>OZ010575.1:10579171-10636671 GCA_963932145.1 Acanthosepion lycidas | reverse complement strand
TGTATCTTTGTGTATATATGTTTATACATGTATGTGTGTATATATATATATATATGTGTGTGTGTATACATGTGTGTGTATATATATGTGTGTATATATATATATATATATATGTGTGTGTGTGTGTATACATGTGTGTGTATATATATGAGTGTATATATATGTATATATATATATATATGTATATATTTGTTGATATATAAAATTATACAAAATTATATATCATTATATCATGTGCGTGTATATATATATATATATATATATATATATATATATATATATATGTGTGTGTGTGTGTGTGTGTGTAAATCGCTATCTCTTGGCCTCCTGATTACTCTCTTCTCTTTCTGCTCATCATTATTGTTTCTGATCCTAATTCTTACACACCCTGTATCGCCTTGTGTTTTAAAGTCATTACTGCCTTACTTCGCGTGATGCCAATTTCAAAAAATAGATATATATTAGGCAAAGATTTATGAGAAATGGGAAAATGGTTTTCATATGACGCATATTGTCTTTAGGACTTCATCAAACTAAATTTGCCATGTTGGTGTAACTGCATATGAATGAGGAATGCTGAGAATTTTAAATTTTAATTTTTTTTGTGTCGTCACACCTGCATAATAAATTTAATCTAATGAAGTCTTAAATGGTGAATCACACAAAAACTTTTTCTCATTTTGTAATGCATTTTTCCCACAATCATTGTTCTTGCTATATAAAAAATTTATATGTCTCATATATATATATATATATATATATATATAATATATATATATATATATATATATATATATATATATATATATATATATAATTATGCATTTTATTTAGGGGATTGGACAACATCAATACCTGAAAACTTATTGGCAGAAAATAATCAAACCTGGAGATTGGTTAAATGCATTTATGATTCTGAAGATGTGGCTTCAACCGAGACACGAGTGTTTGGTGATGATTACACAATGGCGAAAAAAAGACAATGGAACCAGATGAATGCTTCTGAATTCAAAGTAAGTTTTTTCATGATCTATGGGTTAGGTAACAATACAATTATATCAAATCAATTGCTAGGTCTGCTTGCTAGGAAAGTTGACTCACTATGTCATGCAGGACAGGTTTTCTCATGTGAATGCATCTATCTTGTATATTTATAAGGCTACCATTCGCCTCTGTATTGAGTATCCCTTCCATATCTGGTCTGGTGCTTCTGCCGTGTATCTGTACATCCTATGTTGGCATCGTGACTTCCGTCACTTTCTCATCATCATAGCACATCATCCCTATGCCTTTTCTATTCATACTTTCATCTCAGAAATATAGACAGAATATAACAATAAAGATGAAGACAATAGCCCGAATAATGTAAATAGTTACAATGCCTAATCTCAAATAAATTGGTAGATCCTGAAGAAGGCTGGAGTGTAAACGGCCGAAACATCATGAATAAAGATGAGGAATACAGTTCGTTCGAACAATATCTCGTCATAATCCTGTACCTTTATTGTCCTTTTTGTTCAATAACATTTTCTCAATTTCTTTCACTCTCTGTAACCCTTGCAGCTTAGTGGCTTTATCACCTTGTTAATGGATCTGAAAGAATTTACTTTCTGATATGCGAAGACATTTCATTACAAAACATTAAACAAATTACTCTAAAACAATCAAATAAGAGAAGAATTTATTGAATTTTTGCCTTCCATCAGCATGGCTGATGCTAATCTCCAGGAGGGTGACTTATTAGACCTTCTTGGGCTAATTTTTCCCACCGACTAAAGTGGAAAGGTTATATTGAATCAACTGCTAGTTCTGATGCTAGGAAAGTTGGTTCACTGAGTCATGCTAGACTATTTTTCTCAACAGAATCTATTAGGTTTGTGCAAAAATAATGACGTAATAATGTCGTTTTTCGACGTTAAAAAATATGTCAAAAACGACATTATTACGTCATTATTTTTGCACCAACCTAATATCTTACATATTTATAAGTCTACCTATTCGTCCAGGTGCATTGAATATTGCTGCTACATCTGGTCTGGTGCTTCTGCTGTTTATATAGAGATTTGGGATAAAATCCAAAGAAGAATCTACAATGTTCTTGGTGCTGACCTTTTTACTATAAATACTTTCATGGTAATTGTTCGGATGAGCTTTTTTATGGTACCTAGAATTTATAAATTTAAACGCAGTACTAGATTTGCAACAAGTGCTCATCATTTTACAATTGATAAGGCTTGATGCAACCGTAAGTTCTATACTGACAGTTTCTTCTCCCTTATGGAAATCTCTTTAGTTTCTTGCTTTAAAGTCAACTCTGAGCTTCAAAAATCTAAAAGCAATGTCATTCATTATCTTCTGTTTTTCTAATTCCTGTTTTTTTTTTATTGTTCTTTCTCTTTAATAATGCTTTTTCTTTTTCTCATATTCTTTCACACTCAGTAACCCCTTGCGTCTTAATGGTTTTATTGCCTTGCTTGGGATGAAATGATTTTAAAAAAATGGAAATCCTAGTCAAAAGCTAATATTGGTTGACAATGAGTCACCTAAAAAAATGTAAAGACAATATTACTATTAATAATATTATTACTGTAAATAAAAAAAGTGAAATCAAGATGAAAGAAATCCTATTCAAAAATGCATAATGGCTGATAATTCTTCATCTCATAAAATGCATTATAAGCAGCTTAATATCTTCCCATCTCGGCCATACAATAAATGCGTACATGAAAGTCAAATGGAGTTACCTCCCTTGTAATATATTTGACAAGTCGTACATGCAAATTAACTTTTTTTCTTTAGTAAAGAAAACATTCTTTGCAAAAAAAATTGATATTTCTGATTTTTTTCCCCTTTATCTCTGTATAGCACTAGATAGAAATTATATATTTTGCCAATATATATATTTAAAATCGTCTGCAAATTTGGTAATTTTTATTTTTTTTTTGTATTTTTTACTCATCAGACAAAATTTTAAGAAACTGACATCTAAGATTCTTAGATGTCAGTTTCCTAAAATTAAGAAAATTTTAAATTTAGAAAATTTTAAATTTAATAAGAATTAATATTCAAAAATAAAATAGTAAAGTAATCATATAAAAAAATTTCTTTACATCAGGCTTAGGTTCTCCCATGTTTAAACAAGTAGTTTTTGGATCACTACAGACTTCATTTAAAAAAAAAAAAAATACAGTACTTCCTTAATTATCCAGACAACCTGGAACAGAGTTTGGTCACTGCCTACCATATATATGTGAATATATTGCAAGGTTTTAGCAGATTTTTACGCGAAAATAGGGTGTCGCAATAGATACAGGCAATTTTTTTTTGAAGAGATTAGAAATCATTTCTTTTTTTTTGCTAATCACTTGCACTATATATACAGGTAAAAAAAAAAAAAACAATTTCTGGAGAGGTTAAAATTCATTCATTTTTATTTTTCAGTGATTGTATTGGTAGTTTAGCATCCTGCTACCACTATTTTACCAATCTCAATTTTTGTGCAAAACGTGCATCACAAAGCTTACTCAGTTTCATGCATATTTTCAGAAAATTGATTGGGCACATAATATTTAAATTATGTCTAAATAACATCGACCTAGTTCTTGACCTGACAAGAAAATAATAATCTGTCAATGCCTTTTTGATCCTACCACTATTAAATTATAAATACCAGACATAAAGTTCGTTCTCTTTCTCTCTCTCTTCCTTGATTTCTCTCGCTACAAAATTTAGTTGTAAAAAAGGATTTGCGTCTTGACCACATGCAGTCAGACGCTATGAAAACATATTCACACATGCACACATACACGTACATACGAAATCTTCCAAACTACATTACAAACATAAAAACTTTTCAAACTTCATTTCAAACTACGAATATTCAACTACAAGCAATGGAAACTTGTGGCAGACTTCACCACATTAATTTAGTTTAGATTAGGAAACCAAACTGATGTGAAGAAAAAAGGATAATCCAAAGACATCATTACACATAAAATTTGTATTTAACAAGATGTACAAATAAATATGTGAAAGAAAGGCATGCATTGAGTAAAACAAGAGTTGTCTCTCTTTATTTTTTGTATTCCAAAGTTCACTGAATGAAAGAAAGTTTGTGATAGTTTCTGGTAATAAATGTTTTTAACAGTTTTGCTGTGTAAGAAAAAAGATTATGTGAGTATAGGGAATATTCAGCATGTGAGTGGTGGTGTGAGCATTGTTTCAACTGCCGTGGATTTCTGTGGCGGCTGAGATCTCACTGGTTTACTAAGAATTTTCTTTGCTTATATAGGTGATCATCGGCTCCGAAAGCTCTGCACAGGAAGAATTACTCTTCATGTGCAGACAATCTGATTGGTTGGCATTGACCAATCAGTAGGTGAGCTTTGGGGATATTCACAAAAAGCATCTGGGATCCGATTCTCCCAAAAGTGTATGAAATGAAAATATAGCGATTATAAAATTATCGCATCACACAGTAGTGTTGATTTATTATCCAATGAATGCTTGTGGTTGTATAATTTGAATTTGTGTAAGTATGTGTGTGATGATGATGATCGTCACAAGTTAAGTCCAACTGAAGATGTAAAGAAAACAAACAAAGAAGACCAATGTATATATATCAACAAATATATGTATTAAACAACACAATTTTACAATGGACATTAACATTTGCGTGTGTGTGTGAACATTTGTGTTTGTTCTTTGATGAATGTTCGTACGTACATGTATACGTGTATAATGTTCATGATGTCTTCCCACAAGTGGGAAGATGTTATCTTGTAAGAGAGCTTACATTGTGGATCTGTTCACTGAAATGAAGAAATGAAAAAGAATATTTATTTCTGTAAAATACAGAAAATGTGGCACAAGGCCTAAAAAAAGGGGGGGAGGACGGTCATCATCTGTTTTAATTTTTAAACTTAGCTAGCCACAACCACTGACCCAATCAAACAATACAATATTCTTACCACCAAAACAACACATTCACCTCATTGTCTCAATGAAAATCCTAAATAGTCCCCATATGTACAAATCATTGTCTGTGGGGGGAAGGGAATAAAAACAAGTTAAAAAAATCCCCAATGACTATATAGAATATGATTATAAATTATTTACATGCTACTAAACAAAATTATGTTAGTAATAGAAGAAATGAAAAAGAGAACGAGGCAAGAAGTTGCCTAGTATTTATAGTGTGTGGAGAGAGACCCCTGGTGAATAATTAGGGAATTAAGGAGGAGCTAACTCCGACATAACGATCGTATAAACTAATGAAGAGTAAGATAAGTTTACTTTGTTTTTTTTGGTTTTGTTTTTTTTTTTTTTTTCAGAAAGTTGATGAAGCTAATTTAGAAAAACCTTCAAAATATAAGTATAGAAACAGAAGACCAACCCTGGTAGAAGCTCTTACCAATGGGGATAAACTACCAATGAGGATTTTCTGGGCTTTGTTTTCACAGTTGTCTGCAGTATCAGATTTTCCTGATGAAGAAACATTGAGTACAATTTTGTTTTATTTATCATTTATTTATAAATGTTTTTTGTGTTTTTTCCTGACTGGTTTTCATTTTTACTAGCGTTCATTTAATATAAGTCTCAAGAGCCTCTTAAAGGGTTTATGAATACAGTGTTACCAAAGCAGCATGGCAGAACGTCTCCTTGGGTCAGAAACATCATGGCTCAGTAGGGGCTCAGACATGAGACCAACCTTTGATTGTGAGGAATAGAAGCACTCTAGGAGAAAGCAGTGGTTACAAAGCCTGCTCGGAAATTAACTGATACCCAATTCCATACAGAGTTATTAAGATTAATATGATTTGTTCATTTTCTATGGTTTATCAACCCTTTTGAAGATTATTTAAAACTAGAAAATATTTTTAGATTATTTTTTTCAGATAATAATGTTTTAGTGCAATCTTTCTCAACCTTTTTAAGCAACAGCACACCGAGGTAAATGAAAATATCACTGCACACCTAGCAATTTTTTTAAAGTGTATGTATTTAAATTTTATGAAATAAAATCTTAAATTTAAAAAAGATACACATCCAAATATGATCTTACTTTCTTTTAAAGTTTCTATTCAACTATTTGTGCAGTTTATTTAGTGTGAAACTGGTGCCTGGTGTTTTTTTCAAGATTTCTTCAATGTTTAGTCAAATGCAGACCTTCATTTCTTCTTTAGTTCAGTGTGGTCTTTCTTGCTTGTTATTTTTATTGTTATTTAGAGTTGAGAAGCCTAATTCACATAATAAATAAGTAGAAAATTGCAATAATAAACTAATAAAGCCTTTTTAGTTAATACGGGATATTCCTTTTGTATTGAAATCCATAATGTCTCAATTGGTACCATCAAATGATTTATTTTGAGCTCTCAATCTCTAGAAATAGTTAAATGGTTTTTAAAAAGTTAAATTAAAAAATAAAAATACTTTTTAAAAAATGCTTATTAAGACAAAGTATTTAAAATAACATAATCAAAGAATAGTGAAAAGAATTATTGGAAAAAGAAAGTTTAATATTTATCATTTATTCAATTGTACCATTACTACTTCCACACACACACACATATATATATATATATATACTATTTACATTATTCAGACACATAGCACAGTGAATAAAGGCGTTGGCTAGATCCAGTGACAGGACCCAAAGAGTGTGAGTTCAATACCAGGTTAAGGCAGTGGAGAACTTGGAGAGGGGAATTAACAGGAGATAACTGACAACTGACATCCATTAAACATAGCACGTGGAACTAGAAGAGTCTACCCCAGTGAGCGAAATAAAGGGTTCAGTTCAACATTCCAACCACCTGAAGAAGGCTGGAGTGTACAACAGTCAAAACGTTGTAATAAATATGGCAACAAAGATGAGGACAATAGTCCGAGTACATAATACCTCATCTCAGAAATATAGACAGATACTGAAAGGCCGAAACGTTGTAATAAATATGGCGACAAAGATGAGGAAATAGTCCAAATAATGTAAATAATGTACATAATACCTCATCTCAGAAATATAGACAGATACTGAAGGGCCGAAACGTTGTAATAAATATGGTGACAAAGATGAAGACAATAGTCTGAATAATATAAATAATGTACATAATACCTCATCTCAGAAATATAGACATATATATGTATGCTGTGACAATATTTTGTGGCTCACATAAGAGTATTGCTTGGCACACTAGTTTTGAGAACCACTGATTTAATGATACTAATGTCTTACTGTTATGGGAACTTACCTATAACGATAATGGACTCTTCCTGACACTATAAATACTGCACCTCTCAAGGGGTATAATGAATGAATGGTGTAACGAGTCAAGACAATATTAGTTCACTCTAAACCAGACAGACAGTCATTACTAACACCTTCAACTTCTTGTACTATATTTCTGTTGTAATATGTCTTTGTTATTCTACTCTTGTGTTTGTGTTGTTCTTTCTTGTTTCTAATCTTGGACCATAACTGTGGTGCGAGGATATTGGATCATAACACTTACTAATTAACCTATAGCTGTATTATGAATAGAAGTAGATTAATACCTTTCCGAATAGTATTTTATGCATAAGTGAATATAACAAACTCAACAGGGATTGGAACTTGGCTTCTCTGATTAACAATTCCAAGTCATTACCCATTACATCACTTGCATATCCTATGTCAACTCCTATTTGGGTCATTTTATGCCGAGGCCATATTTATTTATGAATTGAAGATGGTTATAGTGTATAAAAGGTTGGGTGGCTGTTCGATTTCATAATCTACTGTATTTTTTTGGATTGCTTTTTCTTGTGATTGTTTCTGATTATATATTTTCATATCTACATCCATGCATGCATATATATGTCTATAAACACATATACACATACATATACACTATTTGAAACATCAAGTTGTTTATTTCTATTGTATTTATTGGTTCCTGTGGGGGTGTATAAATGGAAAGAATTGTGATGGTTTTATCTAGAGTCACTTGTGTTGCTATTGCTTGTAATTTAGTTTTAATGTGTACTTTACTTTGCGGTATGTCATTTCTAATCAATATTGACACTCCTCCATTAACTCTATGTCCTGTATTGTGGTTATAGTAGTATTGTTTATAATTTTTAAGTTGGCATTTTTTTGTAAAAAAAGTTTCCTGTAAGCAGATGATGGCTGGATACAGTAGTGACATAAGTACGAGTAGGTCATTGTAATTAGATTTTATTCCACGACAGTTCCATTGCAGGATCTTATGTGCCATAGTTATATTTTCATTTTTGGGGGGTAAAGTTACCTATCAGGTTTATATCATTTGTCCTCTCCAGTTTTTTTCCATCTCTTGAGTTTTTAAAAGCTTTGTCTTCAACTGCTTGTGGTGTTCTTCGGTCAGATTTTGGGTTTTGTTTTGGATTTTGTTTATATTCTTTCTCTTCTATTTCCATATATTCCATAGGTTCAAATTTATTTCCATTTGATATGTTGATTCTTGATTTTGAGTTAGATCTTGATCGAGTGTTTTCTTGTTCTGTTGTCACTTTTTTGTCTTTTTGTTTATTTTTCATTTTCTTGGTTTGGGTTTGGGAAGAAGAGGGTTTGCTGGAGTTTTGTTCTATGTTTTCTTTCCAGAGTTTTTTGCCTTCTTCTGGGTTAATTCCATTTGATTTGGGTTGTTGAGTTTTATTTTTATTTTGATCCGATTTAAGTTCAATTAAAAAGGTTTTTAATTCTTCGAGGAAAGCTTTTAATTCCTTACATAAATTTGTTATTTCAGTTGTACCTTTTATTTTATCTTCATTGTTTATTTTATTTGCTTTTTGTACCATGGAGGCGTAGGTGTTTTCTTTTATGTTATTTTTAACTTCCTTTCGTGCTTCTGAGAAAGATATATTTTTTTTGTATTTTATTATGATTATTTCTTTTTCCTGTTTGTAGATACTACATTGTTTTTGAGAGGGCAGAGTGGTTTCCCAAACAGTTTGAGCATAGGCTCTCATTTGGACAGTTCTCTTCTTTATGTTCTGGTTCTTTCTCACTACATTTTCCACATGTTTTTTATTTCGACAGGAATCTCTGTGATGCCCAAATTTGTGGCATCTATAGCATTGAAGAGGGTTTGGTATGTATTGTTCTACTTTTATAATTTCATATCCAATTTTAATTGTTGTCGGAATTTGGGGGGAGTTGAAGGTTAGAATGTAGGTATTAGTTTGTATCTCTGCTTCATTTTTCTTTATTGTGATTCTTTTGACATTTGTAACACCTTGAGTTTGGAGTTCTATTTTTATCTCCTCTAGAGTGCACAGGGAGAGCTCCTTGCTTTTTACTACACCCTTTGAGAAATTTAGGGTTTGGTGTGGGTAGGATTTTATTTCTATTTCTTGTAGTTTTTTTTGTCTTATTAGTGTATCCGCATATATCTTTTTTTCCACTTCCACTAGTAATGTTCCATTTTGTAGTTTTTTTACATTTTTTGGCATGATTATATTTGATATAGCTTTTTGGATTTTAAATGGAGATATTTCTGTTAGTGCTTTGTTGCTTATTGCTTCAAGTACAATAAATCGTGGAAAGTTTTCACTATCATTTTCTGATTCAGAGTCATTATCCACATGTGGTCTCTTGGAAGATTTCTTTTTTTCCATTGATTTTTTTTATTTTTGTTCATCATCCACGCTCCCTACCCACTGCGGAGTCCAGTATTGGGACATGACAAGGGGGAAACCCATTCGCCTTGCCATGTCGGGGCTACGTGAATGGTATACTCTCTTTGGGAGGAGTCTTTGAGCATGTGTGTACCTTTGTTTCCGTTATCCAAGTTTTACGGCTGTGAAGGTTTAGCAGGTGTGTCAGATCCTTTTTTTCTCCCAAATTGATTGACCCTCAGCCACCGCCTTCCATCACATATTTAGGGTTAAGTGTTAGTTTTGGTTGGGAAGAGGAGTGTAAGTTATAGGTTTGGGGTGGATTATATATGATGGGGCTTGACATGACCAGCCGATTGATCGGATCGGGCCCCTCCGACCGCCCGTCTAGCCCAGGTAAGGGCCAAAGTGGTGTGTTACAGGATTGTGACCGCTTTACACCTGGGTTACAACCTGCTCAACCACCAGGATCCCGTCCCCAGACATTATGGGTCGCCACCGACGGCCAACAGGTGGCCTCATTGAGGGACTTTTACCCTCTGCAGGGGGGCAGTCGGCGTATTCTGATGCCCCACCAACCGGGCACTGAAGAACTGTTGTTTTAGGAGAAAACTGTAACATAGATAGACTATGGATGTTGTCTCATTAAATGAGTTTGACCATCACTGACAAGTGTGATTGATGATTTAGGTTCTCTTGAGAGCAGCTATAGTTCTCAAAGCTAGTAATCATCCTGAGTATGACAATAAACAACATCCACGTCCAGGGTAAGACAATAATCTACATCCAACAGCAAGGCCTCTGATCAGGAGGTTTTGAGAAACATGGAACCACCTCTTAATTGCTGGTGTTCCCAGGTCCACCCTGACCCGGGATGGTAGCACCTGTTAGGGTCCCAGCTATGGGCAAATAGTTAACCCCGAAACTGAGGTAAAAAGCATTATAAAAGTGTCAAAATATGTTTTAATACCAGAAATACTTTGTAAAAAAGTTATTACCAGAAATAAATTTTTGAAGAAAAACTATTACTATTATTTTTGAAAAAAAGAAATATATTACGAGCTATAAATTTTTGAGGAAAAAAGTATTACCAGAAATAGATTTTTGACAAAACAAATATATTACCAGAAAAAAAAGTTGTCGGCATTAAATGACCCATTGAGGTTGATATGCCGTAAAACAAACCAAACCAAAGCTAGCAAGTAACTTACAATGCTTATTATAGATGTGTGTCAAACTAAGTTGTTTTGTACAGGGCCTGGCCAGTTTTGTAAAGACTTTTCAGCTTAACTGTGGGTTTTCATATGAAAGGTGAGACTGGAGTGTTTTCTATAGGTTTTCTGACACACATTTTATGTTATGTTATTTCTAGAATAGTACTGATCGTAATTTGTGAAAGGTCTACCAATATGACTCTCTTGTTGTGGTGAATGAGACACTCACTGGAGACATACTCTGCCGCATTCATCCTATGCAAATTGATGGATTGATGGATCAATGATTTCCCCCTTCCTAACAGCAAACTCACTTGACATGTGCCCAACTCGTTGAATGATCTTGGAAAATCTTATACCTTTATGAATTATATTTTGATCACAAGCAGCCATTGCTCCAGTCAGGATCTTCTACAAGATGTCAGGCTGCAAGAGGTTCTTTTTGAAGCATTTCCTCGGTTTGTTCTGGGATTGAGTGCTGTAAAGCATCTTGTCATAGAGCATTTGTTTTGGTATTCTAGTATTGTCACACTGAATAGCCTGACCTGCCCAATAAATCCATGGTGATGACTGTGTACTTCGACATCAAGGGCATTGGCCTTTTCAAGGACCAACATAACTGGCATGTGAGATATCCAAAGGATAACAAGAATCTATCAGATACATACATAAATAAATTCATATAATAATAGCTGGCCACTTGTATTTGAGGATACCCGTCTACTAGGGTGTAGCTAGCCAATCCCTCTTGCTCAGGCACATTTGTGTTTGTCCAACCTGTGATTTATACTGCAACTGACCTTAGTTACAGTTCCTGGGAGAGAGCATGTTATCTAGAATGATCAACAATCTGAACAACACCAGCACGCTCAAACCCTCAGTCACGATGACTTGCGACTACGTGCTAGCACAACCCTTGATGCCCCCAAAGTTTTCATTGACCCAATTTCACTCACAAGGCTTGGGTCAACTCTTGTAGTTTTCAGGCACTTTCCAAAGATGCCGCACACTGGAATTGTCCCCCTCCTCCAGCCAGATAACATCAGGAAATCTCCTTTCTGACAAATTGGCTATAGTGAGATTCAAACCCTGGGTTTCATGGTCAGAAAGCCAATGTTCTAACCACTTGGCCATGCACCCATAAATACAAACATACATAAATACATAAATACATACATACATACATACATACATAAATACAAACATACATAAATGCATGAATACATACATAAATACATACATACATAAATACAAACATACATAAATACAAACATTCATAAATACATACATACATACATAAATACAAACATGCATAAAGTTACATACAAAAGTCCTAAGCATGTAAAATTTTTAAAACTTATTCAAGAAAAACATATTTTCTAATGTGGCTATAAACATAAAAATTGAGTTAAACACAGTTAAATATTATGGTGTTAGTATAATGAATTGGGGTTATTTTTCTTTTAGGGGTTCAGGTACTCTACATATCATTCGCAGAACAGTGGACAGTGCTATGCATTGTGAAACTGGTTCAGCTTGCAAAACATCTGAAAATATCTAAGGCTTTGTTTATCAACTCTTTATGGGTCATTTAATACCAATATTTAATTTTTGTGGGGAGCATTAATTTCTATTGCAGCAATGTACTGCGGGTAATTTTTTTAAATTAAAATTTTTTTTTACAGGAACTTATTGCTGGTAATTTTTTTACTCTGAAATGTATTGCTGGTATTTTTACTATAAAAATGTTTATACTTTCATAGTGTTTTGACCTCAATTTTGGGGTTAACTTTTTGCCCAATCAAAGGCCTTGCTGCTGGATGTAGTTAACGATAATACTCAGGATGGATCTAAGGGTTTACCATTTCAGCAGAACAATCATCTGAAACATATTACAATGAAAAAAATGAAAGAGCCGTTAAAAGCAAATAAGATAAGCGTGTTAGAATAGCCAAGTTGTTCACCTGACTTAAAGACTGACCATAAAATAATCTGCAAAAGGAGTTTAAAATAAGAACTCATCAGAGGAATGCCAATAACTTAAACAATTTTAACACGTTGGCTCTTATATGACCCACCTGTGTTGTGACGGTATGTCTGCAGGGCCCATATTGACCGTCTAGTGGGACATAAGGCTTTAATCAACTCTGAATTGGTTAAGCATCTCATCTCACAGGGTCTTCTTTCAGATAAGCAATAAGGCTTCTGATTCTTTGGGTCAACTGCTGATCTGTTAACAGCTATTGCTGAAAGAGTCTAAGAAGCTTTAGATAAGAATGGTAAAGTTTAGGTTGTTGCTTTGGATATCTCAAAGGCATTTGACAGGGTTTGGTATACTGGTCTTCTTCACAAGTTTAAAGATTATGGTATTTGAGCTGACCCAGTCATTCCTGTCAAATCATGGAATGAAAGTTGTCCTGAATGGCCACTCATCTACATCCTTTCATACTAACACAGGCGTCCCCAAAGGGCTCCATCCTTGGTCCTACACTATTTTTAATCTTCATTAACAACCTTCCCAATGACATCAGCTCTCATCTATGCTGACAACATTGCCATTTACTCCTACCTCGATGACAAAGCTGATCAGTCAGAAAAGGTTAACTGGGGGAAAATATGGCTTGTCAATTTTAATGTATCCAAAACTAAACTGCTTACCATTAATCATCTGAGAGGCCCCTCTCTACCTTCCATCAGTATGGCTGATGCTATCCTCTAAGAAAGTGACTCACGGCAGTTTCTAAGGCTAATGTTCTCAGCTGACAAGTGGAAAGACTACATTGAATCCATTGCTAGATCAGAAGCCAAGAAAGTTGGTTGACTGTGTCAGGTGAGACAATTTTTCTCTCCAGATTCTATCTTGCGATATTATTCGGCCTGATCTCGTGGCTTGGCTTCAGTCACTTTCCCACCACCAGAAGGTTGCTTCTTTTTGCCTTTTTTATAACTACTTTCATGGTAATTTTTTGGATGAGCTCTTTGTTATGGTACCTAGACTGTATGAATTTAAGCACATTGCTAGACTGGTGGTGATATCTCACCAATTTAAAGTTGAGCCAGCTAGATGTAGTTATAACTTCTATACTAACAGTTTCTTATCCTGCACTTCTCACTTGTGGAACCCCCTCCCAGCCACATGCTTTTCAACCAACTTTAATCTGCAAAATTTAAATGCAATGTCACTTACTATCTATTGTCCACCTGATTGCTCTTTTCTTTCTTATCTTTACTAATGTTTCTGTTCCTAATTCTTCCGCAAACCATTTGCGTGCTAGTGTCTGTACTGCCTTGCATCAGGTGATAACAATAGAAAAAAAAAATTCTGGACAAATTTTTGAACTGATTCAGTCTTTCTTATCAAATCAAAAAATGAAATTTATCTTAAATGGTCACTCTAGATCTTTTTCGATTAATTCAGGTGTTCCCCAGGGTTCTATCCTTCAATGAACATTGCTCCTAATTTTCATCAACTGATGTCATCAGTTCTCAATTCGATATCTATGCTAATGATGCAACTATCTATTCCTGTCTTAATAGTAAGTCTGGGTGGTTTGATAAGGTCAAATTGGAAATTGATCTCAAAAAGGATCTATTTTCTGTCTTAACTGGAGCAAGGAATGGCTTGTTAATTTTAATGCCACCAAAACGAAACTGATCTCTTTTACATTATTCAGACTGTTATCCTTACCTCCATTGCCAGCCATAACGTTTCGGCCATTGTACATTCCAGCCTTCTTCTGGTGATTGGAATTTTGAACCAAACCCTTTATTTTATCCACTGGGGTAGATTGTTCTAGTTCCGCATTCCATGCCTCTTTCAGATGTCTCAGTTATTTCCCTTTAACTCAACTCCCCAAGTTTTAAGTTCACCACTGCTGTGGGCTGGTATTGAGCTCACAACTCACTGGATCCAAGCAATGTCTTTACCCACTGAAGAAGGCTTGAGCGTACAATAGCCGAAACGTTATGGCAATAAAGCTGAGGATAACAGTCCAAATAATCTAAATAATGCAAGTAATCATAATACCTCATCTCAGAGATATAGACAGATATTGCTTTCTTTTAATCATCTGAAAAAACCCTTTTTAGCTTCCATCGACATGGCTGATGCTAACCTTCAGGAGAGTGGTTCATTGCGCCTTCTTGGGCTAACATTTTCCACCAACATAAAGTGGAAAGATTAGCTCAAATCAATTGATAGCTCTGCTGTTAGGAAAGATGGTTCCCCATATTGTGCTAGACAATCTTTCTCATCATAATCTATCTGACATATTTATTTATGCTTGCTTTGAATACTGCTGCCTCATCTGGTCCAGTTAATGTAGCTTCCCTGTGCCTTTTCTATAAATATTTTCATTGTAATTGTTCTGATGAATTTTCCTCTATCATACCTAGACTTCATGAATTTAAGCACAGTACTTGATTGGCAGCAAGGTCGCAGCATTTAACAGTTGAATTGGCTAGACGTAACCATAAGTTCTATACTAAAAGTTTCTTCTGTCACACTTCTCATTTATGGAACTCTCTTTCAGATTTTCACTTTCCAGTCAAGTTTGGTGTTCAAAAATTTAAATGCAATGTCAATCATTATCTTCTGTCTTCTTAATTCCTGTTCTTTTATTGTCTTTTCTCCTTAACAGTATTTTTTTTTCTCTCATATTCTCTAACACTCAGTAACACCTAGAGTCTTAGTGGCTTTATTGCTTTGCTTGGAGTGAAATGATTAAAAAAAAGAAGATAGATATGAACAGATTGAGATAGAGAGATAGGAACAAATTTAGATACATAGATATAAGCTGATTTAGATAGATATGAACATACACAGTTAAGAAACAGATTTAGATAGAGAAAGAGATCTTGACAGGCTTAAGATAGTGATATTTCTGTTCATGGCTCCATTTCATTTTTATCAATTTTTTTTCAGATAAAATCAGGAAATGTTCCCCCAGTGGAACCATTTATGACAGTCATGTGATTCTGTGTCCATTTTGCCAGGTTAGGACAAAGTTGCCCTTAGGCCACATCCCACCATATATTGACGAAGTGATTTGTGAACAAACCAATGTGGCTTGTTTCCAGAGTAAGTACCTTTCAAAAACTATCATACATATAAAAATCAGAGATAGGTGATTTGTATCATGTAAAACCCCCCTCTCTTTCTTTCTATTTCTCTCTCTCTCTCTCTATATATATATATATATAGATATATATATAGGGTGCAATAGATAAATTGTCACCATTTTATATTTTTAATTTCACACATGTGCATTGTTTGTTTTTGATTTTTCAACTGCACAGTATAGTAGGGTCAGTTGGGCACTGTCTGTGAGAAAAAGAGCACCATGATGCAATTCATTCTACCAGAAATTTGGAAATGGCATGCTGTACTGCTTGGCATTGACACCTCAGACTTAACACAGAGGCCTACATCAAGTGCCTTGTGGAGGTAGTGCTGTTCTGGATCAAGATGGTGGCTTCAAGAAGATGCCATATCTGGCAACAGGATTCTGCACTATGTCACACATGCAGGAGAACCCAGTCATGGATGTCAGACAATTTCTGTGACCATATCACCCCTAACATCTGACCACCTAATTTCCTAGACTGCAACCCCATTGATTATTGTGTGTGGGGCACAGTTGAGTGAAAGACCAACAAAACTCCTTGTAATATCAAAGATGAACTGAAGGCAAGGATTATGGCAGCATTCACCAACTTAAACAAGAAGACTGTCCAGAAAAGTTGCAGGAGATTCCAAAGTTGTCTGGAAGCTGTGATTGAAGTCAATGATGATTTTATTGAATAAATTTACTCTTTAGTATGTCAAGATATTTTTGTATAATTTTGGTAAATATTTCTGTTAAAATGAGATGTCAGTGTTATTTTCATTTTTGCATTATTAAGATGATAATTTATCCTTCACAACCTGTATATATATGTTTTTGTTTCTTTTCCTTCAGAACAAGGCAAGTGTTTTCAGAGATATATGAAGATAACTGCTCTCCGAAATATTCACGGCAGCCATTGTTTATTGGCAGATCAAAATGGCCACCAATTTTGGACAGGAAACTGGGAAATTTATGATCAGAAAGTGCGTGTCTCTTGTGAGTGTCTTTTGGATAAACGTTCCAGGTTCCTTAAATATGCTCTCAGCTACAAATGATATGTGGATTCTTTTGACAAATAAAAATGGAATAAATTACAAGAAGAATTGTCCAGAAGAAAGTTCAGGAAATGCTTGGAGTCAAATAAAATGAAAAAAAAGCAAGATGAAATAATTTTGTCTATAATTTGCATGCTTTTTTCTTATCTTTGCTTTTGCATTTTAAGAGGGAATTACATAGCTTGGTGAATGAGTTAAGGAATCTTTTTAAAGCAGCCATCATGAAATTGATGTCACATGTATCCATCTCTCTCTCTTTATTAGCTTGTCTGGTCTAGGAACTTTGCTTCTATACTCTTCAAAGGGATCATGAACCTTTTTTTTTTTTTGTCAGCAGGAACATGGCTGTTTGGTTGAAAACTGTTAAATATTTATTTTCAAAGGATTAATTTATTAACTGGAAGGATGTGTGATTGACTGTTTTAGTGTTTATTTTCATCTTCACTCCATATAATTATGAAAATAGGTCAAAATTTCAAGAAGTAATAGAGTACAAGTTTTATGAGTGGGATAGCACTTTACATTCAGTTATTTTTACCCAAAGCTAATGGGAAGACTGGATTCCACATCCATTTTGCTTCTCTTAAACTGGTTACTAGTGAATTCTACACTGCCTATAGTAGAGGATTTGGACTTTTCCCAAAAGCATTTGTGGGAAGTTAATATAAATTGTCTTAGCTAGAATTTGAACTTGGTTCAGCAATTTTGAATTTTCCATTTATTTTGTTAACTATTATGCCACCTACTTCTCCCTCCAAAATGAAATTTGACCTTTATTTATTTACTTTTTTTTACACAATTTATATATATATATATATATATATATAAAAATTATAATTATTTTTAAAAAATATGATTCCATCGCTACATAAGAGTTCTCATATTTCAAAAACAGGAGCTAAAAAGTTTAATTTAATTATAAAAATTAAATTGAAGTATCAAGCTCTGTTTCATCTTTTGGGAATAACTAATCGTGAAATTTACACAGCTTTATAAGCATATTCATTCATAATATTAATTACTATGGAAACAGCTGAAGCAATTATTTCAATAAGGGGCATAAGGGTTAACATTGTATCAACATACATGCATATTATATATATATATATATGTACACACACATTAGATATATATATATATATATGTGTGTGTGTGTGTGTATATATATATATATATATATATATATATATATATATATATATAAATATATACACACACTATTTTGTTCTTACATACGACATGTGAAAGCACATACAATACCCTGCCCTTGCCAGCTGCCAACTATGGAAGGTAGCTAAGATGGTACTGCCACCTCTGGTGCCATCAGCAGCTTTAGCCACCAGATAAGGTATTGTTTTTGTATATACGTGTCAGTCTCTTGCAATTTTTTTTACAACTTCAAGTCAGATTTTCAACATTGTGTTAAAAGCATTTGCCTTTTGTTGTTAATCAATACACAACACGCTCATAAAGACACTTATCAATGACATAGAGTGAAAGATGCGTTTCATGTCGAAAGTTGCATTGTGTTGTGAACATGGTTTTAATTAACTTTGTTTATTTTTGCATCTAGACCAGGTTTAACTTGATGACTGAACTGTAGTCTGGAGATGGATGTGAAGCATGCTTCAGGCTCTGGCCAGTGATGCCAACCTACAAAAGGAAGGAAATATTTGACCGTCCAAGCAATCCATGAAACTCGACCTCAATGGGTAGCAAATGACATGTCCATCCCTTTTCCAAGTCATCGGATTGTAGTGATTTGTAGTGGGTTTCTCTTTCACTCATGCACCGCCTCCCTGTTTTCCTCCCATGGAACTGTTAATTCTACTAGAACACACTTCTTTGAATCATACCACGCTGAATGTCAGAGTATATGTCTGAATGATGTGTACCAGAAATTGCAGAGGTGTTCTAAGATCAACTAACACACTTTAATCATGGGGTCCACTCATGAGTGTCATCTTCAGCACAGGGCATTCACCTTCCTTAGGTTCTCTGGCCATTACAGGCTGTTGGCTGCTTCACACTGTGCACTAAGTCCATGACAACTTCCAGCACTTTGTTATGATGCCACATGTGCATCTGCAGTGATTGCATGCATGCAGAGGATGTGAAAAAAGTGCCTTGATCACTTTCACCAAATGTGCATACATCATTGTCAGTGTACCTCCACAGCTTGAGATTGGTCATATTTAGATCATAGGTAAATCACAAGAAGAATTATATCATTAATGGCTCCATTGCAACCGGTGTATTCCATGATAGCTTCCTCAGATCAATATCCCTCCATGTAGTCTAAGCACATTGTTTGGACTGAGAAACTGCAGTAGCTGTTCACTGGTCTTCCTTGAAAATTCCTTATTCTTTCAATCACCATATCTCATTTTTGCTTTGGATCCTGTTTTGGAGAAAAACTGGTTGCTTGTGCTGCCCAGGTAAGCTTGATTGGTTTGGATAATCCCCAACCATTGGTTCACATGCTGGATTCTGCTTCTTGAAAGCCTTCCAATGCCGACCATTTGGTGCCAGTTTTGATATCTGGCTGTAACCTGCAGATGACCTCATTGGCCAAGTCCTTCATCATCATGTGAAGGCATACCTTCTGAACCTTGAATTCCTCCACCAATGAGGAGATGGGAATTTGCAGGTTTCTGGCTTTGGTATAGAATCCCACTGTGGACAAGCAGAGTGGGGGGGGGGTCTCCATGCCACTTTCACGGGCTCTTGTTGATACATTGCTGCATCTGCTGAATGTAGGACAATAACGTCATACACCTGCAATGGCCACAGAAGATGAGGCAGCAAACCATGCTGGTAGCACCAAGCCTTCAGTTTGCCACGGAGATGAGTTCTGTTAATGGATACAAGTCCATCTATTGCCCACTTTTGGCATCTCTTTACCACAGTGCTAATCAGTCATTGGAACTTTATACAGACTCTTCCCTGGCTTCTCTTTAACTGTTGGGATTGTGTCACTCCTAATGCAGAAGTGAATCTCTGACAGAGCCTCTCAGTAATAAGCTCCGGCTTTTGAGTTTAGCCTTAATTCTCACCCACATGAAGAGCTGATGGTAACAGCAGTTCATCATCACCGGCCTGAGGTATTTTAAAATACAAAAACAGCTTTGCTCTCTCTCCAAATATTTCTGGAAATTAAGAATGATGGCATTTCATCCATCAACTGGGAAATTATATCTAGAACTAAAGCTTATAACAGTAAAGGAAATGTAACTTATGTAATGGATAGTGGCTCGGATTGAGGAATCGGAGAGCAGAGTTCAAATTCCAATCAAATCCATTACATTTACTTACATGCAAATACCCTTGGGAAAGGTATGAATCCTTTTCTTCTCCCTCCAGCTATGGGTAAATAGCAGGAGAGACTGGATTCTATAGCCTTGGATGGCAACTGGTCTACTGCAGAAAGAAATGGCAACCAATTGCAGAAAAAAAAAAAATCTGTCTTGTCAGTCGTATACCAAAAGATAGACGATTGCCTAAGCATGTATCACGTATAGCACATAACTGACTGATATCTTGTTGAAAAATTGGTTATATTAAAACACTTATTAAACATGAAAAAGGAATTAATGGTTATATGTTGGCATAAAAATAAATATCTGCTTAAATTTATTTATCCAGATTAATTTACATTATTTGGACTATTGTCCTCATCTTTGTTACCATATTTATTACGTTTCGGCCTTTGTATGCTCCAGCCTTCTTCAGGTGGTTGGAATGTCAAACAAAACTCTTTATTTTGCTCACTGGGGTAGACAGTTCTAGTTCCATGTGCCACATTTAATGGATGCCAGTTATCTCCTGTTAATTCCCCTCCCCAAGTTCTCCACTGCCTTAACCGGGTATTGAACTCACACTCTGAATCCTGTCACTGGATCTAACCAATGCCTTTATCCACTGTGCCATGTGTCCTGAAGAAGGCCGGAGCGTACAATGGCCGAAATGTAATAAATATGGCAACAAAGATGAGGACAATAGTCCGAATAATGTAAATAGTGTACATAATACCTCATCTCAGAAATATAGACAGATTAATTTTTTTTTAACATTTTTAATGTAAATTACCATTTATTTTGAATATAGATATATAAATTCATGTTTTTATATAAGAAAAAGTAATCTCCCCTTAATTAAAATTTAAAAAAAAAAAAAAAATTAAAAAATTTTTTCTTATATATATATATATATAAATAAATAAATAATTCCCCTTATCTTAATGGCCAAATATAATTTTAAAATTAAAAAAAATCTATAATCTCAGCATAATATGTAACTATGCCACCATTGCAATAATTGGATATATTATAATTCAAATTAATTTAAGTCAGTCCAAAATCAGCACCTGAAGATTGTGTCATGCATGAGACTGAATTGTGTTAGCAGTAAGGGATAATATGTATGTTTATTAATATAGGTGTAGAGTTAGATAAGTCAAACAACCAGATATAAGCAACCATATACATGAGTGTTGGCGTGCATACACAGGCAAGCAAATAAATAATCATCGGGTTTATTCATGAGGTGTTAGACAGAGCAAAAATATATATATATATTAATAAATATACATAAGTTTTGCTGGTTATTATTTTTTTTTAAATTTAAAAATTATTACTGGAGATGCTGCTCTGGGTCTGATATAATAATGGTTGCCAAGATAAAGGAAGATGAGCAGGCATGAAACCTAAAGCTTAATAAAAGAAAAATATAATAAAGAAAAATATAATAAAAAAAAAAAAGAAATTTAATCTGGCTTCCAGTATTTTAAGAGAAACGATTTTCTGTGCCAACAGGCAATCATGAGTTCAGTCCAAGTTTTCCAAAATATTCATCAAAATAATTTTATTAAAAAAACAAAAAAACAACAACAACAACAAAAAGATAATATTTGTGTTTTAATTTCTTTATTTTGGGTGAATGAATAACATTACATATTTTAGAAAAGCTATAATATTAGTATTTCATGTAATTCACGTGCGATTGTTACACCCTATTACGTGTCATATATTTCTTATTGCTACAAACGTTTATATTTGGTGGATACATGCATTTGGGTAGACATCTCCAATTTTTTTTATTTTTATTTTTTTTTTTTATTTATTTATTTATTTTTATTTTTAAACAATATTTTCATCTACCCACCATTTTTTAAAATCTTTAATAAAGAGGGTGTACCCTTTGGCAGGACTTGAACCTGAAACCTTATGTAGGGGAAACCACCTTATAGCCTGGCATGATTTTAGACTAAGAACTTCATGGCAAAAGCAAGGTTGAATCATCCATATGAAGGAAAGTACATCTCTAATGAAAATCTCTCAAAGCCCATATCTGCTAAGTTTTTTTTGTGTGTGTGCATTATATATATATATATATATATATATATATATATATATATATATATATATATATATGCTTTTAAATGGAAGAGTAGACAGTTATTCATAAGCAAGAGTACAAGTTTATAATCCACCCTAAATGAAAATGTTTAAGGATTAAACAATTCTAAAATAAAATACATTGAAAAGTTTTTGTTCTAGTCTTTCTTGTGATGATGCCTCCTCTTCCTCTTCTTCTTGCCTGGAAAAAAAAAAAAAAAAAAAAAAAAAAAATATTAAGATTTTTACAAAAATCTTACAATATGGAACATATGGAAAAAAGAACCCTACCTGTAACTCTATAATATCAAGACTAGTGAACATGTGGCTAAGTCATTAGAATGTTCACTTTCCAACCACAAGACCAGTCTTTGAATTCCAACCATAGTAAACATTTTGATGTTAACGTCCTGGGGAAGTAATTGCAACTGATGGAAACATTGGAAAAGTGCCTGAAAACCACGACATGGGTAGACCTTGTGTGTGAAATTTCATGGTTGGGCAAGCACGAAGTCACAAGTCATTGTGACTGAGTGTTAAACTATACTAACCTTGTTCAAAATGTTGATCACATGATATTTTTCAATCTCTTCTAGAAACTAAATTCTATTCTGCATAGTTGCAGTATAAAACACAATATGCTTGAGCAGGTGTCTGCAAAAGGTACTAGCTTGCCACTTTAGCAGCTGGGTGTGTTTAGAAATGAGTAGCCATCATTACAACTACAAATTTTATGGAAAATGGAAACAAAAAGGACATTTATATGTAGCATCAGGAAAAAACTTGTTTCTAGGGCACATAATGAGGAAAGAGGACTTGGAAAATTTAACACTCACAGGACAAAAGAGCGAGAGGAAAACCTACCTAGAGGAAGGCAAAACAGACAGAGGACACCTACCTAACAAGCTTGTGTAAATAGTTAGCAGACCAGGGAGATATACCGTCCTGGGTATGACGGTAAACTACATCCAACAGCAAGGCCTCTGATCAGGAGGCTTTGAGGAGCGTGGAACCACCTCTTAATTGCTGGCGTTCCCAGGTTCACCCTGACCCGGGGTGGTTGCACCTGTTAGGGTCCCAGCTATGGGCAAATAGTTGACAAGACTCAATCTAAAACTGAAACTGGCAGAGTCATCTATGTTTGGGTTTAATTAAAAATAGACTGAAGAAGCAAGATGCAGTAGAAACTGATTGACTAGAAAATGTTTTGGTTTTTTTTTTTTGTTTTCAAAACTGCTCGGTGGAAATTTTCATGAGGTCATTTCTGACTTTAGGTCTCTGATGGGGACTCGAAAAGAAATGAGTATAGACCAGAAGTCAAAGGAAATAAAATAATAATAATAATAATAATAATCCATCTTGCTATGCATTGAATATTGTTGCCACATCTGGTCTAGTGATTCTTCTATGTATTTAGTGATTCTATTTAAAATTCAAAAAGAATATGCACTCATATTGGTCCTGACCTGGCATCTCGGCTTCAGTCACTTTCTCACCGCCTTAACTTGGTATTCCTGTCCCATTTCTATAAATATTTTCATGGTAATTGTTCTGATGAGCTTTCCTCTTTGGTACCGAGACTTTATGAAAATGTTTATTGTGCTAAGTTCTGATTGGCTATATTACTGGTGTGCTGGGGTCAACTATAAGCAATAAATCTATTTGGAGGTCAGCATTAAGTTTTAACGCATTTTTTAAAATTCTTCACACATTCACAGATTTTTCTTGAGAATATATGTACTTTTTATTCGCGGAAACCCCCAAATATTCACACATTTTTCTTTAGAAGATATGTACAAATTATTCGCTGAGAACTCACTTGATTTGCACATTTTTTTAATAGAACATATTTAAAATATTCTTGTATTATTTTCCTGTTATTTAAGTGACTTAAAACATATAACAGTCCATTTTTATGATAAAAATTGGCAGAATTGTACATCTTCATTGTAAAAAAACAAACACAGAAATATGCCCTCTTTCCACATTATGTGTCCAAGGATTTTCAACTGTCTTTTATTGATTCTGAGTTCTTTCTATTGATATTTTCTTTAAGAAATTCTTGTTGCTTACTTGGAATTCTCAGTAAGCTTCTGTAGAACCACATTTCTGCTGAGTCTAGTTTTTTTTGTTTTTTTTTTTTTAAATAATTCTATAATGTTTACCAAGGGTTGTAAGTTTAGCCACAAAGATCCACTGTTAGGTAAAAAATTTGTTTTGAGTATAGAATTGATTTTAAATACCTTTCTGAACCTTCAGGCGTCCCGTAGCCTTGATTTTACCATATTTGTTGAAGGCCACGCATGAGTAATCACCCTCATGAATTTTATGAAGGTTCATGATCTGGAGCCATGTAGTAACTCCATGTTTCATAGGTCCACCCTGAATGTAAGTCATGGCATTTGGATCATCACCTGAAATGCACGATGTAAATTTTATTCTATATTTTAAGGGTTTTTACGAAAGAAAAAAAAAAACAAAAAGGAAGAAGAAAAAATGAAGAAAGAAAGAGGAGTGGCAAGAGAGAGAGAGAGAAAAGGAAAGAGGAGTGGCAAGAGAGAGAGAGAGAAAAGGAAAGAGGAGTGGCAAGAGAGAGAGAGAGAGAGAAAAGGAAAGAGGAGTGGCAAGAGAGAGAGAGAGAGAGAAAAGGAAAGAGGAGTGGCAAGAGAGAGAGAGAGAGAAAAGGAAAGAGGAGTGGCAAGAGAGAGAGAGAGAGAAAAGGAAAGAGGAGTGGCAAGAGAGAGAGAGAAAAGGAAAGAGGAGTGGCAAGAGAGAGAGAGAGAGAAAAGGAAAGAGGAGTGGCAAGAGAGAGAGAGAGAGAGAAAAGGAAAGAGGAGTGGCAAGAGAGAGAGAGAGAGAAAAGGAAAGAGGAGTGGCAAGAGAGAGAGAGAGAGAAAAGGAAAGAGGAGTGGCAAGAGAGAGAGAGAAAAGGAAAGAGGAGTGGCGAGAGAGAGAGAAAAGGAAAGAGGAGCGGCAAGAGAGAGAGAAAAGGAAAGAGGAGCGGCAAGAGAGAGAGAGAGAAAAGGAAAGAGGAGCGGCAAGAGAGAGAGAGAGAGAAAAGGAAAGAGGAGCGGCAAGAGAGAGAGAGAGAGAAAAGGAAAGAGGAGCGGCAAGAGAGAGAGAGAGAGAAAAGGAAAGAGGAGCGGCAAGAGAGAGAGAGAGAAAAGGAAAGAGGAGCGGCAAGAGAGAGAGAGAGAAAAGGAAAGAGGAGCGGCAAGAGAGAGAGAGAAAAGGAAAGAGGAGCGGCAAGAGAGAGAGAGGAAAGGAAAGAGGAGCGGGAAGAGAGAGAAAAGGAAAGAGGAGCGGGAAGAGAGAGAAAAGGAAAGAGGAGCGGGAAGAGAGAGAAAAGGGAAGAACTGCAAAAGAGAAAAAGAAAGAAATAAAAGAAACAAAAAATACAAGAGGTACTGCAAATTCTCTACCTGATCCAATTCCAAAAAATCTGACCTAAGGATCAAATATCAGAATTTTTTTTTTTTTAGAATCCCTTCTTGGTCAAACCAAGACATTTTCAGCTCCCCATTTTTTTCTCAAAAATCTTACTTGTTATGCAGTTTTATTTTTCTGGGAAATAAAAATACATTTAGAAGTTAACCACCTTTTCTCACAACAGAATGGTGAAGAAACAAAGTGCAAGAAGATGTGGGTTCATGTCTTAGTGGAAAGTCAAAATTTGAATTCTGTTTTCCAAGCTAAAATCTTTTACCAATTTCCAATTTATTTATAGATAAAATTCATATATTTTTAAATATAACAGACAATGAATGTCCATTAATATGTTTGATCATGAGCCATTCTAAGCTTTGTGTAGTGGCTTTAGTTTCAGGAGAATATAAAAACAAAAACTAAACCCACTATACAAAGCTTAGAGCGGCTCATAATCAAATATAATAAACATTCCTTGTCTGTCATATTTAACAGTATAAGTTTGAATAATGATCTGCTATCCCAATACACACACACTATATATATTTTAAGACATTTTTATGTTTATACATTCTTTTTATAGATGCAAATATTTAAGTAAATGCTCTGTTTTTATAATAAACAGTATTTCTCGGACATTCAGGCTGGTAAATGTTATAAATACTGTTTATTATAAAAAAATCTGTCAGACGTGTGTGTGTGTGAACATTGAAGTCAACACTTAGAGGCGACAGTCCGTTTCATGTTAGACGCAGCTGTCAGGCATCTAGCATGAAACAGACTGTCACCTCTGAGTGTTGACTTCAATGTTCATTTTTATATTTACACACACTATCTCTGATATTGAGCACTTTATCCCATAAATATAGCACACCTTAAGACTATATTTCTTTATATATATATATATATATATATATATATGTGTGTGTATGGGCTGTGTGTATGTTTCTAGAGTTACAGGGATGTTTTATTTTCTGAAAAGTCAGTTTTATTATGGCCATGTTCATAGTTAATATTGTGGCATATTGTTTTTTTTCTTATTAAGGCTTCCATTATTTTTAATCATTTTTTTTTTTTTTTTTTTTTTTTTTTACATGTGGAGGATGTTATTATGCTTGTATTTTCTACTATTATGTTTTGGATGGAGTCTGCTAAGTTTGTGTGTGTGTGTGTTTAAACAGTTTCTGATGGACCTGTGATCCGATGGGTTTAACCTAGATCTGTGATCTACAGACAGTTTCTTCACTCTTAACCTCTCCCAATATAAGAACATTCCAAATACAGGGCCTGCTCCCTCCTGTCGGAAGAACCCCTCCCTGATTGATCATCTCCAGAGGTGTAGCCATACTCACAAAGCTTGTGGGTTGGTGAATTTATTTAACCCATAGTTGGGGTGGATGGAAGTTGACAC
Organism: Acanthosepion lycidas; assembly: GCA_963932145.1. Taxonomy (NCBI): domain Eukaryota; kingdom Metazoa; phylum Mollusca; class Cephalopoda; order Sepiida; family Sepiidae; genus Acanthosepion; species Acanthosepion lycidas. The sequence goes on along the minus strand of OZ010575.1, from coordinate 10,609,425 downwards.
TGAGGAGATCATCTGCTCTTTAACAGCTCTTTTATTGTGCTAGTGAGTTCCACTTAACGTCTTCACCAGACCAAGCCCTGGTGGGGGAGCCAGTTTAGTCACTATTCACACCTTTTCCTAAGGATACTGTACATTCACTTACATGTAAATAACGGATAGCAGCTCAGATTGAGGAATCAGCAAGCCAAGTTCTAATTCAAACTCAAGTGGAATTTGAACTTGGCTCTCCGATTCCTCTATCTGAGCTGCTATCCATTACTCCACCAGGTTTTAAAGAACATTAGAAAAACTAAATAAAATATTTTTCTTGTCTGTCATATTCAATGAAACATGTATAAAAGAAAGGTTGCTGCCCAAATATACAATATTCAAATACAATTTTATAGGCAAAATATAATACATGGCTTTGAGTTAAAAAATAAAATGAAAAAAAAAAAAAATTCTTTCACATTTAAAAATGTAATCTTACCTGGAAGTTCAAAAGTCACATTGTCAACATTTGTCTTCAACCAGGAAATAAAAGGGATCGGATTTCCGTAAACTTCACAAGACATAGCAGCAGATCCACCGGTGAAGTTCCTTAAATATTTTGGCCCACTTAATATTTTTGGATTCTGATCTGTAAAACAAAAAGACAATTCATTAACATATAAAGAATATTTGCCATTTCTAGTTTGAATCTTCAAGACAAATTGTATTTTTAAATTATACTCTTTCAGATTATCTGTTCATTTTATAAGTTTTTTTTGGTATTTGAATTTTTAATCCAAGAGGTCATTATTATACATTATTAACTTAAGCAGAATATGATAAAATGACCGAGATGAAATATCTGAATAAAGTATGTTTAGTGTGTTGGCTACTTTGGGAATTAATGTGTAAGGTTTCTTACACGAATATTTCACAATACATGAAATAATGGTGATGAAAAAAAAGGTACATGCATAAAATAACAGACTGATTTGCAATTCAAGATAACAATTATTAAATAAAATTAACAAAATGAAAGTTTAAGACAAGAGTGTAAATTGCATACACATCAAAAATTGTTAATGAATGAATTTGAGTGTGAATTGCCTATGTAGGTGTGTTCTAATATGAAGCACACAGCCCTTTTTGCTTCAGTGTGAAAAGTTCAGGTCACACACTTTAAAAGAAGGAAAAATAGAAGAGAATTACTTTAAGAATTTGCATATGTTTACTAATGCACTGCATATGTAAGATTGAATACATAAAAAAAAACAAAAAACAAAACACAAACAGTATTTTTTGTGTTTTTTTTAATAATTCCCCCCCAGCAAGGCAGTAAAGCCATTAAGACACAAGGGGGTTACTGAATGTGAAAGAATAAGAAAAAAAAAGGAGAGGGAGAACAATAGAAGATAACTAATCAAAAAAGACAGCTGATAACGATTGACATTACATTAAATTTTTGAAGCTCAGAGTAGGTTGGAAAGCAAAAAGCCAGAAGAGAGTTCCACAAGCGAGAAGTGCGATAGAAGAAATTGTTAACATGAAACTTATGGTTGATGAGGCTTTGCCACCAATCTGCATTTAAATTCAAAAAGTCTAGGTACCATAGAGGAGAGTTCCTCCAAATAATTGCCACGAAAGTATAAAAAAAAGAAACAGAAAAGGTACATTACAGCCATGAGAAAGTGACTGAAACCAAGACACAAAGTCAGAAACAATAATATTAAGTTAGATATAAAATTTTTATTTTGTTGTCAATATTCCATTCAATAAGATCCATGGAGAAAATCTAAGGAGAAATCATTATCACAGCAATCTTGCTACTTAGAAACACCACAGTTAATTTGAAAACTTTTTGAAAATTTAACAGTTAATAAATACCTATGAACAAATCAATGTGATTTGTACATTGGAAAATGTTAAAAGAAAATGTAAAATACAATGATTTGACTATTTACACTATTCACATTATTGCCATATTCATGACATTTCGGCTGTTGTACACGCTGGTCTTCTTCAGGAGAGATACATTGTAATTTTGAACCAAACCCTTTATTTAGTCCATGGGAGGTAGATTGTTCTTGTTCCATGCCTTTTCTGGATATCCAGTGACTTGACCCAAAGTGTTGTGAGTTCAATACCTGACCAAAGCAGAGGTGAATAAAAACTTGGAGACTTTAGTTACTAAAGGGAAATAACAGAAACTGAGATATCCAGAAAAGGCATGGCATGTGGAACTAGAACAATTTACCTAACTAAAGAGTTCAGTTTCAAATTCCAGCATATATCACCTCAAGAAGGCTGGAGCATACCACAGTCTGAACAATGTGAATAGTGTAAATAGTTACAATACCTCATCTCAGAAATATAGACTGATTTGATACAGGAAAATATAAGAAAAATAAAATTTTGTATATTTAGAGAAAGTAGTGAATATATCTAAGTGAAATTATAATTTATCATATTTTTTGTGTTAATGAATATATATAATTAAAGTAAAAATTTGTATTGACTTTTTTAAGGTTTTTATCAGGATCTATTTTAATAATTTAAGTATTATCTGAGCCAGAAAAGATGATATATTATAAAAACTTATTTTTGAATCATAAAATGAACCTTGATATCATAACTGATTCAATAAGTCTTCTAGATGATTAGTGATGAATAAATTTAACTATTTCGACATTTTGAAAAACTAATCACAATATATAGGTCATCACAATATATCACAATAATGTTATTGCAATATATCACAATAACATCATCACAATATATTACAATAAACTCATTGAAATATAACCAAATCTACACTATTTACATTATTCAGACTATTGTTCTCATCTTTGTTGCCATATCTATTACAACATTTCGGCTGTTGTATGCTCAGGCCTTCTTCAGGTGGTTGGAATGTCGAACTGAACCCTTTATTTCGCTCACTAGGGTAGACTCACTCTTTGGGTCCTGTCACTGGATCTAACAAACACCTTTATCTACTGTGCCTTACCGAATCTATAATTCATCCCAATAATAATTCAAGGACAAACAGGTCTAGAAAAATAACCAGAAATCAAAATACATCTTCTGTTTTAACTTTGGAAAGAAACTGAGTCATTTCAAACATGTTCCTTTAAATCATGGCACATTCAAATGATTATAGATTTCTTTAGAGTGATAAAAACAGTGTGAAAAAAAGACCTCATTTTCAAATGTTCACTTAACATACATTTCAAATACCAATACTTCAACAATGGGCATCATTAACTGCATGGCAAATGCTTTCAAAATTTTTGTAATCAACTTGTTGAAGGCAGGGCTCCTGACAAGTTTACTTCATCATCCTGAATATTTTTTTTTTTCTAATTTCATCATTTATAGTTTTTCGTTGCATAATAAAAACACGATTAAAATGTTCAAGGAAAAATATTACAGCATTTTTAATTTAAAAGAGAATAAATACCAAAACATTAGGTAAAATTTCAATGTAATTTTCATAAATATTACATTTCGGCTGTTGTACGCTCCAGCCTTCTTCAGGTAGTTAGAATGTTGAACTGAACCCTTTATTTCGCTCACTGGGGTAGACTGTTATAATTCCACATGCCAAGTTTTAATGGATATCAGTTATCTCCTGTTAACTCCCCTCCTCAAGTTCTCCACTGCCTTAAATGGGTATTGAACTCAAACTCTTTGGGTCTTGTCACTGGATCTAACCGACGCCTTTATCCACTGTGCCATGTGTTATTAAAACATGGAACTAGAACAGTCTACCCCAGTGAGTGAAATAAAGGGTTCAGTTCGACATTCCAACCATCTAAAGAAGGCCGGAGCATACAACAGCCAAAACGTAATAAATATGGTGACAAAGATGAGGATAATAGTCTGAATAATGTAAATAGTGTACATAATACCTCATCTCAGATATATAGACAGATACTGAATTTTCATAAAGATCACATCTTTATTTTTACTTACATATTGCAACAGCTATTAGGGAAATATGATTAAATATACTTTAATGTTTAAAAAAATTTATTTAGTAATATTATATGCATTATTAAACATTATTATAAACACAAATAGTTATATTGCGGTAAAAGGAATTTTTCACAATATATGTATTTTTCTTTTATCCATTTTTTTTTTTTTTTTTTTTTTTACATATTCATGGTTTTTTTTTAAACTTTTATCAAAAACAACACTATTGTACTTGTAGTTATGGATAATATTAATTACTAATTTTTTAATTAATAACTATTTGTGTTCAGTTGTTGACATTAAGCAAGAAGCTGGAAGAGAATTCTACAAGTGAAAAAGTGTGATAGAAAAAAAAAACTTCGCACAGAACTTATGGTTACATAAAGCCATTTCAACTGTAAAATGATGAGACCTTGCTGCCAATTTAGTACTGTGCTTAAATTCATAAAGTTTATGTACCATAGAGGAAAGTTCATCAGAACAATTACCATGAAAGTATTTATAGAAAAAGTACGGGTAAAGCCGAGATGCCATGTCAGGACCAATAACCTTGCGGATTCTTTGGATTTTCTCAAGAATCTCAATACATAACAGAAACACCTGACCAAATGTGATGGCAATATTCAAAGTAAACATGAATGGTCGACATAAATACTTAAGATAGATTCTGGCGAGAAAAATTGTCTAGCATGACATAGTGAACCAACTTTTCTAGCAACAGATCTAGAAATTGATTCAAGATACTCTTTCCATTTCCTGTCAGACTTTTTATCAGATTGTAAATATTGTGCTCTATACAATCAATTTCTATATAAAGAATTAACACATTCCAATTATTCATAATCAAAAAAAGTTTTTAGGTCTTTATCAACAAAAATTTTCATTTACAATTGCCTGCCATGCATTGTGACTAAACTTTCCAGGATTCTTTACAAATTTTTAATTTCCTCCTTGTATATTCGACAATTTTATGATGGTAGATAGGTCTGCCTATCATCTGGTTTACACTCCTCCCAAATCTTTTGAACAGGAGTAGAGGTTTATCCCTTGTTTTCTGTTTAGGATTGGGTTTCTAGTTCCTTCTAAAGTATACTTCTACTCTATTTCTAACATAATCTGCCTAAAACTCTGAACTTTTGTTTCTTTTCTTAATTGTCATAGATAGGTTTGCCTATCATCCAGTTCACATTCCTCCCCAATCTTTTGAACAGTAGTCGAAATTTGTCCCTTGCTTCCTGTTTAAGATGGTGTTTCTAGTTTCCTCTAAAGTCTTCTTGGTGGCCCTTTGCGTCTCGTGGCATTATCACCTTGCTTGGAGTGATGCCTCTTACAGGGTGAACATCATTTTGAAAAAAAAAAAAAAAAAAAAAAAAAAAAGTCAGTGCAAGGGTCTCATGGCTCCCCACCAAATCTATGATACAAGCCCCCCACCCACTCTACTGTATCTCAATTTTCTTAAAGTAATATTCATATAAAACACAAATAGTATGTAATCTAATTATGTACAATAATGAGTCCTATGCAATATAGGTGAACAATTCAACTAGAAAAATTGAACAAATATAATTATTTACCTGCTGCCCCACGCAGCAAGATGTGGCACAAGGCTGAGTTTAAAGTGGGGTACAATACAAATGTGAGACATATCATAATAGATCATTCCATCTTAAATCAACAATGTTTTGCAGCAATTTTTAACATCAACTTGAGATTTTTCTGGCTAAAAAGTTGAAGAATTTTAACACATGATTGATAAAAAAAAAAAAAAAAAAAAAAAAAAAAAATAGTGCTGACTGACTGACCCTTGGGAAAGGTATGAATCCTCTTCTTCCCTCCCAGCTATGGATAAATAGCAAGACAGACTGAGTTCTATAGCCTTGAATGGATAAAAACAATGAACTTTATATCATGTTTCTTTGAGACTCAACATGAACAAACTCATGGATTTGGATGAAGAAAAAAAAAAAAAAAGAAAAAAAGAGAGACCCCCCAAAATAATGTCAAGGTCCATGAAAAGTTTTCATTCTTTAATAGTCACTTGTGCTTACTTTAATTTGTAACATATATAAATGTAGGTAGAGAGAAAAACAAATGTTGATAAGATGTTGAGGTTTGTAAAGAACTGCATAGGGACCAAAATCAGGCTTGGGATCCCCACCATTGGTTGGACAGTTTGCAGGGTAGTATGTGCCAGTTTATGATAAGCAGAAAATATAACACAAATGCTTTTTGTTAATGGTTCATTCAAATGCCTTTAACCAAAAACTAACAGAAAAAAAATTTTCTCGTTATTTATTAATATTTACAGATAAATAAATCTAAATTTAAATCCTTCAAATTCGGGTTTCATTCACAGGCTTAAAAAGAAGGACTTAAAGTTTTGTTTATTTGGAGTGTATTAACTCTCAAAGCAACAAGTCATTTCAGACATCAATGGTTCAACAAAGATTCCAACAGTAAAAAGTAAGTTCCAATTTAGACAGCTTCTTCCCAAGAACTGCGATTTTGGGGAACAGACAACCGGCAGGATGTTTTCCCAATCACAACAAAGTTGACCTCTTCAAGTCTAGGGTTAACCCTTATCTTTCCTGCAAAGCCCCATGAACTTCACTTCTTGCCTTTTCTTATGCTCTTACAATGTATATAATCCTATATCTTGAGTGGCTCTTGGGCCTTGTATAAGGGTGAACATTAATATGAAAGAAAAAAGAGCCTTCATTTTCTGATTGGCAAGGTTTTTCAAGATTTGAATTGTAGAGTACTGATATTATGTAATCGTTCAGTACTCTTTTCTTTGTTTCCAATAAAATTTTCCTATTTCTTATTACTGTGCTTAGCTTTTGGAAGGCATCCTTCACTATTCTAATGTGTCTTCAGATTTTGGTGTTGCACTTTCCATCCTCTGTTAAAATACTTCCCAGATATTTAAGTTTTTGTCCTGTCTTTATTTTGTTATCCCTAATTTGTAATTTGCATGTTGGCCTATTCATTTTGCTGACAACCATACATTCCCCCTTCTTGCAATTGATGTTTAGTCCTTTCTTCTGACTTTCCTTCACTGCCTTCTGTAGAAATTCTTTTAGTTTACTTTTGTCGTCTGCTATAATCACTGTGTCATTTGTATATCATGGATGCAAATAATGAATCCTGGTAATTCTAATTCTTTCAAAATAGACTCACTGTAAAAGTTGAATAAGCCCAGTGAGAAGACATCCTTGTCTTGCACTTTCTATTTTTACTGAATTCATTTTGTCAAAAATTATAAACCCAACTTGCATAAAAAAGGGTGTGTTTAAAAGTGGTTTTTCTTGTTAATTTATCCTTAGTCATCCTATCACAAACTGCAAACTCAACATAAATTTCAACATGGCCTCCAACCATTGTCACATGACATGTACTGATAAGATGTTAAGTGTAGTCACACTTTCTGATTTCAAAATTCAGCCTAAAAGAAGAGGCTAGCAATGCAGGGTAACAGACAACGGGTTGGGGGATATGCAGCTACCCACAGGATTAGATTTTCTGTGTGATCTAGTTTATTCTAGAGAGGTAGTCAGTCTGAAAGCAACTTCGACACCTCAATGGCTGTAAATAATACCAGCGAAAATATTTCCTTCTGAATGGAAACGATGCACATCAGTAAATTATTTAAATACACAGAAAGTTCGATATCAGTAAACAAATACATAAAATTTTTTTTAGAGGCACAGTGATACAGCATATACGGCAAGCATATAGAGAAATATATGGCAAATTATTTTTATATTATACACACTTTTTTTTTTTTTTAACATTACAAGAGTGGATACTTGTATTTGAAATAAATTCCCTATTTTTAAAATTTTTTCTTTAAACAATATCTATCAGTCTGCATAGTCAAGAAATCTTAATAAAGAAAATATGCTCTCCAGTAGGGGATGCAGGTTCTATTCCTACCAGGGAGTACATTTTCTTTAAAAATAAAATTTCAAAATGATTTACAGAAGGGCCTCAGGTTATGTTAAACCTGATGTACTGCATTTCGTGGTATAGCACCATCTCACATAATATAATACATCATGTTGCACAATATATGGAGGAAGATGCTGTTGTTTCTTCACCATCTGTATGCCACTGTGCTACATTCACTATATCTCATTTGTGTTGTATTTTTGGGAACTTTTTCCATACATTATGGCTCCCAAGCCTAAGGATAACTTGTGGGTGTTTATGTAGGTGAGTTCTGACCTACGTCAAAAATTATAGAAGTTAATAATATGAATACTTTAATAAAGTATTCACATTAACTTCTATAATTTTCAGTTTCTGCTAATATATATATATATATATATATATATATACACACACACACACACACATATATATATATATATCATAGTTACAGCATCTTAAACAATTGCTGTCTCAATAAGTGTCATTGAATTGTCAACTTGCAAATGAGCATGGACTCTCAGCTGTCTTCAGTTATGCTAAGTATTTGTACAGCTTGAAGCACATTATATATGATAAAGTTAATTGGTAATCTGTATGTTTTGAAATGACAGGTCTGACAAAATGAAATTGAATTTTATCGGTCTCATGAAATAAAATATTACCATGGCTTTCTGAAGTCTCCAATTTATTAATCAACTGTGTGTGTGTGTGATAGAAAATATATTGAGTTATTTGAATAATCATAATTAAGTAATTCATCGAGTCTAGAAGAATTCTCAACAGAATGCAGAAAGCACTGGACGGCCATTTCATCCCATTTTGAGTCATTAGTAGTGTGCATATACTACCAAGAATCGAACCCGGACCCTTACAATATGATGCAAACATCATACCCACTGGACCAACAGGTTTTGGTGATAAAGAGGTAACTAACTAGACTTGATATAGTGCCACTCTTCAGAAATTCTACCATGTAACTCATCCAAGTTTACTTAGTCCAACGAACTGTGCCCCCATGAGTATGTTTTCTATCCCGAAATCATTCCATCCAGAGCATTAGAATATATATATATATATATATATATATATATGGGGTTCAAGTTATAACTAGAGCCATCTTTTCATAGGATTTAATAATGGTAAGTATTTTTTGCTTGTTCTAGGTAATCGGCCTTCGAGCACTTTACTGAGTAGGTTAGTTTACATTTAGCCTTTCTCTTTTCAGTATTGTTGGTCGCACCAACAGTTTTTGCGTGTGTATATATATATATATATATATATATATATATATATATATATATATATATACATACACACAAATATGGGTATCAACTAAAAACAACATTTGAAGTTTTTCATATATATATATATATATATATGAAAAACTCCAAATGTTGTTTTTAGTTGATACCCATATTTGAGTAGAAGCTGTTTATTTTAAACAGTATTTATCTTGTCTACCAGCCTACTTACTTAACAAAACTTATATGCCCTCTGGTGTTCTTGAGTACACAGGCTTGGATACAAAATTAATACTGTTTAAAATAAGCGGAGCATCTATACAAATATACATATATAGACTAAAAGTTACATCTGAACCAATAAAAATAAGTCAGATTAAATACAAAACCTATTAATTCTCTCATATTATATATATATATATATATTGATCTGTATATAAATTTGTACATTGAGCTGTTATCATGGATTTAACTTTTTAATATTTTTATATTAAAAAGACCTTCTTGGAATAATCTCTACCACCTACAGTTTTGATATTTTATATATAATTTTATGTATATTTTGGTATTATATATAGTTGGTATGATGCAAGCCTGATATCGTAGCTATCCGGGTTTCAATTCTTGGTAGTGGATGCGCACTGCTGACGAGTCCCAAATATAGGATGAAACGCCCGTTAGTGCTTTCTGTTGAGGTTTTTTCTAGACTCAATGAAAAACTTAATTCCGAGATATATATATCAGAATTAAATAATTCATCGAATCTAGAAAAAAATTAATCCTAATAAATTTTTCTTTACGTGTGTATACATGTGTAGGATATGATAAAAATATAGTTTTAAGGTATGGTATATTTATGGGTAAAACGTGCACAATAACAGTTATAGAGTGTGTAATATAAAAGTGGAAACGCTGTTCAACACCATGCGGTGACAATCCGTTTCATGCTTCAAAGCAATCTTTAGACCAGAGGATGGCATTGAAGCAGGAAAACATACCGTCACCACTTGGTGTTTTTATATATATATATATATATATATACAAACACACATTATATATAAGTGAACATTAAAGTCAACAGTCAGAGTTGACAAGCTGTTTCATGCTAGACGCAATCGTCAGGCCATGAGTGATGGATTTTTCTTGACTATATATATGGGTCAGTAGTGCATTGCGGGTAATCCATTCTGGCAATTATTTTGGTGGGAGTGACTTGTTTATTTATTTGGGTTAATTTGTTTTATTTTCATTTATTTATTCTTTTTGGTTTTTGATGTTTTATTAACGTAGTAAAAAATTGGACGGCGGAAGGGGGGTTTGTTTAGGTCACTTATTTAATATTTTGTTTTGGTCTAGGAAGATAAAGCTATTTATTTGTCCAATTTTTGGATTAATTGCCATACTCTATTCTGCTATTTTGAAGGGGGACAGTTTTTAATTTGTTTATTATTTATTTGGATTGATTATTTTTACTGGTCTTTTTCTTATTTAGTTCTAATGGTTATTTTAGCGGGAACAATTTGTTAATTTATTTATTTATTAGGATTAATTTTTTCTTATTTATTTGCTTATTTTTATTTTGTATATTTTTATTTACTCTATTTGGTTTTCGATTTTTTTATCATTATATAGCAGTTATGGCTATTTTTTCATTCAATTTTTGGATTGATCATTGTAATCTGTTCTAATGTTATTGGTTTGTTAATTTGTTTATTCTTTATTTTTCAGCGTTTTTATTGAATATTTGGTGTAGAGTGCTTGATTCTGGGAAGTGTTTGTTTAAGAGTTTATATATCTCCAAATGAAAGAAAGAACAGATGGAGTAAAAATACACTGTTCATAGCATTTTCTTAAAAAAAAAAAAAAAAAAAAAAAAATGCTCAATACAAAGTAGAGCAATATATTAGGTTGGTGCAAAAATAATGTTGTTTTCTCACATGACATGTGAGAAAACGACATTATTTTTGCACCAACCTATTTTTATTATAAGAGATTATAATAAAATCACAATAAATAAATTGCAAACTTATAATCTCTCATAATAAAATATATATAAGGGCACACTGGAAGTGATGATCAAAGTCTCCTTCCACCCCCACTCCCAGAGATGACTTGATATGTCACATATGCGACAAGAAATGCAGATTGATAACTGGCTTTAATGGACCACCGTCATTCACACAACTGATGAATGCAGTGTTGTGGGTTTAGTAAAGGGCTGGACATGTCAGTGATGGTCATACTCACTTTGTGAGTCAACAGCCACCATATATATATATATATATATATATATATATATAATAGATACAGTCATTTGAGAGAGAATCCATGATATTGCAAAAGACAAAAAAAAAAAAAAAAAAAAAAAGGCAAAAAATAATTATTAATAATAGGGCTTCTAACAAAGTCTCCACCAGATAATGAAGTACCTGACCTGTTACAAAATGGTTATGTGTCATTATATATGAGAAACTAAGTTGACTTCCTTTAAAAGAAAAAAAAAAAAAAGCATGAAATACAAGAGGTGACTCATTGTTCAACACTGAATCCTTCACTAGGGCAGAACATATCTTACAGAATTTTTTTGGTGACCTACAAGCTTATATATATCTTGCTAGTGTCGGAAACTATTGCTAATTACTGGGTGCACCATTATTTTATCTGTTGGCCTGCGTCTATACGTTTAAATATTTAAAATAAATAAATGAATGCATAAATAATTAAACAAAATAAAGTCAAAATAATAAATAAAAATTACATTTAAAAAAAATTAATGAAAATAAATAAATATTTAAAAAAAAAAAATTTACTCATTTTCATTTATTAGGCATTAAATTACATCACTTAGCATCTTCCATAGTTTACCCCCCCCCTTTTTTTTTTTTTTTTTTTTTTTTTTTTTTTTTACACAGCTATCTTCAAGAATATTTCAGAACATTCTCAAATTTAAAATTTTAAAACATTACATTATTTTTCTACCACTTGACTTTATAAATACAAGTTACAAAATAAAATCTCTACATTTATCTTGATAAAGTTCCTCAGGTGACAAAACACATTAGTAAAGAAAAGTTTTCCTTGTGTGTACACACACACATGTATATATTGATATGTCTGGAAATCTGATCAACCAGATAAAATCAAATGGAGATTATGAGCCACTGTAGAGTCGGTTTTAATATATGGTGCACCTGCTTGGACATTAACTAAAATGCTGAGAGCTATACTTAACATCTCCTTAGAGAAAACATCCAACTAAATCACAGCTCAATAGCCCCATCCCCGACATTTCTACAATTTTTACATGAATACAGAATATGCTTTGCAGCTACTGCTGGTGAGCAAAACAAGAATTTGCAAGTGGTCTACTGTTCTGGACACCTAGCCATGGTGCAAAACAAGCTGGTTGCTCAGCAGTCACCTATGTTATGACACAGAATGCCGTCCTAATGACCTTCCGACCTTGATAGCAGCTAGATCTCATCTTACAGTTGAAATGGCTCAATGTAACTGTTAGTTTTATGCTAACAGTTTCTGCTATCGCACTTCTTACATGTGAAAGTCTTCCATCTTCTTAGCCAACTTTCATTCTCAAAAATTTAAATGTAATGTCAACAGTTATCTTCTGTCTTCTTAATTTTTTTATTATTATTATTATTCACTCTCTTTAATAGTATTTTCTTTTTATCCTCATACTCCTTAACACTCAGTAACCCCACCTTGTATCTTAGTGGCTTTATTGCCTTGCTTGGGGTTAAAAAAAAAAAAAAAAAAAAAAAATCGACCTTTCGAGAAAGGCACAGTGGAGAAGTACAAGATAATGTCACAAGAGTAACAAGCAATTATGAATACTAGCCAAATCCTCATATTACAAATATTTCTCTTAATAATAATTTAAAATAATTCAGCAGACAATGTTATTTTATTTATGGTAACTGGATTTTTGGCAATTGTCTTACTCTGTTTCCATCATTCAATACTGTTTGTCTGAAAAATGGCACTTTTATCATGGCACTTTTATCATGGTCACCATGATCTTTTGACTTGGATCAAAGTGTAGTATCTGCCTTTGGGCAGATAACTACATTCCATCTCTAAGTTGTGGGTCTTCAGACAGAGCACAACTGAAAATATTATTGATAGGTGCCTGGGCTCAGGAAACAGCTGCCCACAGCAGTATCTCCTTTATTGCACTAAAGAGGAGTGATCAGTAGTCATAGCAACCGATGATTGGGGAGTAGTCAGTGCAACTGATGATTAGGGAGGCTGGGCTATTTTTTAACCTGGCCCAGGTGCATGCACTCAGTCTCTCCACATTAAACTGGCCTTGTGTCACATATCCTGCTAGTGTGAGGCGACAAGAAAATACAATGGCTTCTCAGCCTTTTGCTAAGATCAAAGTGTAGTATCTGTTCTCATCAGCTTAATCTCTCCATTTTTATCTTCCCTTGTTTTTTATTTTCTCACTGAAACCAAGTTGTGTCACCCCCCCTTTCCACAAGATCAAAACAGAATAGTCTATTACTGATGAAGTATTTGGTAGGGGACGTTAAACACTTAACTTCTTATTTCTTTCTTGCCAAATCCACGTCTTAAACATTTCTCTTAATAAAAATTTGAAAATTAAGCAATGTTATTTTATCTAATTTATGATAATTGGATTTTTTTTTTTTGGTAGTTACTTTACTCAGTTTTTGTTGTTCAATACTGTGCTTCTGAAAAATGGTCACCATATCTTTGGTTAAGATCAAAGTGTAGTGTCTGTTCTTATTAATTTAATCTGATCATCTCTTTTCATTTCTATCTTTCTTACATTTTCTCACTGAAATCAGGTAATGTCTTTTCCTCTCTTTCCATGCAAAAAAAATTAAAACATTGTCAGCAAATTTAAAAAAAAACAAAAAAAAAAAAAAAAAAAAAAAATAGACAAAGCGAGAGAAGAGAAAGAAAAGAAAAAGTAATGTAAGTATTAGACATTAAAAAAATTTCTCTTATCTCAAAATTGGAAAGAAAAAATACTGAGTCAACAAATTTAACAGCTGACTACCCAAGCAAAGAAAGAACGAAAGAAACTGAACAAGTCGTTTGGCATCTGTAGATAATTTTGTGTGTGTGTGTGTGTGTGTGTGTGTGCATAAAGAATATAGACATTTTATGTCTACTGATTTTATCTACCTTCCTCTCCAGATTATTAATTGCTTACGGCCACATCACATTGAAACACTGGACCCCATACAGTCACTGAAGTTAAGCAACATTGAGCCTGGTCAGTACCTAGATGGGTGACTATGAATACCAGGTGCTGTAAGCTTGGATGGTGTAAAGAATAATGGCTCAGAATTGTTAATCAGAAAGCCAAGTTCCATTTCCAGTTGGGTTTGTTATATTCACTTATGTGCCAATAGCCTTGGGAAAAGTATGAATTCACCTCTTCCATTCCCCCAGCTAATCAGTAAGACTTGTTTCACTAAATATTGTCTCAAAAAAGAAAACAAAAATTCTTAGAATCTAAGAATATTTTCTGGCTTTAAATAACCTGCAAAGGGTTGATAAGCCATAGAAAATGAATCAATCATTCATTAAATTAGGAATTATCCTTCACAAAATTGGAGAAAAAGATGGGCAAACTTAATAGACACAAAATGTCTAAACTCTTTAATGTCTGAAAGAATAATTGCTGACAACTTTAAAAATTAGATCAGTTGAATCTGCTACCTTTGTTTCAACTTTACGATATCCTCAGGCGATTTTTATCAATTGACCTCCCAATGCTTATTTAAAAAAACAAAAAAAAAAAAAAACTAAAGAATGCTGTATTATTTTTAAAAAAATAAACAAATGCACAGTGTTGGGTGTGATAGAAAGGAAGGAGAAGGATGCGAAAAAGGAAGAAGTAGAAGAAAAGTAAGGATATTATAAATACATCAATGGGGGTTTAATTGAAATGTATATACTTTTTTTATCCAGCCTCGTATGAGCTTAAGAGGAATTTCTTGTGATGTATGCAATGGTTCCTGACTTCAGCTCTGGTTTAAAAGGTTCTTTGGATCTGGAAATTACTAATTTGTCCTGTTGGTGGAGGTTGCAAATATTGTGGTTGTTAAAAGATCCACATGTTATTTTTTTTTCACTCATGTATTGAGAACTTTTCAATACTACTGTTTACTGGTCTAATTCAACTGACCATTAATTTTATATATTTTATTGGAATTGTAATCACATTGGATCATAATCACAATTCCAATGTAATAAATTGTAACCATGGAATATTAGTGTTTGAGCTTTATATATATATATATATATATATATATATATATATATATAAGCCTAGTGTCCTACGAGGCTGGCATCCCGCTCTCACCCTTTCACTGTTAGTTAAATGTAGCCATCTGTCCTACTCCAATAGCTTCATATCTCACACCTCTCGCCTGTGGAACTTCCTTCCCTATTCCTGTTTCCCTGTGAGCTATAATCTCCAACTATTCAAATGTAATGTCAATTGACATCTCCAGTTGCCTGGATCTATCCACTATACTTCTCATCTTTTCCTCTATCACTCCTATCTGATCTCGCTCCAAATCCTCTGTAACCCCTTGCATGCTAGTGGCTTTGCGCTTTGCTTGGGGTGAAATAACCTTTTGGGAAAGATTTAAAGCTAAGCAAGGTGATCGGAAATGGGAAAAATATGTTAGAAACAAAGAAAAGAACACTGGATTATTATGTAATATACATCCTCCTATATGCTGGACAATTCCCCCACCCATGAATGCAAAAAAAAAAAAAAAAAAAAAAAAAAAAAAAAAAAAATTAGCCAGCAGGTGTGGTTCTACAGTAGGATACTGAGAATTCCATGGATGGACCAGGTAAACAACAAGAAGTCAAAGAAAATGGCAACAGAAAGAACACATATACTGAGAAATAGGAAGAGATGACTGAAATTTATTGGTCATGATGATGAAAGAGGGCTTGGAAAACTTAACCCCCACAGGGCATATTGAAGGAGGGAGGCGAGCTATTGTGAATGGATGGTGGAATGAGAGTGGGAGCCTTATCAAAGGGAAAAAACTGCTAAGAGCCACACGAGATAGGAAGTTGTGGAGCACCAACATCGTCTATGTCCTGAAGAGACATGGCACATAGAAGAAGTGTTTTTCCTCTTATGTTCTCCACTGTTTTGAATTTAGATTAGTCCTTTCCCTAGACTTTCCATTAAGGCTAGAAAGTCAAGACTACACTGCTATTTAACCCACAGCTGGGGAGAGAAGAGACAGATGTTTTATTTTTTTTTATCAAGGATATTAGTGCAAAAGTAAGCAAAACAAAGCAAGACAAGACTAAACTGTTTACCAATTCTACTTACTAACTGAAAGCATCATACAAGCTTGAGTCTATTATATATAAGATTAAATGCATTGCTAATGCATTTAATGATTGAAAATAATGAAGAAAGGGATTGTCAGTGGTCAGGAATTGAGGCTGGACTTACTGATAGAATAGGGCTATTATATTTATAATGTAAATACACTGCTAATAGTTTTACTACAGAAATGTTTGAAATTCATAAAAAAAAGAATTGCCCATGGCTAGGAATTAACACATGCATTACTTCTAACATCGAGCTATAAGGCAAATGCATTTATAACACATGAAAAAAAAAAAGGTTTAGTCAGAGGTCAGGAATTAAGGCAATATTTCCTGAAAAATATGACTATTATATGAATCATGTAATTGCATTACTAATGATTTTATAATAAATTCAATGAAAAGCTTGAATAAAGGGATTGTCAGTGGTCAGGAACTAAAATAACTGTTAGTAAGAGATAAATTAATGAGTTGTACAATGTAACACTTTCACTATAGAAATGTGTGAAAATCATGATGAAAGGGATTGTCAGTGGTCAGGAATCAAGGTAAGCATTACTTCCAGTATAGGGTCATTATAGGTAAGGCAAATGCATTTATACTGCTTTTAATAAAGGAATGCATTGAAAATTATGTAGAAAGGGATTGTCAGAGGTCAGGAATTAAGACAAGTGTTACAAACAGTATGGTACAATTGCATATTTTTTTTAGGTTTTGTTTTACTAGCAATAATTATTTCCATTTTCTGAAATGAAGAGTTGTTTTTTTTACCATTCTCAACTTGCCAAAACTAGTCTAGGTCGATTTCTAGGATTTGGCCTAAAAATATGATTTAACAGTTAAGACTTGTCTACTTTTTTGGCTGCCCAACAAGCCATTTATTGCCCTTTTGTTTAACTTAATTAAAATCTCCCTCTTCCAACAAAGCTGACTGCTTACCCTGTTTTTGACATTTAAAAGACACTGTTAATATCAGTGAGACTGGTTTAAAATCGTTTTGTTATAGAGAGAAACACGAGGGAATGTTTTTCTTTTGTTAATGTTATGCTCATTGATGCAGATATTAAAAAGGTACACATATGTCAGTGGTGGACTCTAGTTCATTAAGTTTACCCAGGCTGAGTACAATTTTTTTTTAACACGGTTTATTATATACAAAATTTAGGGTAGAATATTCAGAAGAATTTAAGCATCTAATTACAATCTGTTCTAACAACTAGTGAAGAAATTTTTATGAGATTATTTGCACCGAGATTACATGTCATTGTATAAAGACCAAGAAAAATTATTTTATTTTTAGGAGGCCGAGTCAAAAAAATAATGCAATTTGTTTTATTATATATTAGCTGAAAAGCCACACTCCATGCTTATTTTTAAGCTTCTTAGGAGGGCTAACTGGGGCTCTGGTCCAAAACTAAAGGGACCTCTGGCCAAGCTTAGAAAGCAGCAATGATAATTTTGAAGAAATAACCTTGAATTCCTCAATTCACTCCATGGAACTTCAAAAGCTCAATTTAACTGATTCGGGCTTTAAGTCCATTGAACTTCAATTGAGTGGAGTCCTTCAAATCACAAACTCTGCAGAACTTCAAAACCTTTTGTCATGAAATCTCCCACTTTAACTGATTCCTTGACACTTTGAAAAAAAAAAAAAAAAATAAATAAATAAAATTGATTTCCACAGTTTCAAGTTTTGAAGATTTTTTTAATTTCAAAGTTTTTGTGTTAGTTTAAACTCAATACAAATTAAAAACTTAAAATTACTGATTTTTTTCAGTTGTTTTAGAATTTGAATTTTTAACTGTTCCCTCCTCATCTGGACACAAATCACAATGCTGGATGTTCAAGCACCAGATGAAGGGCAGATTTTCAATCCCGGGATCATCATGATTCCAAAAAGTTATACAAATGTGTCCCGAGTTATCAATGTTTCAGACACATGGATAGACAGACAGAATTTACCATTTATTTATTTAAATAGAAGAAGAAATAAGGAACAGAACAAAAGACATATCATTACATCAAAACAACTTTCCTGTCAACTTATCATCTTCAGAAATTTAAATTTAAAAATCAATCAACTTGAGTCTCCTTGTATCCTGTTTTTGTTTCTTTAAAAAAAAAAAAAAAAAAAAAAAAAAAAATATTAGTCCTTTCTTGTCTATACCATTTTCCATTTTCTGAGTTTCATTTATGGTCAGTAACTCTATGCATCTTAATGGCTTTATAGCCTTGCTTGGGATGAAATGATTATATAAGTGGGAGGTACTGACAAGTTTGCACCACATACAACTTCTCCAACTTTGTTCTTTTCTTATTATTTTCTATTATTTGTGTTATTATTATAATATTAGGTTGGTGCAAAAATAATTTCGTTTTCTCACATAGTAACATATCTTAGAAAACGAAATTATTTTTGCACCAACCTAATACTAGCAGCCATACCCAGCAGGTTGATCAGAAAAAGCATTCAATTGCAATGAAGCAAAAACAACATCATGTTTAGATTGTGCTGTTTCTTATTTTACTTTTCACACACACATACACACAATAAAAATTAATTCACACCACGTGTATCCAAAAAAATACAATTACCATACCCTGTGGGGTCAAAAACAAGGACGGCACACCCAAAAGTTCGGACGTAGTGGAAAGCACACCACGTGATCAAAAATATGATTTATTGACCAATCAGGGCTCGACATAAGAAACCCATTTCTTAATCTCCCCGGAGCCTCATCATTCAGATACAAGGAAGGTAGAAACTCTCATCAAACCAGAGGGAGTACAGCGACAAGCTGCCATCACAGCTTTACGGACAATTCCATTGTGTACAAAAAATAATTCTTGTATATTTTTTTTTACGAAAATAAACAAAAGTTTATTTTACTTTATTTGTAGTGTATTTTCTTTTTATTATTTGTTTGAGGGACTTCTTTGCACCCTCTACAAGATGTAACAGAATCTATCTTCTTGAATTACTTTAAAGTACTTTCATTAAAAAACATTTTGAATTAATGCAGTTTCTGATATAACAGAAGTAATCTGTATTTAGCCGAGGAGATGAAGGGACAACATGAAGACCCACTTCAGCCCACATTTATTTTGGAGTTTTTTTTTTTAATTCAATTTATCACTGTGCTACCAGGGATGTAAAAGAGGATACATAAAACAATTGTCAAGTTTGATGAAAATTGGGTTAAAGATCAATGCAAAATAAAAAAGAAAACAGTATAAAAAAAAAAAAAAAAAAAAAAAAAATCACCATTTTTCACTATTTACATGAGTTTTCACTTATGGGTGAACTCAAGTGTTTAACAGTCATTTAAGAAACATCAGAAACTATTTTGGAATGTTTCTTTTTTGCCAGGTTTACAAATAAGACGTTTAGAGAACCACTGAAAAACCTTTCAAGTTATTCAGCTAGAAAGATAAAGTTAAAATTGTTTTGGGTCAAACCCACTGTCTTTCCAACTGAGCAATGGTGAGAGGAAAAATATCCTATATAACAAAATCCAACATCACCTCAGATGGGGAATAGCCTATTTCAGTACATGAAGATATTAGTTGTCTGTCTTAAACCTGGTATGGACTGAGTTCATGTCAAAAATAGAAATTTAACTGTGAAAGCTAAAAACACCAGTCAAAAAACTAATACAGAATTTTTCCATTTCAATGTTTCAGCCATAGGAGGGATTAATGGAAGGAGAGTTGGGAAGATCTCAGAGTAGGGGAAAGTTTATAAATTATAATTAATATAGGTAAAGAGGTTATAGAGTTTTTTGGTAAATTGAAGGAGAAAGGTTTGAGCCCACAGATAGTTTGGAAGATTATAGGTTCCACACATACTCCTAATAGTCTTAAAGATGGGTGTTACTTGTATTTAGAAGAAAGAATAATAAAGTACAATAATCAAAGCCAACTACTGAATCAGAGGAATGAATTAGTTTTAAAATGTCGACATAAAAACAAATTCAAATTTCCATAATATAGGCTACTATATTTCCATAATATTCATTCCCTTTTAACTCTTCAAATGTTGGATGTATAACTAATTCTAATTTCTATATTCCCCCTATAACCTCTTTACACTATATTAATGATAATTTATAAACTTTCCCCTCCCAATTCATGCCTTTAATTCCTTACATCCTTTTATCAATACATTTTTAAACCCAGTTTTATTCCTTTTTTAGTTTTAAATTAATATTTCATTCGTCATATAACACCAAATTAATGTAATAAGTTTAATATTAGGGTTGAGTTTTTTAAACCTTTTTCCCTTTAAGACAAATACCTTCCCCGTCTTGTGCCTTTCGTCTTACTGAAACACTGAAATGGATAAATTCTGTATTAGTTTTTCAACTTTTTTTTTTTTTTTTTTTTAGCTTTCACAGTTAAACTTCTATTTCTGACACAAATTCAGTCCATACCAGGATTGATAAGACAGACAATCAATATCTTCCTCTGCCGAAATAGGATATTCCCCATATGAGGTCATTTTGGATTTTATTGTTTTATTAATTATATTGCTCTGTAATATATATATATATATATATATATATATATATATACCAATGCAGTTGTTACCTTTAGTATATATATATAATATGAGAGAGAGAGAGAGAGAGAGAGAGATAAAATATAGAGATAAATAGATAGAGACAGAGAAAGGAAAGATAAATGCACGCACAAACCTTTTATATGTTGATTCCTTATCCCTTGTTGTTCTCAGCCCCCCCCCCAGAGGACTGACCACAGGTTCATTTTTTCATTAGTCATAAATCAAGGATTATCTTGCAACTCAACTTTTGTGCCCTTGTAAGCAAAAAGTCAATGGAAAATTCTGCACACAAAATCCCAAGGCAAATCTATCACTTATTGACTGCCTTTTTTTTAGTAAGATGTCTAGAATTGCCTTCCTTCAACTAATAATGTCTAAAAATAGATCAAACTACTACAGTTTTTAATGACAATGTTACAAAGAGGAGAAAGAAGAAAAGGAGAAAGAGGAGAAAGAAGAAAAGGAGAAAGAGGAGAAAGAAGAAAAGGAGAAAGAGGAGAAAGAAGAAAAGGAGAAAGAGGAGAAAGAAGAAAAGGAGAAAGAGGAGAAAGAAGAAAAGGAGAAAGAGGAGAAAGAAGAAAAGGAGAAAGAGGAGAAAGAAGAAAAGGAGAAAGAGGAGAAAGAAGAAAAGGAGAAAGAGGAGAAAGAAGAAAAGGAGAAAGAGGAGAAAGAAGAAAAGGAGAAAGAGGAGAAAGAAGAAAAGGAGAAAGAGGAGAAAGAAGAAAAGGAGAAAGAGGAGAAAGAAGAAAAGGAGAAAGAGGAGAAAGAAGAAAAGGAGAAAGAGGAGAAAGAAGAAAAGGAGAAAGAGGAGAAAGAAGAAAAGGAGAAAGAGGAGAAAGAAGAAAAGGAGAAAGAGGAGAAAGAAGAAAAGGAGAAAGAGGAGAAAGAAGAAAAGGAGAAAGAGGAGAAAGAAGAAAAGGAGAAAGAGGAGAAAGAAGAAAAGGAGAAAGAGGAGGAAGGAGAAAAGGAGAAAGAGGAGGAAGGAGAAAGAGGAGGAAGGAGAAAGAGGAGAAAGAGAGAAAAAGAATAAAGTTCCTCCCTTCTAGATTCTTCAGAGAAGTTTTTGGCTCAACAGTGACCAGATGAGAATAGGAAAGTTCCCTCACTCAGTGTACCCTCTTCTTCACTGACAAGCCATTGGCAACATTTCCCTGCTCCAGACAATAAAATCGGTCAATACAAACGTCATTAGATTGTGCCATTTATTGTGATAAGAAAACCTTTTGCTGGTAATTTGTTAATTCAGGAAAAAAGAAAATGGAAGAAAACTTTTAGGGAAGATTTGTTTATTTGTGTCATTTAAATGTTGTAAGAGTGATTACCTATGTTAAATGTATATGTATTTCCTTTTATTTTACTTTTGTTTTTTGCAAAATGAAATAGATTTTTAAAGTTTAATTCCTAAGTTTACTTGGATACAGTTTAAGAAATTTTTATTAATTTTCAACTGAACCAAGGGTTCAGTTGAAAATTAATAAAAATTTCTTCTACAGTTAGTGAGTTGAGTGGGTAGGTTTTATGACATTATTTATACTCAAGATTTTTATTATGCTAGAGTCAACAGACGAACGCCAGTCAGATTTATGCTGGTGTCAGTAAACAAACACTGGTCAAATTTATATTCCATGTGAAATTGCCTCCACTGGTTAGCAGACAGAACCAGTACACGGTGGATTTGTGCACCATGTAGTAACTTATTTGAGTACAGAATGCATGCAAGGTGTCCATCTGCTTTCTCTATACTTCCTGGTGTCCAGGTAGAGTGCCTGATTCATTCACATTATTCAGTAAATTTTTACCCATCATTCAGGGGTGTCATATGATTTCTAAAAATACAAGTATGACTTGTGACTTTGACCTTGTATAACCATTGACGGCTTTCAGTTTTGCCTACCCAATTTCCTTCACAAGACTTGGGTTAAGCCCATGGTGTGATTTTCAGGCACTTTCCAAAGGTGCAGTGGGTTGGGATCACCCCGCCACATTGATATAATCAGGTAGTCACACACCCCCAGACAAATTGACTATGGCGAGATTTGAATGCAAATCTCAATTCAAGAAAGCAAACATTCCAACCACTTGGCTATACGCCCATATATAATAAAAATGTAGTTTCATGTTATGCTATATTTTAGGGGTAAAAGTGCTCAATATCAGGGATAGAGCATATGTAAATGTAAAATATAAAAGTGGACATTGAGGTCAACACCTGGTGTCAACAATCATAGCTTGATGATTGTATTTAAGCATGAAAGAAGACATCAATGTCCACTTGTCTCATATATATTATATATCTATATATATATATATACACACACACACACACGTGATCTATTCTCGATATCAAGCACTTTATCTCTTGAATATAGCATACCTTAAAACAATATATCTTAAAAATGGTTGGCCACTTGTATTCAAGGATACCGTCTACTAGGGCGGCTAGCCAATCCCTATTGCAGAAACCTGCACAGGCATATTTGTGTGCGTTCAACATCCACAGAGCCCACCTGTGGTTTATACTGCAACTATTTGTTGTGGACTTTAGTTACAGTTTCTGGGAAAGAGCATGTTATCTAGTGTGATCAACAGTTTGAACAAGGCCAGCACACTCAAACCCTCAGTCACAATGACTTGTGATGTTATTCTAGCACATCCAGAATTCTGTTTACCCAATTTTACTCACATGGATTGGGTCAACCCATGGCTTTGTTTTGAGGCACTTCCCAAAGTTACCACATGATGGAGGTAGCTTCCTCTATACTTGGGTACCTCTATGAGATCACTAAAAAAAGAGCATAGCATGATGAAAAAGACGCCAAATTTGACAAAAAGAAAATTTTACCATCTAAATGTTTATATTATTAAGAGGAAAGATCAAAGTTTATTTTAATTATTTTAAAAAAAATTTTCCTTCTTTTTAGAACATTCTAAATTTTGATTAAAAAAAAAAAAAAAAAAAAAAAAAAAATCTTGTTTTTCTTTGTATCACCAGAACTAGTAAAATAACACATACAATTTTTTTTTGTATGACACACATTAATTTGGAAAATCTTGCAAAAATAAAAACAATTGTCAGATGTTAATGAAACTTTCAGAAACTATTCACAGATCTAAATTATTATGTTTTTTTTTATCAAAGTCATGGCAGAAATGTTTTTTTTATATATTTATTACTCCCCCACCATAACTAATTTTATGAAAACGCTAGAAATTTGATCGCATCATGTTTAGTGATTACAATAGTTAAAAGTACAAGGCTTTGAGGAATGCAAATCATGTTTTGTTTTTTGTTTTTTAATTTGATCCACACTACCTGAAAATCAGCTCTGACATTGTAACATACAAAACTCAATAAAACAAAGATATTATTTAATTTCAATTTTATTTGCTTTTTGTTTTTATGAATATGGACAATATTTTCTGAAAGCAAAAAAATCTTTCGATGAAAGATGAATTTTTAATATAATTATTTGTTATTTCTTTAATTATAATAGATTTTTACATTTAAGTAGTTAAAATATGAAACTAGTTAAAAGCTGCATCAGGTTTCCTAAGTGTCCTTATGAGATAGATCTTTTTTAGCGCATTGTAAATTGTATCATTTTGACTAATCAGAAGATCTGCAGTAATTAAGAAATCTAATTTTGTATTTATAATTGAGCTGAAATATAAAGTATGGTAGACCAACCAAAATACAATTAAGGTGCATTATTTGAGTTAAGCATTGTTCTTTGCTGTTAAGGCCTTTACTTCTGTGAAACAAGTGTGGAGAAGTTAATTTGATTTTTCAATTTCAACTGAGAAAGGTACCTACAAGTATCAGTATCATCTTATGAAATTTATATGATCTTATTTTTATATTAATCTCAGTTATGACATTTTTCCATAAATGAAATATCAAAATTAATAAAATGAATGGAAATACAAATAACACAGTAAAATGTAATAAATGTACATAAAATTATAGTATTTTATGTACACTTCTGATAAAATTTCATAAAGGTACCTTTAAATTAATTAGATACCTTTCTTATGAAATATGAAATTTAATCTCACTCTTAACAGACTTATTTTAATTTCTTTATAATATATTTTCCATAAAGTATTGTAAACGTAAAAGGTGAAAGCTAAGTACAAAAAACAAAAAATTTAGGGCGCTGAAAGTCTTCCTTAAAAATAACGAGGTAAATAATTTGTTCACTTAAATGTAAATAATTTCACTTTTCTCCTTTCATAGAACAAATTATCCTCACAGAATCTGTCAATATGTCATTCATCACCTGTCAAGTGACGCGAAAGATTATGACCTGCTTTGTTTTATTTTCAAATTACATCTTTTTGGCGCAGAAGCTAAGTTAAGCTTGGTTCAAAATATTTTAAATAAACATAATTTCTGATTTTCTTAAAATAAGTTTTGAAAAAATGATAATTGATATTTAAAAGAATTTCAAACTGAGATTTTCAGTTTTTTATAAAATGGAAAAAAATCGTTGCCATCTGTCAATTTTTCTGAATCCAAAAAAAAAAAAAAAAAAAAAAAAAAAGAAAAAGAAAAAAAAAGATTTTTAATGAAAATTTCGGATGTGCTTCCTTTCGTTAAAAATCTTGTTTTTTTTTTTCGATTAAAAAATGTAAAAAAATACCCCCCAAATACTTTGATCTTTCCTCTTAATAAACATTTAGATGATAAAATTTTGTTTTCGTCAGATTTGGCATCTCTTCATCATGCTATGCTCTTTTTTTAGCGATCTTGAGGAGGTATCTATCTATACTAATAACAATTAGAAGTCACCTTCCTGACGAATCGACCCTAGTGAAATTCAAATCCAGATCTCATGGCAAGAAAGTGAACATTCTAACACCACTTGCCTAACACCCATATATATATATATATATATATACACACAGCAATGTTTCATTGATGCACGTTTCATTAAATAATATAGACAAGTTCTTGTCTATTTATTTTAAGTAAGTTCCTTTCATATTGTCTGACAAGCTTAATAACATTATCATTGAAAGATGAAAGGAAATCACCATATTGATACATGTTTAAATCCAATCTAAGCTTTTGGCTTACATAAGCCATTATCAAAGATGACAATTACATTTCAATATACCAAACAACACATGGCCGAAACAATAATGAAAGTCTGTTTTTGTTGCATGAAAAATTTCCAAGCAACAACTCATGTATATGAGATGCTGAAGCAAAAATGACCACACAAGAGTGAAAACGAGAAGTATATATAATGAATGATAAGAATATAGTTTTATAGTATCCTATATATAGGGGTAAAAATGCTCAATATCTGGGATAGATTGTATGCAAATATAAAAGGTAGACACTGAGGTCAATACCCAGTGTCAGCAATCCTTTTCATGGCCTGATGATGACATTTAAGCATAAATGTACTTCAATGTCCACTTTTATATTTACATTTGCTGTATCCCCAAGATAGACCACATTAACTTCTAAATGTAGCATACCTTAAAACTATATTTCATCATTTTATATATATATATAGATAGATAGAGAGAGAGAGAGAGACGCACACACTGCAAAAAGATGGCTTTAGCATTTTTTGCCAAGCACTTTGATAATCTCATAAGAATGCAATAAGCTCAACTGAAGATGTATGTAGAAATACAGTTCAGTTGACAAATGTATAAGTAAATGTACTACAAAATGATTTGAATATTTAACAAAGTACAAATACAGGAAAAAAAAACAGCATCAATAAAATGTCTTTGGATGAAGCAGATAAACAAGAGTATTTTTCTTTTAATAAACATTCCATTTATTTAATTTTTCTTGTGTCCATGTAAATGTTTTCTTTTCTGGACATAAAGTTTTTAAAAATTCTCTGAATGTTCGGCATATCCAAGCACTTTTCGCTATTATCAAAGATGATTTTTATCTTTATTTTCAACTAAATGCATGAATTTTTTGGAAGGTATCTAGAACATTCAGACAATTTTTACACACTTTATATTGAAAAAAGAAAACATACGAACCCAAGAAAAATTAAATAAAAAGCCTAATTGCAGGTCCTTGTCAGCCATCTGTAATGAAATTTATTATATATATTACATATTCAGAATTACATACATTAATACATTATATATATATATATATATACACACACATGATATACCCATGTATAAGCTATGTATAGTGCAACACCCAAACTGATTTGCATTAATTTTAACACCTCCACAAAACATACGTGTGTATACAGCACGATCCCCCAGTTTTTATGTAAAAAAGAGAAAAAAAAAAAAAACTGATCATAAAACTTGCACTATATTCACAAAGATGATTATTATTATTATATATATATATATATATATATATATATATGGCCTGACGATTGCATATAGCATGAAACAGACTGTCGCCTCTAAGTGTTGACTTCTATGTTCACTTTTATATTTACACACGCTCTCTGATATTGAGCACTTTATTCCATAAATATAGCACACCTTAAGACTATATTTCTTTATATATATTTATATATATATATATGATGTAGCAACTTTCAGTTTAAGCAGGGTTTATTACAGACAACATAAAAGTTGGTTGAGTTTGTTGATTTTATGATATATCAACCATTCTTAGGTTCTTCTTTTATGTGCTGTGTCCCTTCAGGACATGGATGATCATGGCTCTCCGCATCCTCCTATCCCTTGTAGCTCTCAATAAGTTTTGTCCCTTTCCTACTTCTTCCAGACCCTGTTCTATCATCCACTTGCTTAAGCCCACTTAAGCCACTTGCTTTCCCTTGTCTCTTCAGGATGTAGGTGGTCATGGCTCTCCACTTTCTCCTATCCATTGTAGCTCTCAATAAGTTTTGTCCCTTTGCTACTTCTCCCAGACGCTGTTCTGTTATCGACTTGCTTAAGCCCACTAGTTATGTCACACGTTGCTTTCCCTCGTTTCACTTTCCCTCTATTCGCCCTGTGAATATCAGATTCTCCAAACCCTTCTTTCTCCTTACATGTCCCAGAAATTTCAGCTGCATCTTCCTGATGTTTACTGAACCTGTAAGAATTTACTCTGTTTAGAAGTAGGTAAATATTGGTCATTTGTATTTGAGTCTTACTTGTTTGTGGATATGTAGATATTAGCATTTTATTTGACTTTGTGAACGCATACAGACACACATACATACACAAGGACAAAAGGAAAACTTATCTTAGCCAACACATTGTATCATCTGAAGGACTTTATCAAGGCATATATCTCCATATATTTTTTTTTTTTAAGGGCCATGGACATATTTCCTGTCCCATCGCGTTTTTGCATGTTTATATATCTAAATATGTCTGCGTGTTTGCGTATTATAATCTGACTGTGTGTGTATATCGCAAGATTTCATCATCCTTAACACAACTTTCATTGTATCTAAGTTGTAACAGAGTTCAGAGCAGTATTAGATCTTAATGTTTATTCCAACTTAATTTCAATAAAAACAAAATAAATAAAAATAACATATGTATTTTTCCTCAGTTTCTTTGAATAATTTTATAATATAGATTAAATTTAAAATTGGTAATTTTTAGTTTTATAGTATAATTTAATAATTTATTAGTTAGAAGGAATTCTATTTTAGTCAAACCCCAACATTAAATAATTATTATAATTTAAGTTCATTGTCAAGTTTTTGAATTCTCGTATACTTGTATTTTCATTGGTCATTCCAGCTTATGTAACAGCGTTTCCCCTTGTGAGTGGTGTTGGATTGATTTGAACCTTTTAAAACCCTTTATTTTACATTCAACACCATCACTTGAGAAGATACCAGAAGTGTTGAAACAAAATGGCTATTTTTGTAGTGATTTTATATATATATATATATATATAACACACACACACACAGAGACAGACAGACAAGCAAATAACTAGGAGGTAAGAGACAGGCAAGAACCATATACACATACAATTAAATATGATACCCAGTAATATATAAAGTAAATAAATATCACATACACACACACACACACAGGTAAAATTCCATTGGTATATAATCCAAGAGTATCCTAATAATATAAAACATTAAAACTGATCCAGAAAGAAAGCTCAATGTATTTAGTCTAACTATGAGGTAATTTTAATTCCTATTTATGTAATTTTTATGCTCCATATAAATGACATAAAATAGGAATTTAAAATTATCTCCTAGTTATGATCCTTTCACCTACAAGTTAAGATTTACTTGCAAGGATTTTCAAACTGACCAGGTTAATAAGATGCTTTCATTTTATCTTATTACCTTCATTGGTTTGAAAATCCATACAAGTTAATCTTTGTTATGGTGAAAGGATCATAACTAGGAGATAATTTTAAATTCCTATTTTATGTAATTTATATGGAGCATAAAAATTACATCAATAGGAATTAAAATTACCTCATAGTTAGACTAAATACATTGAGCTTTCTTTGCTGGATCAGTTTTAATGTTTTATATTATTAGGATACTCTTGGATTATATACCAATGGAATTTTACCTGTGTGTGTGTGTGTGTATGTGATATTTATTTACTTTATATATTACTGGGTATCATATTTAATTGTATGTGTATATGGTTCTTGCCTGTCTCTTACCTCCTAGTTATTTGCTTGTCTGTCTGTCTCTGTGTGTGTGTGTGTTATATATATATATATATATAATAAAATCACTACAAAAATAGCCATTTTGTTTCAACACTTCTGGTATCTTCTCAAGTGATGGTGTTGAATGTAAAATAAAGGGTTTTAAAAGGTTCAAATCAATCCAACACCACTCACAAGGGGAAACGCTGTTACATAAGCTGGAATGACCAATGAAAATACAAGTATACGAGAATTCAAAAACTTGACAATGAACTTAAATTATAATAATTATTTAATGTTGGGGTTTGACTAAAATAGAATTCCTTCTAACTAATAAATTATTAAATTATACTATAAAACTAAAAATTACCAATTTTAAATTTAATCTATATTATAAAATTATTCAAAGAAACTGAGGAAAAATACATATGTTATTTTTATTTATTTTGTTTTTATTGAAATTAAGTTGGAATAAACATTAAGATCTAATACTGCTCTGAACTCTGTTACAACTTAGATACAATGAAAGTTGTGTTAAGGATGATGAAATCTTGCGATATACACACACAGTCAGATTATAATACGCAAACACGCAGACATATTTAGATAT
>OZ010575.1:10338718-10576218 GCA_963932145.1 Acanthosepion lycidas | reverse complement strand
AGAGAGAGAGAGAGACACACACACACACACACACACACACACACACATGCAGATTATGGAGAGGCAGAGGGAGGGACATATATGGGGCAGGAGCATTTGAGTGAGGGGCATGATCAAACCAGGAGAGACAAGGGGTGAAAGCATGAATTAGCAAGAGGCATTGACACCCTGCCTCCACTAAGTGTTTTGATTGATTAATTTATTTTTATGACTTACCAACCCCTTGCTGGTTATTTAAAGTCAAAACATATTCTGGATTGTGAGAATAATTCTTTTCTGAATGAATATTGTTTTGAGAATAGCAATGATTTTTCTTAATACAAATCCTATTTAACCCATAGCAGGGGGCAAATGGATTCATATCTTTTTTCCATAAGGTTATTTGTACCTAAGTGAATGTAACAAACCTGACTGGAATTTTAACACAGTTCTCCCTAATGAGTTGGGAGAGACAGAGAAAGAGGCAAGAGTTGGACAGGAGTGACAGAGGAACAAATATGTATTGGCTAGGAGAGATGGGGGTAGAGGTGCATGAACAGGCCAGGACACACAGGAGAGAGGCATGAGTCAGCCAGGAGAGAAGAATGAAGAGACAACTGATAAAAACAAACATCTGGTGAATTCCAGTGATAAAAAGGCATTACTTTTTTTTTTTCTTCTTTAATCAAGTTTTGCAACACAGACCAAACATTTTTATTCCATTAAAATAATAGTGCTCATCTCTCAACATTACATTCCACAGATTGCTGAGATAAAGATCTATTGCTCAGGAACATCAACAGTTATGTTTCAAGCCAAAATAAAATCTAAAATTTCAACTGTTAATTTCCAAATTTGGCATAGACTTTAAAAAAAAAAAAAAAAATGTAGTACCCCGGGCTTCTCAAACTCTGGCCTAAGCTTAGTAATTATTAGGTTGGTGCAAAAATAATGACGGTTTTGACGTTAAAAATTACGTTAAAAACCGTCATTATTTTTGCACCAACCTAATATCATCCCTACTCTGTTGCTAAAATAGTTTGCACATATCCAACAGGATTTTGTGAAAATCGAAGTCCATATTTTCAAACCGTTTTTCTCACCATAATCCTTCTTGCACATTTATAAATCTACCATTCGTTTATGCACTGGTCTGCTGCCCCTAACATTTCATGATCCTTGACAAAATCCAAAGAAGTGTCTGTGATGTTATCCATCCTGACCTGGCATCTTGACTTCAGTCAATTTCTCACCACTCTGACATGGCTTCCCAGTCTTTTCTATAAATATTTTCATGGCATTTTTTATAATAAACGTTCATTCTTTGTACAGTGTTGGAATGAATTTAAGGGTGCTACTAGATTGGCAATTAGGTCTCATCATTTTACTGTTGAAATAGCTAGATGTAGCCAGGTGTTATGTTATAATAGTTTCCTCCCTTATTGATTGTTGCACTCTCACCTACGATCTTCAAATTTTTAATGCAATGCCAATCACCATCAATTGTACTCCTGAATGGTGTTCTTTTGTCGTCCTTTCTCTTCACTAATGTCTTTGCATTTTCTCTTGTTTGCAGTAACCCATTTTGTCATGGTGGCATTATCACCTTTCTTAGGATGCAACAATTTAGAAACAAAAAAAAAAAAAAAAAAAAAAAAAAAAAAAAAGAAATTCCTGTAGGATAGGTTAAAGATAGGTAATGAAAAGAATGTTTTCAGTAATGGAACCAACATAAGAACTAAGGTGATGGTTAACGAGTTAGTGTTGTTCAGTACTTTTTATTTTAATCATCTCACTGCAAACAAGGCAATAATGCTATTGGGAAGTAAGTGGTTACTGGGGGTGAAAGAGAATGAGAAGATTTTAGTAAGGAGACAAAGGACAATAAAAGAACAGGGTTCAGAAAGACAGAAGATGGCAATTGGCATTGCATTTAAATTTTTGAATATTGTAGGTGACAGGGAAGCGAGAAATCTGAAGGGATTTCCACAGGTAAGAAGTGTGAGAAAAAAAAAAAAAATTAAAATAGAACAAAGTTGCATCTAGCTAGTTCAACAGTAAAGCAGTGAGACCTTGTTGCCTATCTAGTAGCATGCTTAAATTCATGCAGCCGAGGAAAGCTCTTCAGAAGAATTGCCATGAAAATACTTATAGAAAAGACAGGGAAGCCATGTTCTGCTGCCATCTTAATTCCTCTTTTATTGTTCTTGCTCTTTAATGATTTTCTTTTTTTTTTTTATATTCTTTCACAGTCAGTAAACCATTGTTGCAGGGTTGCTTTTATAGTTTGGTAAATATTTAGTCTACCATTATGTTGCAAGAATCAAGACTAAGGATAATAAAACAATTATTATTTACAGACTCCTGGAAAATTTAACCTACAAACAATATTGGCGGACTCAATGTGAGTCCAGATAAAAATGAATAACACAAAACAAATGTAAAACAAAGGACAATTCATGTATTTACAAAAGGAAAAAAAAAAACATGAAACTAGATATTATAAGAATATGTGTGTGTGTGTGTGTGTGTGTGTGTGTGTGTGTGTGTAAAAAGCATGTGTGTGAGAATACAAAAGTCAAGAGAGAACACTGAAAATGAATGCGCTCTAGGGGGGGGGAGATACTTTACCCACATACAAACAACATCTTATAGCTAGAATTAAAAAAAAAACTGTAAAGAAGAGACTAGGGAGAGAAAAGAATGCATTCTTATAGGCTTAAGTGCCTCAAGCAAGGTTTTTTTTGGCAAAGTCAAGTGGAATAACCTTGCATCTTAGTGGCTTTATTGCCTTGGAATGAAATGATTAAAAGTTTCTATTTCAATCTCCATTCAACCTACATATGATGCTGCCTACATTGAAAGCAGATGCTAACGCATATTTCCTCTCTCTCTAAATTCTGACAATGTCTTACAGACTGAAGTGTCAGCCAACAGACATGACCCTTCCCATTTTGCCATATCAGTAACAAATCTGCTGGCGTTCTGCACAGATTTTTTGTAATCTTTTTACACTGGAATCTAAGCATTAGACCAAATGACCCATGGCTGAACTGAAACGACGACACTAAAATAACAGCAACTATTTGGGAAATATATAATAATATAAAAAAATATAATGTAAGTTAATTAAACAGGGCAATTATTACATCAGAATTGGTTAAAAGAAATCCGCAGAATTCTGACTCCTTCATTGAGCAAAATTATCTGGAGGTTGGAGAAGAAATTAAAAAGAAAAAATACGAACTAACTATGATTTTGAGAAGTCATTAACATTCCTAGTTTGGTATCTGGAGCTCGATATCTCTTTTTCTCTCTCTCATACACACACACGCACACACACAGAGGAGTTCTAAATAGTCTAGAAGTTTAGTATCTTTAGATGTGTATATGGCAATGGTAATATTAGTCGTTTCCCAATAAGGATACATTCATTATTCATTGATCAAGGAGCCAGTGCTACTTTCAGTTGAAATTGATAAAATCTTTCTATTAAAACAAATTTTTTCAGGAAAACAGATTTCTCAAGTCCAGTAGCCTTTATCGCTCTTTACAGTATTGATCGGTGAATCCTTCCTAACATTATATTTGAAGTTGTGTAATGTTAATATTGCGATTATGTCATTATTTTCACTTCGAGTTACATGTTGTATTCATTTATTTGCTGCTGCTGTTGAAAGTCCTCAAGTGATGCGGTTCCTGTTATTTACTACTGTTCTTTGTGATTCTGTAACATCAGTTCACAAGGTTTCATGAAGTATGGTCCTCACTAAAACCTACAGGATGTTCCTCACTAAGACCTACAGGAGGGTCCTCACTAAGACCTACAGGAGGGTCCTCACTAAGACCTACCTTCTCTCAAAATCATTTTCAACCATTGATCTTAGAAAGCTGTTGTATATAAATGACTGTTTAGATATTTCAGAATGACATTTGCAACATGCACGACATCCATATGAAATTCTCAATCTGAATAGGAACACAAGTTAATCTTTTGGTTTAGTAGCAACTTGTGGAGTTGTGCAAAACTACCCATATCACAGCCTATTCTACATTCAATTTCTTCATGTCCTATACTAAATATGTTATAACTGATCCATACGGCAATGTATTTGAAGTGTTTGGTATTTATATTACATGTTGGAAATTGTAACAAAGGAAAAAAAAAAATGATTTACCAAAACACAGAGCTAAATCACAAACAAATATTTAATTTACTACAACACAACATAAAATATATACAAGATATACAATTGTGGCTTACAAAAAACAGAAAACACAGGATTTACGGGCGAAGTGTTACGAGGGAGAAGGAAAGGGAGTCAAGTCTTATTACCACTTTAGGGCTAGTGAAGTAATCTAAGTGCTAATAACTGGAAATCTATAAATATGAGAATATATTGAATAATTGGTAGTTTGGTTTCATGTGGTTCTCTTTTGGGGTTTTTGTTTGTCGGCAACTTTTCAGAGATTCTTTTGGCTGGATATAATAATCCTTGAATCAAAAAAGCCGGAGTTGATACAGACAAATTTCTTTTCAACAACTGACAACCCTTTTTCAAAAACCTATTTTTATAGGGGCTAGCACCTAATTAGCATATTTCTAGAGGTTTCTCGTATCATCTAGATTTTTCTCGAATATACTAGAATGATCTAAAATCTTCCAAACATTCTATTTCTAATTTCTCTATTTTACAACTACATCATGAATAAAAACTTTTTTGTAATAACAAGTAGGACTCAGTAGAATCCCTTACTATAGAAATGCATCCTCGTAACATTTACTAATTCAACATACTGAATTTTTATGATAGACTAGCAGTAGAGCCCGGTGTTGCCCGGGGATGTAACAGTAATAGATAGATCAAGTATCGACCATCATAAAGACTGAAAAATAAAATTGACAAAGATTATTGTTTAAGGTTGACAGACATGCATGTCTTAATTAGTTTTATTCTTTTTATTTTATTTTTTTTTTAACGAATTGGTCAAACCCAAACTCAAACAAAAACTGTTTTCAATCGTTACGAGTTATACCAATTGAATAGAATTTTATTATAAACAATTGTCTTGTAAATGGGATTTTTCAAGCATTCTGAATGTAAAAATAAAGAAAAAAGTGTGCAAGACAATAAGAAACGCTACCTGCCAAAAAAAAAAAAAAAAAAAAAAAAAAGTTTTGTTGAAATCGGTTGAAAAATGTAGGAAATTCGATCCCATATTTAAACGAACACACACACACAAACAACCAACCTAGGTTTTATAATAAGTATAACTCGATATGAGTTGTCCCCTTTTCATTAATGCCTCTTAATCGTGTTTTCAAATTGATTTTGTGCAAAAACAATTGTGTTTTTCCAATTTTTGGTGCTGTTAGAACCATCGCAAGGTAATTTTACATAGTCCTGTGAAGTTTTGTTGAAATCGGTTGAAAAATGTAGGAAATCTGATCCAATATATAAACGTACAGACACACACACACACACACAATCTGCGTTTTATAATAAGTAAGATTCTAGATAGTTGCTACCTCAATAATATATTTTTCTCTTTCTCTTAGTAACCTCTGTGGTTTGTCTTGCTTGGGATGAAATGATTAAAAAAAAAAAAAAAAAACTCCTCACCCCAGAAATTCAGACAGAAATTATTGAATCAAGAGGGCACATTGGCTGAAACATTGCAATAACAACAAAGATGAAGACAATTGTCCAGTCATAACAGCCAACTCTAATCTTGAAAAATTTAAATGCAATGTCAATTGTTATCTTCTGTCTTCCTAATTCTCATTCTTTTATTGTCCTCTCTCCTTAATAGTTTTTCTCTTATTCTCAGTGACCCTTTGCATCTTTATGGATTTATTCCCTTGTTTGGGGATGAAATGATTTAAAAAAAAAAAAAAAAAAAAAAAAAAGAGTTAAGGGCATTACCGAGTGTGAAAGAAAATGAGAAAGAGAAAAAAGAAAAAAGAAAGAAAGAAAAGAAAACATTATTAAGGAGTGAGAACAATAAAAGAAGAGGAATTAAGAAGACAGAAGATAAAGATTGACATTGCATTTAAATTTTTAAATATTAATATTACTACTAATACTACTAGATAGAAAGTAACTAAAATTAAGATGAAAGAAACACCAATCAAAAACTAATAATGGCTGACAATTCTTCATCTAATGAACATAAAATAGCTAGATGTAACCATAAATTCTAGACTAACAGTTCCTTTTCTCACACTTCTCGCTTGTAGAACTCTTCCAGTTTCTTGCTTCCCAGTGAACTTTGATCTTCAAAAATTCAAATGCAAGTTCAATCTTTATCTTCTGTCTTAATATGTTTTTTTTTATTGTTTGCTTTCTTTAATAGTGTTTTTCTTTTTCTTATATTCTT
This sequence comes from Acanthosepion lycidas, assembly GCA_963932145.1. Taxonomy (NCBI): domain Eukaryota; kingdom Metazoa; phylum Mollusca; class Cephalopoda; order Sepiida; family Sepiidae; genus Acanthosepion; species Acanthosepion lycidas. Next base: position 10,569,858 of record OZ010575.1, on the reverse strand, counting down.
TCACACTCTGTAACCCCCCTGTATTTTAGTGGTTTTGTTGCCTTGTTTGGGATGAAAGGATTTTCTTTTTAAATTGAGGAAAATATTGACCATCTAAATCTCTGGTTGTTTTACACTAGCATCAAATGAATTTAATTATAGACATAAGAGCCTAGGGAAATATCCACAGTAGAAGATATGCCAATAACCTTCCCCATACAAATAAATGATATGAATACAGACTACCTCCAGTGCCAGAAGGTGATAATCTTACAATACTCTGGGACTTGACCATATGTACTTACTGCAAAATTAATAATGGCTGACAATTCTTCATCAAATAAATGTAAAATGGCTAGATGTAACCATAAGTTACATGCTAATAATTTCTTCTCAGGTATTTCTCAGTTGTGGAACTCTCTCCTGGCTTTTTGCTTCCCAGTCAATTTTGATCTTCAAGAATTTAAATGCAAGGTCAATCATTATCTACCGTCTTCTTGATTCTTCTTTTATTGTTCTTGCTCCTTAATGTTTCTTCTTATATTCTTTCCCATTCAGTAATCTCTTGTTTTGATTGGTTTGGGTTGGGTTTGTTTTACGACATATCAAACTCAATGGGTTATTTAATGCCAACAAGATTTTTATTGTAGGTAATATTTTTTTTCAAAAAAGTATTTCTGGCAATATTTTTTCTAAAAATGTATTGATGGTAATTTTTTCTTCAAAAATTTATTGCTGGTATTAAAACCTATTTTTACAGGTTTTGACCCCAGTTTGGGTTTTAACTATTTGCCCATAGCTGGGACCCTAATAGGTTTTACCACTCTGGGTCAGGGTGGGTCTGGGAACACCAGCAATTAAGAGGTGGTTCCATGCTCCTCAAAAGCTCCTGATCAGAGGCCTTGCTGTTGGATGTAGTTTATCATCTTAACAAGTATGTTCTTGTTTTGAAATTCACTTAAAACCCACCTATGAATGTTTGTTCTGACCCAATATAAAAGTAAGAATTTAGAATAGTGGCTATATGTGCATGTGCAAAATTATAAATTTAGAATCTGTACCTTTTGTTTATACTTGTAATCTAGTTATCAAATGCATATATGAATTTCTTTTCTGGAGTTATATGCACAAATATATTCCCATTGATCGGCCGGGGGGGGGGGTGAGGCCTGAATGTTACTTTCTCTCTTTAAAAAAATTTTTTTAAATGCAGCCAATTGTTTTCTATTGTTTGTGTGCAGATGGGCTTTTTTCCGCCAGTCCATAGACACACGCACACACATATACATACACACACACATGCTAATTAGTGGTACTACTACAAAAAAGTTTTAATTCTCTTCATTATTGTTGAGTAATAAAAGTGGAAATAAAATTAAGAGCCTAGAATAGGCTCCAGACATGAATGTGAAAAAATTATAAATTTAAAATTTGTGCGATTTTACTTAGATTTATGATTAAATTTTTTAAACACATTTGTTAAGTTTTTCTACTCACAAATGTCTTCCAATTGATGGGAGGTTTGAAGTTTCTTAAAAATCTTTTTAAATGCAGCCAACATTTTTTGAAATCTCTGTGCAAGAATAAACAGATTGTTTGGCAATATAAAATTTTCTTCATATAGTTATCAGAAGATTTCTTTGAAGTCAGTTTCATGTTTTTTGCTGCAAACTTGACATTTCAGACGAGACACCAAGTTGTTTTTAAGATAAATAAAAAAAACAATTCTTTGTTATTGGCAAATAATAAAAGTACTTCAATTCTCATTTTGCACATGTGCATCTGGGCCTCTATTCTACACTCTTGTCTATAAATAGAAAGAGGGTTGTAATTAGACTTAATGGACACCATCAGTGGCCTTTAAAATTGTAATTACAACCGGAGAAATTCTTCAACTGAGAATTCAGTTCCCCTGACCACAATCAAAGACGGTCTGTTTTTCCACACCCATTCTTGACTTCCTGTTCCACTCAACTTTCTAAATTTTTTTTCTTACCTCCTCCTACTAAATAGTAACAATGTTTTCTTCTAATACAACAGAGATTTACTTAAATATTTTTTCTCATGATAGAGACTAATTCATGAGAATTAAGTCATAAAATTATTCGTACTTGGACACAGAATCGTTAAATTTTCTGTCAAAGAATGGGAGGCAGCTTCTTGTCCCTGCATAACCCATTTTTGGATTGTATTAGTCTTAAGGTACTTATGTCAGGTTACACTATACATGCAACTGGTACTATGTAACCCAGTACTACTTGCCGCATACTCAGGTCATTAGCAACTAAACCAGTTCCTCCATCAGATTTCTTTGGTGAGGAAGGTAGGCAGACACCCATTTTTTTTTTTTTTTTTTTTTAATCATTTCACCTCAAACAAAACAATAAAGCCACTAAGACACAAGGGGTTACTGAGTGTGAGAGAAGATTAGGAGAAAAAAAAATCATTATTAAGAAGAAAGCACAATAAAGGAGCAGGTATTAAGAAAACAGAAGATAATGATTGACAGTGCATTTAAATTTTTGAAGATCAAAGTTGACTAGGCAGTAAGAAGCTGGGAAAGAGTTCCCCAAGTGAGAAGTGCGAGAGAAGAAAAGTTAGTATAGAACTTACGGTTACATCTAGATATTTCAACTGTGAAATAATGAGACCTAACTGCCAATCTAGCTCTTTTTTTATGTGCCATTTCCCTTCAGGACATAGGCGATCATGACTCTTCACAATTTCATATAAGATGCCATCAACTTGTTTTCAAGAAAAAAAAAAAAAAAAAAAAAAAAAAAAAAAAAAACAATTCTTTGTTATTGGCAAATAATAAAAGTACTTCAATTTTCACTTTGGACATGTGTGTTTGGGCCTCTGTTTTACACTCTGACCTCAATAAATAGGAAGCAAATTGTAATTAGACTGGTTTTGAAATTCATTTAAAAGCCCCTATATGAATGTTCCAACCGAATATAAAAGTAAGAATTTAGAATAGTAGCTATACATGCATGTGCAAAATCATAAATTTAAAATCTGTACCTTTTGTTTATACTTGTAATCTAGACAGACACACATACACAATTACAAATACACATTACCACCATCTGATGCCCGCTTAGACATACAAGAATCTTCAAAATCCTATATACCCATCGAATTATCTATGGTTTTAATACACACAATTTCAAAATGTGCAAAACTTTTATCTTTTTGTTACTTATCAACTTTGTTCTGCTATCCATTTACTCAAACTCACGCAATAGGTTATGCATTGTTTTCCTTTGTCCCTCAATCTGTTCTGTGGATATCAGATTTTCCAAACCCGCTTCATTATGTACCCGAGAATTTTCAACTGTCTCTTCCTTATATTAGGTTGGTGCAAAAATAATGTCGTTTTCTCACATGTGAGAAAACGACATTATTTTTGCACCAACCTAAGTTTTCTTTTTGTTTCCAAATTTCTCTAAAACGTCGTTGTTGCTCACATACCGTTCTTAAATTCATAAAGTCTAGGTACCACAGAGGAAAGTAGGATTAAAAACATAGCCTCTGAAAAGGGTAGATGACCCTTCTTGTAGGGGTCAATGGCTATCTATAATTGTGGGGTGGATGGGACCCCATGGCTACGTATGCACCCAGTGTGGTGATGACTTGGCATTGCTGGGTGGAGAGCTTCTTAGTCTGAAATCAATAGCCAGAGCAGACAGTTCCCTCGATGGAATCTATGGCCACATCTCCATGACTGAGTAAGCCCTTAAGCTGAGGAACATTGGCTTCTCTGTTAGGTCAATTTGCCCAAGACATGTTATGTATGAATAAATAACTTTCCAGATTTCAAATCATATCTAGAGTGAACTGGTCAGGTGCTCAGTGACCATATAGCCACACCCAGTCAGGGGATTGATGATGATGTATCTTCAACCCAAGCCATCCAACAAATAAGAATGGAATAAATAGGATTACAAATATTTAGTAAGCACGGTTTATTCTAACACAATAATATAAGTACATACTTATTTTGTAGAAATGTATCAAGATTAGCTCATTAGCCATTACCCTTTGTAAAGAGGTTTAATTAAACAAAGCTTCATCCAGCAAACCCAAAAGTCTAGAATAAAGATTGACAATCAAACTCACAAGAGTGGTAATGGTTTGCAAAACTAACTCTTTAATCATTGCTCTATGGTAAGGCACCCAATACTGATTTATATCAAAGCTAGCTAAGTAAAAAACAAATCTACAAGTGCTGAGACACCTAGTAAGGATCAAACTCACATTAATAACTATCAGCAAAACAAGCTTATTAACCATTGAACTATGGTAAGACATACCATATCGATTTATATTAAGGTTAGCTTAAGAATAAATGTATGAGGGATGAGGCACCTAGTGAGGAACAAACTCCCAACAGTAGTAAGACTGCAAAACTAGCTCATTGAACATAGTTCTATGGCAAGGCACATGGCATTGAATTATATTAAGGCTAGCTTAATAACAAACAAATCACCTTGTGCTGAGACACCCAGTGAGGAACAAACTCATTACAGTAGTAACAGTCTAAAAACTAGCTAATTCACCATTGTTCTCTGGCAAGGGACACAATATTGATATTAATTAAGGCTAGCTCTAAAAAAAAAAAATAAAAAAAAAAAATAAATATCAAATCTCCAAGTGCTGAGGTACCCAGTGAGGATCAAATTCTCTACCCTCGTCTTTCAAAGAGCATGTCAAGTAAATATCTGTGAGACTAGACTTTAGAGTGAGTGGTTGAATGAGTGGGAGTAAATAAATATTTATGAAAAAAGATAGAGTGAGTATCACTCTCCCTCTTTCTCCCATATTATGTCCCTCCATTATATTACCATCATTATTAACATTTACTGTATTTGAGATGTCAGACTGACTTTTAAAATTTTGTCTCAACGAACATCCATGGTGACGTGGGTAGCCTAACACAGAGAATTGAATTGGCAAACAGTTCTAATTTCAGTTGGGTCAGTTTGCATTGACTTGTACTAAGGCATGAATCCATTTCTCCCTCAACTAAGGTAAAACAGTAATGGAGATTGACCACAGTAATGCAGTCTATCTTGAGATGTCAGACTGTCAACTCAGTCATGTAAAAATTCCCAAGAAGTTTGCAAGGAAAAAAATCGTTTCGAATGAATTTTTATAGTAAATCGTTTCAAATGCATTTTTATAATTAAATCATTTGCAACTTATTTTTATAACAAAATCATTTATAATGTATTTTTATAGTAAATCATTTGAGATTAAAGTATCGTGTGTGTGTGTGTGTGTGTGTGTGTGTGTGGCCTGGGGCTCCATAAGTCTGCAGGAATAAAAAAAAAAAAAAAAAAAAAAAAAAATGAACTGTCATCTCTTAATGAATATATTTGTTTAGGACATCTGGAATTCTGTAAAAATACTAAACCGAGCTCAATGTATTCACCATACATACCAAGTTCATGCTTTGTTCACTAATAATTTCATATTATTACTAATACTACCAAATGATGGGTAACTAAAATTAACATGAAAAAAATTAAAGGTAGTACTACTAATTAACATAATTAGATAATACTACTACTAATATAATTAAATGAAAAGTAATTAAAATGAAGATGAAAGAAAGACCATTTACTTTAATAAAAATTAAAGTTCTTATCACTACTAATACAGCTACTAATACAACGAGTTTAAATAAAACATGTGAAATGAATATGAAAGGAATAATAGACAAAAATTAATAGTTTGTGATTCTTTATGTAACAAAAATTCAAGATAATATTGTTACTAATTCTACTCAATGAAAAGTAAAATTAAGATGAAAGAAATATTTGTCAAAAATCAATAATGGTTGACAATGATCCTAATAAAACTTCAAAGAGGAGGACAATAGTCCAAATAATGTAAATAGTGTACATAATACCTCATCTCAGAAATATAGACAGATACCATTGGATTTTATTACTAAAATAAACACTAAAAACAAACTTGTGTAAAATTCATATTTGATTAAGAGCCATTTCATGGGGGCACATAACCCCCCCCCCCAAAACACCTTACTAGGCAGGTGGTAATATTCTGGCTCATCAGGGTACATTTCTCCAACAGAAATATACTGTTGCTTGGGAGTAAATGACTCATGTAGGTGTGAGTGTGCTCCCAAAAAACTATTTTTTCTCTATTTCAATGGGTTATCAAAATGGGTGTAATCAATGGTACTTCTCTTCTACTTCTGTATAATCCTTTCTCCAAAGAAATATATAATTCACTAATCAGTGAATGAAATGTCTTATGGGAATTCTTTTCTTTATAGTTTTTATACAATTATTTTTGTTTTTGCCTTAATATTTAGGAAATAAGCCAAATAGAACCTTGCTATGGATATTTACAGAAATTGTGAATTAACTGCTTCTCTCTCTCTCTCTCTCACACTTCCACTCTCTATCAATCTTTTACTAACACACTCTTCCACTCACTATCTTAATCTTTCTTTTTCTCTTCTTTACTCTTTCACACTCATTCTTTCATACATTCTCTCTCTCTCTCTCTCTCTCTTGCTCAGAAGTGTCAAGTTCAGTTAGTACTTAGATGGAGGACCACTTGGGAACATCAGTTACAGTAAGCAACATCTTACATCAAAATGTGTTTTGGCATTCTTTCACTCGACCACTCACTCCCAATCTCTCTCTCTTTACCTCTCACAATCTCTTTCATACTCAAAACCACTCTCTCCCTCTGATCCCATAGATTTAAATTAAAAAAGATTTCTTATGTATATAGCTGTCCAATCATTTTCAACTATGCCAATCTGTTAGGGTGGGTTGCTAATTCCTGTTGCAGGTGCCTGCTCAGGCAAATTTTGTGTTTGTTCAACATCCACAAAGCCCTGCAACTATGCTAAGTGCACCTTAATTAGTTTCTGGGAGAGTGCATGTTATCTAGCATGATCAATAGTCTGAACAAGGCCAGCATACTTAAACTCCGTCACGATGACTTGTGACATTATATATATATATATATAGAGAGAGAGAGATAATATTAGTGGTAAATATACATATATATGCAAAATCCACAGGTGCATATACACACATGTATATTTTTTGGATAAAAAATTCCAAGAGGATAGAATCCAGGTAGAACTCAATGTCCAGGACAGAGTAAGGATATAATTTAATGTTTAAGCCTTGTTATTATATATATATATATATAAGGCATATTTGTGTTTGTTCAACATCCACAAAGCCCACTTGTATTTTATACTATGCTAAGTGCACCTTAATTACAATTTCTGGGAGCGAAAGCATAATCTGGTGTGATCATTAGTTTGAATAAGGCCAATCAAAACCTTTGGTCACAATGACTTGTGATTTTATGCTAGCATAACCATCCATAGCTTCCAAACAGTTTTGTCAACCCAATTTCCCTCACAAGGCTAGGGTCAATGTGTGGTGTGATTTTCAGACACTTCCTAACAGTGTTGCATGATGGGATTGTCTCCTCCCTAAAATGATATAAAGAAGTCACTACCCTGACAAATTGTTTATGTTGAGATTTTAACCTGGGTCTAATGGTTGGAACTAATATTCTGACTAATCGGTCATCTATTTTATGTTTTCATGTCTGTGTTCTTTTACTAAAATCTGATCTATAACTTATTTCTACTGTCGTGGATATTATAAAAATATTTGCATGAGAAAGACCGAAACAGATTTTTTTTTTTTCATCATTTCAACTGAAGCAAGGCAATAAAGCCACTAAGATACAATGGGTTACTGAGAATGAAAGAAAATTAGTGAAGAGAAAGGACAATAAAAGAACATGATTCAGGAAGACAGAAACTGGCAAGTGATGCTGCGGTTAAACTGTTGCAGACCATAGGTGACAGGAAAGCAAGAAGTGAGTTCCACAGGCAAGAAGTGTGAAAGAAGAGACTATTAGAAGAGAACTTACAGTTGCAGCTAGCTATTTCAACTGTAAAAACAATAAGACCTCATTGCTATGCTTAAATTCATGAAATCAAGTTACCAATGAGGAAAACTCATTAGAACAATTGCCATGAAAAATATTTATAGAAAAAAAAAAAAAAAAAAAAAAAAAAAAAAAATCACAGGAAAGCCATGTTGAGTCAAAAGAAAACTTAACCTCTGTTGGATGTTATATAAAATTTATTTGACTAAAGGAAGTTTATCATCAATTTATCCCACAATTCTCCAAAAGCATGGAGTTTAAACATTGCTTCCATCGAAATCTATTTGTGTAAATTAAATTTTGCATGAGAAAAGAAGACCAAAAAAAAGTCAAAATACAGGAATCCAACACCCAAAACTTCAATGACTAAAAGATTCCCAAATATTTATGCTACAAGTTTGATGGAAAACATCTCAAACTGAGATTTACCTCCCAGACACCGAAATCTATGTAAACTTTGCGTGTAAGTCTTCATCACATGCCCATCTAAACATTGCTGCCTGAAAAATAACATTCATTCTAATGGTTATATTGGAGGAGGTGCTGAAAAGTTCTTAGCTGAACACACTTGCCAAGATCTGACTAAATAATCAATGTTTTTTTAAATCATTTCACTTTCAGCAAGGCAATAAATCCACTAAGGCGCAAAGCATTATTGAATGTGAAAGAAATTTAGAAAAACAAACATGATTAAGTAGAGAGAATAAAAGAACAGCAATTATTACCAATAGAATAGGGATGTTATATTTATTCCTGTCTAGATTGGGGTTTTTTTTTGGGGGGGGGTTATAGCTTGACCTTCAGTCATAATCTTGCAAAACTTTTTGAATTGATTGGTTTCACTTTTCAAAATTTGCCTTTTTTTTCTTTTGACCGGTCATTTTTTTTTTTTTTTTTTTTTTTCTCTTTTTTCTCTTTTTCTCTTTTATTGTCTTTCTTTTTCTAGTTCAATTTCCAACTTGCCAATTAAGGAAGATTGTACTATTTGCTTGGAAGGCCCATTGAAAAATAATTTTTTTTTTTTTTCATTTCTCAAAAGAAAATGATAAACATAATTTTCACAACCTTGCCTCATATTATTGTCTTATTTATTTCTAGATGCCTTTTCCAAAAGGATTCAATATTGGAAATGAACAAAAAAAAAAAATTCCCCTTTTCTTGTTCTCCTGCCAGTTGATGTTCATATTACTACTGCTATTCCAATTTTATTTTTTTTCTCTTCCTTGATTGAATCAAATGTGATTTAAGTTATTCAAGATATTATTTTGAGGTCTATTTTCTTAACTTTCTTTCATTCAACATACTTGGGCAAATCAATATATTTGTAGCCTAATAAAAAAAAAAAAAAAAAAAAAAACATTTATATTACTCAGCAGTTATTTATTTTTCAACATAGACCCTTTCCTGGCCAATGCCCTTAATTCAGCTGTAAATATTTTGGTAAATGTAGGTAAAATGTTGCTAAGTCTATATTTCATTGAGAAAAAATAATTTATTTTGCACAAGAAATATTTTTCAGCAATCTCCATTCTTATCAATGCACTTGAAACAACAATTCTAAATTAATCACATACATCAAGCATTATACTTGTGACACATCTAAGTATTATACAGTGAAAGTTTCAGATTAAAATCCAGCTACAGATATTAATCTGGCATGTATATAGTGTCTGTCCAGAAAAGCAGTTATTTAATATTAACAAAGGATTAGCCTACCTAGCACTTCAGACCCCTTTGATATTCTCTTCTTTGGATCATTAATATTTGTAAGGCAAGTTTAAAATACTAAAAAAAAGTCTATTTCTACTATCTCATCAAAAGAGTCCAATACAGACATATGGTCAAATTGGTTAGATTCAACAATTTTTAGCATCAATATTGAAGTGTAATATATATATATATATATATATATATAAAAAATAGAGGATACCCACCTTCTAGGGTGGCTAGCCAATCCCTATTGCAGACACTCGTTCAGGCACATTTGTGTGTGTTCAACACCCACAGAGCCAACCTGTGGTTTATACTGGAACTATGCTGAGCAGACCTTAGTTACACTTTCTGGGAGAGAGTTATCTAGCATGATCAACAATCTGAACAAACACCAGGACACATCCTCAGTCACGATGACATGTGACTTTGTGCTAGCACAGCTACCAATCGTCCCCAAGTGTTCTATCTACCAAATTTCACTCACAAGGTTTGGCCCAAACTGTGGTATGGTTTTCAGATACTTTTCAAAGGTGCTGCCCGCTGGGATTGCCCTCCCCTCACTCCAGACTTAATGTCAGGAAGGAGACTTCCTGACAAATCAACTGTAGTGATATTCAAACCCAGGTCTCATGGTCAGGAAGCAAACATTCTAACCACTTGGCCATGTGCCTATATATAAGTAATCCTAAGGAGATCCATTTAGGTGAAACCTAGGTAGGTTTGCCTGGCTCCTTAGGATTATTCTAGTTTAACGCTCTATTTAGTGTATTGAGCACTTTACATCATTGTCTTTTTACTCATTTTGGGTTTTTCCTTTGGACTTGGAGTTTAAACAATTGACGATTGATTTTGCCTTGTTTTAATGGTCTTGGTTCTTTCTTTTTTATTTCCCATTTTTCCGCAGGTACTGATTTGTTCTACTACAAGTTAAGCAAACGAGTACCACTATATATATATATATATATATATATATACACACAAAAAAACACAAACAGACCTAATGATTGCATTTAAACATGAAGCAGACTGCTGCTGGGTGTTGATTCAATGTCCAATTATTTTTATATTATATATATATATATAAAAATATGACAAAAATATAGGTTTTAAGGTATGCTATATTTATGGGTAAAAGTGATCAATATCAGGGATAGAGCATATGTAAATATAAAAGTCGACATTGAGCTCAACACTGTGCTGACAGTGTTTTATGCTTAAAAACAATCTTCAGGCTTTTGGCTTGACTATTTAGATATGTTGATCAATGGTGCATTATGGGTAGTTCTATTTTTATTACTCTCAGGGTTATTGGGTGGGTGGTAACTGTTATGTTTCAAATTATTCTAGCAGTTATTGAGTAGAAACAATTGTGGATCCAAATCAGTTTTGTGGTTATTTTATAGTATTATAGTTATAGTGTTTATAGTGTTGCCAACGGGAGTCATAGTATGCAAATGGAAAAAAGGGGAGTCATAGTATGCAAATGGAAAAAAGGGGAGTCATAGTATGCAAATGGAAAAAAGGGGAGTCATAGTATGCAAATGGAAAAAAGGGGAGTCATAGTATGCAAATGGAAAAAAGGGGAGTCATAGTATGCAAATGGAAAAAAGGGGAGTCATAGTATGCAAATGGAAAAAAGGGGAGTCATAGTATGCAAATGGAAAAAAGGGGAGTCATAGTATGCAAATGGAAAAAAGGGGAGTCATAGTATGCAAATGGAAAAAAGGGGAGTCATAGTATGCAAATGGAAAAAAGGGGAGTCATAGTATGCAAATGGAAAAAAGGGGAGTCATAGTATGCAAATGGAAAAAAGGGGAGTCATAGTATGCAAATGGAAAAATGGGGAGTCATAGTATGCAAATGGAAAAAAGGGGAGTCATAGTATGCAAATGGAAAAAAGGGGAGTCATAGTATGCAAATGGAAAAAAGGGGAGTCATAGTATGCAAATGGAAAAAAGGGGAGTCATAGTATGCAAATGGAAAAAAGGGGAGTCATAGTATGCAAATGGAAAAAAGGGGAGTCATAGTATGCAAATGGAAAAAAGGGGAGTCATAGTATGCAAATGGAAAAAACTGTAGCTAATGGGAGGCACACAAGTTGATACGTGATCAGTATCAGCTGGGTCACTGCAGAAATTACGAAATTTTTTTTTTTTTGTTTTTTTTTTTTACACATTATTTCTTACTGATTACTTTATTAATTGTTGTTGGCCGTTATGTTTAATTGCGTTTATATGGGCATTTATAGTTTGTTAATTTGTTTATTATTTACTTAATTTGTTTACTTATTGATTTGGATGATTTTATTTTACTTATTTTTATTCATGTCTGCGTTATATATATATATATATATATATATATATATATATATATATATATATATATATATTATATATACACACACACACACACATAAAAGTGATTATTGAGGTCTAACAATCAGAGGTGACAAGCTAGACGTAATCGTCAGTCCGCCTGACGATTGCATCTTGCATGAAACAGCCTGTTGCCTCTGAGTGTTGACCTCAATGTTCACTTTTATATTTATATACGCTCTCTGATATTGATCACTTTATCCCATCAATATAGCACACCTTAAGACTATATTTCTCCATATATATATATATATATATATGTGTGTGTGTGTGTGTTACATATGTATTGTGATCACTCAGATAAAAAAAATTCTGCCTACAAAAATTCTATTGACCTCTAAATAATTATGTAGTTTATTTATCAATTTTAACATAACGTTAAATTCTATTTCTACAATGAGAAAAAATGCCAAACATATAGATGGGCTACTACGACAACAGAACACTATTATTATACATTATCTTTCTATGATGCAATTCTTGTGATGAAACACAAAAGGCTTTTCAAACATATGTGTGCATCAATGTGTGCGTGTTATGCTACATATAGAATATGTTGATGTCAGTTTTGGAAAATTATTAAAACTAAAGTGTTTAAATGCGTTCTTATTCTAAAATAGAATAACTACATTTTCTATTGTCAAGAAAGTCAGTGGGGGGGGGAAAGAAGGAAGAAATTGGGAATGGGAAGGTAGACATTTTTGTTTGGAATTGGTCACAGAATAAAGTGCATATTGTCTTAAATGCAAAGCTTTCAACACTCAAATGCAATATGGAGACGCAAGTTCTCAAGAGGCAATCCGAAGGAGTAATGCAATCCAACACAAATCAATGTTATTGCAAAATGCTGTTTGCTTGCCATTAGCAATGTGAAAAAAAGAAAACGAAAAAGTTAGTTGAAGGCACAATGCACTGGAGATCAAAACATCAAGGTCAATACTAAACATTCTTAAATATTATGGGCTGCTTATAGGCTAATAGAAAAAGTGGCCTCTCTCTCTCTCTCTCTCTCTCATATATATATATATATATATATATATATATATACACACACTTTAATATGAACATTAGAACAGCTCATGATCAGACATAATAGACATTTATTGTCTGTTATATATATATATACACACACACACACACACACACGTGTGTTTATACATTTTTTTTTATAGATACAAATATTAGGTTGGTGCAAAAATAATGTCGGTTTTTGACGTTAAAAATACGTCAAAACCGACATTATTTTTGCACCAACCTACTATTTAAGTAAATGCTCTGTTTATAATAAACAGTATTAAACAACATTGACCAGCCTGAATGTCCGAGAAATTTTCAGAAACAGGACATTCAGGCCAGTAAATCACTTAATACTTTGTCATACATCTTTTCTTTCATGCACACTGACATTTTATATATATATATATATATATATATATATATATATATAATCATTGCAACAATATACACAATATTTACCAGTTATACTCGATATAAATTAGAGGCATATTAAATTGTAATTTCTTAATGAACTTATTTTGAATCCAACACTTATTACTTCAATCATTATTTTTAGTGGATACCCAAATATAAAATTTTATTTTAAGCATTGTATATTATACCTTTTGGCCTGTACATTCAAGAAATCTTGATAAAGAAAATGTGCTCACCAAGAAAATTTGAACCTTCATCCCACCATTTTAAATCTATTTAGAAATTGCTTTGTTTATATTTCAAAGACAAAATTAAACTGATATGGGTTTTCAAGAAAAATCTGAACAAGGAGATGTGCTTTCCTTAAAAGGGAAAGTAAAACCCTGCTGGACAGTTCAATCTTTGTGGCTGAGCAGTCTAAGGCACACCAAATCATATGGTGGTTTCTCCTATAATGAAGGACTCAGATTCTAATCCTGCAAGGAGAGCATATCTTTACCAAGTTTTCTCAAGTGTGTAACCGATAGATGTAATACATCCTGTTTAAAATAAAAATGGGGCGTCTATTTCAAAATAGTTCAGTTGCCATTGATATAGTTATCTGTTATTTTTCAGATAAAAAAACGAGGAAAGAAAACCTTGAGAATTTATCACTAACAGGACACAAAATTAAGTAGAAAATAGCCCAAGCAAATGGATGGCAAAAGAAATATGGAACACAAAGAGGAGTACTCCCGAGTTACACAGAGCAGTGTACTCCTGAAGGCAACAAAAAAGAGAACTCCTTAGTGACACAGTGCAGAGTACTCCTGAGTGACACAGGGCAGAGTACTCATGAGTGCAACAAAAGACAGAAAAACAAGACCATCAACATCCTGAAGGAATATGGTACAGAGAGATAGAGAGAAACAGACTAGCAATACTACAGAATATTTTAATATAGCATCAATAATATTCCACCATATATATGGTTTTTCTTTTTACACACATCTGCATATGGTCTTGCTGCAAGTGATGTTGAAAAGACCACTTAAAGTTTGAAGCTCATAAAATGAAAATTTCTCCAAAAAGAAAATAAACACTTAAAGCAAATGAAGTAATTTGGCCAAAAGCTAATTTAAAAGCAAATTCAAAATGTTGTTTAAGAGCTTTGAGAAACAATCTCTAAGTCATTCAGATTGAAAAAAAAAAAAAAAAAAAAAAAAAAAAATCAATGAAAGAATTTCACCATTTATAGAAATGGCCCAGTTGTAATATAACTTGAATTTGGTATTATAATGGGAATTGTGAGATCTGGAAAGTGGTTGGCCCACTTTGATTGTTCTTTTTATAGATCACAAACATTTGAATCTGTAATCTTTGATTTTCATCAGATAAAAAGGTACTCCAGATTTCCCAATGAACCATGACAAATGATGGAGATCTTCTTGCGATATTCCATAGATAGGAGGAGAGAGAATTTATGAACAAATGCATTAACGCCAGGTTAGCCTGACAATTTTAAATAAGGAATTTTTCACCATTTTCTATTTAAAATGCATGAATTTAACTCACTACAATTGCCAATCCATTTTTCATATACATTGAAATGGGTGACAGTCTTTGATCAATATTTGAAATTTACTGATTTTCTATTTACTTTCTAAATATAATTTAGCTTTAGTATAAAGAAACTGTTATAGAATTCTCTTTAGTAATAATCTGCAATACAGGTTCCATAAACATTCAGTGGGGGATTTACTATGAAACAAAATGGAGCTTAATCTTTAGGGCTCCTAATCACAGAGGGGTCCCCTGAAGCAAATTTTTTAATGGGTGAATTAGAATCAATGAGTTTTTTTAAGTATTTATTATTAAAATAAATCCAATTTAGTGATAGAATCAGAAGTCAAAGTTTTCAAATAGTTTATATCGGTCTTAAAATATGACCTAATAACTTGGCCTCAAAATCCTCCTGTAATTGGTCAAAGTTCAAAATTTTCTTGGGGGAGGGGGGCTTGCAATGCCCTGAACCCTGGCTGCATAGACTTGTTGAGCTGGCCAGAGTATTCATAGTCTACATTTTGCCAGTTCAATCCTTGAATCTATCCTTGCTGATTGTGAAGGGGGTCTTCATATCTGTTCAAGCTTCAGGGCCCCAAAAATGTAGGTCCACCACTGTAACCCTTACACCATGATGAGATGCCCTAATAAATTATATTTATAGGGTGTCTTCTAGTTACTATATCACTTATTACTTATAGGGTGTTATAATTACTATATTTCATACTATATAACATGTACATATACCCTGATGCAAAAAAAATCAGTTATTATGTTGGTGGAAGGAGATGTACCCCTAAAATAAAATTTAATAACATTTTGAAATATAACAGAAACCTGAAGAAGACCAGGGAGTAAATAGCTGAAACAGAGTGAAAAAAAAAAAAAAAAAAAGATCAGTAAAGAGGAAACCACATACAAGGACATCTCATTTAATCAGGACATGTTTCATAGTTCCTGCTTATGTTTCTGAGATGAGGTATTATGTACACTATTTACATTATTCAGACTATTGTCCTCATCTTTGTTGACATAACTATTACAATGTTTTAGCCGTTGTACACTCCAGCATTCTTCAGGTGGTTGGAATGTTGAACTGAACCCTTTATTTCGCTCACTGGAGTAGACTGTTCTAGTTCCATGTACCATGTTTAATGGATGTCATTTATCAGTTATCTCCTATTAATTTCCCTCTCCAAGTTCTCCACTGCCTTAACTGGGTATTGAACTCACTATTTGGGTCCTGTCACTGGATCTACCCAATGCCTTTATCCACTGTGCCATATGTTAAGGCAGTGGAGAACTTGCAGAGGGAAATTAACAGGAGATAACTGATAACCATTAACATGGCATGAGGAAATAGAACAGTCTACTCCAGTGAGCGAAATAAAGAATTCAGTTCAACATTCCAAAGATCTGAAGAAGGCCAGAGTGTACAACGGCCGAAATGTTGTAATAAATATGATGACAAAGATGAAGACAATAGTCTGAATAATATAAATAGCGTTCACTTGCTTTATTTATACTATCAGTAGTAATATTATATTGAAATGAATGAAACAGTATCAACCATTAATTTTTAACTAGAATTTCCTTCATCTTAAATTTTAGTTGCCATCAATAAATAGTACAGATCAGCAATAAAGTTTTAGTTTGTGGTGAAATTCAAATTTCTATCCTCTTTTGGTTAACTGGCCGTTTGTTCTTTAAACTCCCAGACACAGATCTTATTTTTCCACAGTTAAAAATTTATAAACAGTCATTGACATTTATACATTTATTAGGTTGGTGCAAAAATAATGTCGTTTTCTCACATATGTTACTATGTGAGAAAACGACATTATTTTTGCACCAACCTAATAGAAGCGACATTTTTAGTTTTTTTTTATCAGCCATTTCTCAGATTACACATAAGCAATGAAATAGAGCTGAAAGCCTTACAATTACAAAATGGCCAACAATATCTTTGGCATTCATTTTGGCCAGTTTTATGATCATGGTCTTGAATGCCTTCTTAGAATTTTTGCTTGACTTTGTTATTCTTTGCCAACAATGGCTTGAATCAAATTTGGCACAAATCATCCAGGAAAATAAAAGACTAAAAGAAACCGCAAGTAGTTTACTCTGGAGAATACACAAAATATTAAGAAGAAAACTAACTTTCAAAGAATTGTGAGAAAATCAACTGTATGTGAAGCATGGGGGGGGGGAAAAAAAAAAAAAAAAAAAAAAAAAAAAAACAGTTTACATCTGAAATACAAGAAGCAGCTAAGGGGCCACTGAAGACACTTTTCCCATCAGTTGCCTCTCCCTGAACAGGGAGCTGGGGAGGGAAGCAGGAGGAAAGAAATAACAAAATGAATGTTAAGAAAACAAACTTTATAGGTAAAACCTACATTTTCAAAATTTTTCTTGAGCAAATGGCAAAAAGAAAACGTATCCTTCCAAGTTTATATCTATATTAAACTGATGCCATAGTTCCCAGCATTTTTGACAAATTTATATAATCTAAAAATAGACATTGAGGTCAAAACCCAGCAGAGACAGTCTGTTTCATGCTTAAACACAATCTTCAAGCCGTGAAACTGTTGCCGCTGGGTGTTGACATCAACGTCCACTTCTATTTTTCCAAATGTTCTATCCCCTGATATTGAGCACTTTAACCTATAAATACAGCATAGCCTAAAACTATATTTTTGTTGTTCTAATACAAAGAAAACATGGTTAAAGAGATCAGCCATAGATTAGGTTCAATTCCTGTCAGAGGATGCATATTTTCTATGACAATTTCTCAGATATTCAGGCTGGTAAATGTTAATACTGTTTATTATAAAACAGAGCATTTACTTAAATATTTGTACCTATAAATAAGAATGTATAAACATAAAAAAAGTCTTAAAATATAACCAGACACCTGTGATCAGCTGAAATAATACTGTAAAAAAAGAAATTTTTGTTCCAGTTGACTTGACTGGTTCAATCCCATTCTGCAGCAGTGGAAGTGAAAACCTCAGATGGTAGAGATAAGTGGTATTTCAGTAAGAGAGTTCAGTGGCTAAATGCCCTTTTCTAATAAATAAAAAAAAAAAAAAAAAAAATAAAAAAAAAAGATTTCTCATTCAAATGCACCCACACAATTTACTGTCCCATAATTGTTGTTACATTTAGTGAAATAAATGTGTATGCAAATGTAACAAATATTATGGGACAGTAGTAATACTACATGAATAAAACTACAAAAGAAAGAAGCGACAAGAACACTCACTAAGCTTGCAAACAGAAAAGGTTTTTTTTTACTAAATTTCAGTGATTTGTTCAGTGGACTAAAAAAGGAAAAAAAAAAAATAAATAAATAAAGGTTTACCAGCAAGAAATTAGGAATACTTCAAAATAACTTCAGTCAGAGACTGCTGGATTTTTGCAGTATATTTTACATGTCAGATCAACGAATGGTAGCAAACGGACTGTTCTGAAGCAGATTTCTACAACAACTGACTTTGCCGGCTAACTCAATTTTGTCTATATTTCCGAGATGAGGTATTGTAATTATTTACACTCTTTACATCGTTTGGACTGTTGTCCTCATCTTTGTTTCCATATTCACAACATTTCGGTCATTGTACGCACTGCCATTCTTCAGGATCTGTCTATATTTCCGAGATGAGGTATTGTAATTATTTACATTGTTTGGACTGTTGTCTTCATTTTTATCTTTATTGGCATATTCACAGCATTTAGGCCATTGTACACTCTGGCCTTCTTCAGGAGATTGGAATTGAGAAAGCCAGAACATACATTGGCCGAAACGCTGTGAATATGGCAACAAGGATGAGGACAACAGTCCAAACAATGTAAATAATATAAATCAATTAATTTTAGTGCCAACCCACAATTACAAATAGCTGGATGAAAGACCATCACTTTTTAAGGTCATTTGACCACATCAAAGAGTTCTTTGAAGTCTTATGTAAATGACTCAAAACTCGAAAAAATTTCTTTCTTAAAAATAGATTCTCTTAACATTTTCCCATAATAGTGGTGATACTTAGCATTCAAAATATGTATGCAAATGTAACAACGATTATGGGACAGAGGTAGTTATTTAAAACCAGAGAATTTTTTTAGATTAGGGGGAGGAGATACTAATGATTTAGTGATAGAAGTCTTAGTAATTAACCCATAACTGGGGTGGATTCATACCTTTCCCAAGGGTATTTGCACGTAAGTGAATATAATGAACCCAGCTGAAATGGCAACTTGTCCCTTTGACTAACAATTCCAAGCCATTATCTATGACACCATCTGCACATCCAAGCTTACATCACCCGGTATTCTCAAGCGGTCACCCATCTATGTATTGATCAGTCTCAATGCTGCTTAACTTTATTGATCCTACAGGAACTAGTGTTTCAAGATTATATTTCCATAATGGTTACATTTAGTAGTTGAAATATGTATACAAAAGTATAGTAAAATTCACAGAACAATTCTGTGGATAAGACAAAATGGTTTAAGAATGATAAGAAAAAAAATCTTAGCTTTTGCCAATGCATTTTGTCTTCTGACTTAAGGCAAAATCTAAGATATTTTCCTCTTGTCATTCTTTTACAAATGTATCCAATGAAACAGAAATAGAATAAGGAGCCAAAATTAACCAAAAGTTCTTCAGTAATCAAGAAAGGATTCCAGTATGGGAAAAGAATTTGGTACATTTTTAATTGAGAAACAGCACATCCTGTTTTTTCAATTACAAACCAAACCGAAATTCAAAAGAACATGTGACTCGAAGACATTTTTTTTTTTTCATTTCCTCTAAAGATTACGAATTAAAATATAACCAGGAAAAATGGCATGTAATTAAAATACATTTAATTGTTCAGTTTTCATATCACTAGAATTCAGTAGGATTTCCTTGGAGATCAAGTGATAGCAAGGTTCTTAAAGTATTTGTGCTGATTTTAGAAGTGTAGAAATGCTGTCATCTTGATAGTTTCTATGCTCCCCCAGATTTCAAGTTTTTCCAAACTCTTCAGGTGACTTCTAAATGTGCAAATGTTGCAGCATAGAATTATCATCACCATATATATATATATATATATATATATATATATATCACATGAATCATTCATATAAAAAGTAGATTAGTAAAGTTAATGATATAAATGGCGAAAAACAAACAAATTTATTAAAGTTGCATTTACTAATCTACTATTTGTATGAATTATTCATGTAATATAAATTGAACTGCACCACATATTTGAGATTATATATATATATATATATATATATATATATAGCAAAGGTGTTGGTATTAGGTTGGTGCAAAAATAATGTCGTTTTTTGACATTCAACTTCAAAAGAAAAACGACGTTATTTTTGCACCAACCTAATATATAATCCAAGTGGGTCCTAATAATATAAAATATTAAAACTGATCCACAAAAAGAGCTCAATGTATTTATTATTACAGATCAAATATAGTACGCAATAAAATCCAAAATTACCTCCATGTTAGAATTAGAATTCCAATATAAACTATCTATATACTGGGGTTAAATGAGACGGACAGTTTTCATTGGTTAAAATAGGTCTATTCCCCATATGATATAATATTTTTTAATGGATACCTGTATTTGAGTAGATGCTGTTTATTTATTTAATAAACAGTATATTAGATCTGTCATGCCTTGAATTCTCAGCCACAAAGAATCTCCTACGCAAGTATCAGTTTTCTCAATCTGAAGGGAGAAATGCAACCCATGTTTTGTCCTATTGTATTCTATCCCATATTCATCATGGTTTTTTGACTAAGGTCCATGCTGCACTTGCTACATTCAATCTGTGGGCTGGTAAGAGATCTCTATTAGGGACCATCCTTGAGTTGAGTCAGCTACCACAGTAGCTAGATTTTGACCGATAACTGGAGGGAGGAGTGATTCTCATTCTGGATTTTAGTTCAGAGTTTCCTTCTCAAAGACAGATTGCCAGCCAAGGCTAGAGCACCCATTTCACCCCTATTATTTTGCTCATAGCTGTAGGGAAAGACAAGAAGGATTCATAGTACTGGTGAAATTAATCGTTTACACACAGAAAATGTTCAGCATTCATTGACCGAGCAGTTAGCGTTACTGTTGGTTGAAATTTATAAAATATTTTCTTAAAACAATTTTTTTCAGGACAATAGGCTTTGCAAATCAATTCTTATTCTTTCAACAAGGTGGTCCGAAAGTTGTCACCCCACTACCAAAAAGGTAATGAGAGCAATAGAACAACAAGTAATACAAAGCACATGTACTGGATTCAGTACAAATAAAGTTATAAATTTTTTTAAAGTGCACACGAACTTTATGGACACCCTGTATATATCAGTAGATGGAATGGTACAATGCAGTAATGGATAATATGTATGCATATATCTGTGAAAATGTTTCTTTGGAGTATAACAAATATACCATTCTTTTAATTAATTCCAAATCTAAGAGTTGACAGCATATGCCAGGAAATATGGGTACTTATACTATTTGGCGTAAATATTTAACTTCCTTTAGGAAATCCTAAATAATCAGGACATAAGACCATCAAAAGCAGAATTCCTGAATTTAATTTCACTAAATCATTTTTAAATCATGCAACATCTACACACCATATAGAGGAGGAGACATATTTGAAAAAAAAAAAATTAAAAAAAAAAAAAAATAAAGTGGTAGGCAGGAAATAGTATTTGATAAAAATATTTTTCCCCAGAATTTTTGTAGGCAAGTCAAGATAAACAGGAAAAACATTGTAGAAATGTTAGTGGGCAATAAAAAGTGGGTCTGTTTCAAGACTTTTTTTTCTCTTTTCTTTTTTAAAACAGCAAGGGCCAGAAAGAAAATTTATATCAACAAAGACAGCAGGAAAGAGAGAAGTAAGTACATGGCAAGAGAGAGAGAGAGAGAGAGAGAGAGAGAGAAGGCGAAACAGAGACAGACAGACAGAATAGAAGGAGAGAGAAGGCGAAACACAGACAGACAGACAGAATAGAGGGAGAGTGACAGACAGACAGACAGAATAGAGGGAGAAGGACAGACAGACAGACAGAATAGAGGGAGAAGGACAGACAGACAGACAGAATAGAGGGAGAAGGACAGACAGACAGACAGAATAGAGGGAGAAGGACAGACAGACAGACAGAATAGAGGGAGAAGGACAGACAGACAGACAGAATAGAGGGAGAAGGACAGACAGACAGACAGAATAGAGGGAGAAGGACAGACAGACAGACAGAATAGAGGGAGAGGGACAGACAGACAGAATAGAGGGAGAGGGACAGACAGACAGACAGACAGAATAGAGGGAGAGGGAGAGTGAAAGATGGTGTGTAAGAGAGATAAAGAAAGACATTTCTTGTCCAGCTTGTATTCAAGGGATTCTGCAAGCTGAAATGGTACGCTGCATATAATGGTAGGTTGTGTGTTTTGTTTAATTATGCAAGGAACACAAGTAAAACGAAAAATGCATTGACAAGTGTGATACCAACAGAACTTTTTTTTTTACGGGAATGCTTACACAAGTGTTCTGCTGATTGAACAATATAGTGAAATTTACTTGCAGCTACCAAGTTACAAAAAGCCCACTAATACTACACCAATTCCAGACAGACTAATAAAGAATGGCATTTTGATCTTAAGCAAAGTTGAAAAGATATTCTCATCTTTGACAAGACTGTTGATGTATATTTAAATAAATATGTCATATTTGTTTTTTTCTTTTTAACTAATGTTCACCCAATACAAGGCCCAAGAGCCATTCAAAGTAGAGGGTCACTGTGTGGTATTGTATTAGCATAAAAAATGGGCAAGAAGTGAAGTTCTTGGGGGTCATGCAAGAAAGCTAACTCTAGACATGAAGAGGTCAAGATTTAATTAGTGAATAAAATTTATTTTGAGAGAGATATTAAGAGTATAGAGTTGAAGTAGACTTTAGAAGGAGCAGGAAACCTAATCCTAAACAGGAAACAAGGGATAAACCTCTACTCCTGTTCAAAAGACCAGGGAGGAGTATGAGTAATTAAATATTTCCCACCAAAGGTCAGTGTTCAAACCCAAGTAAAAGCCCAAATTTCCAAAGTTGATTTTCTAGGTTCTCACTTTTTGCAGTTGGATTCAGCTTTGTGAAGAAAAAAAATCTAAGGTATTTCATTTTTTTTATAAAATAGCTTATAGCTAACAAGGGCAATATAAGATTGATTTTTTTTTTTTTTACTGCTTATCAACCTTTTGTTGGTTTTTTAAAGCCGGAAAATATTTTTTAGATTGTAAAATTTGGAAGGGGGAGATAATGATTTTACTGAGACAAATCTACTAATTAATCCATAGGTGGGGGAAGAAGAGGTGGATTCATACTTGGCTGTCTGATTTCCAATTCAAAACCGTTATCCATTACATCACCTTCACATCCAAGCAGACAACACCCTGTGTTCCCAAGGCATGCAGACTGCAGGAGACTAACACATGTGAAGTTTTTCTGAAACAATTGCAAGAGAAAGTCTATGACAAGAGAAAGTCTATGACAAAAAAAAACAAAAAAAAAAAACACTTGATTTTTAATGATACAAGTCCTACTAATTAACCCATAGCAGGAGGAGATAAAGAGATCGATTCATGCTTGGCATTCCAATTTCCAATCCTGAGCTGTTATCCATTACACCATTTGCACATCCAAACTTAAAGCACCTGGTATTTCTAACTGGTCACCCATCTAGGTACTGACTAAGCTCGATATTGCTTAACTTTGGTGATTGTACAAGAACCAGTCTTTCAACAGGCAATATAGGAGCAGCATGATTTAAAAGGTCTGGTTTGGGTTATTTAATGCTGACAAGATTTTAATAGCTAGTAATAATTTCTTTTTTCAAAAATGTATTGCTGGTAATAATTTCTTCCAAAAATGCATTGCTGGTATTAAAACCTATTTTTACATTTTGATAGAGTTTTGACCCCAGTTTGGGGGTTAACTATTTGCCCATAGCTAGAACTAACCGGTGCTACCACCTTGGGTCAGGTTAGACCAAGGAACACCAGCAATTAAGAGGTAGTTCTACACTCCTCAAAACCTCCTGATCAGAGGCTTTGCTTCCAGATGTAGTTTAACATCATACCCAGGATGGACAACAAGGCATGAGCAGATAAGAATTGATATTTTTGAAACTTTCTTCTAAATACTGGTTCAAGAAGTTTTTTTTTTTTTTTTTCCAAGATTGTCACCTAGTTCTCTTGTCAGTATGCTTGTATTGTCTCCTTGTGGTATAATGGGAGACAGAAAAGCAGGCAAGCAGACTGTGGGAGGCGACCACATGTGAAGTTTTTCTGCAAGCATAACAAGACAAAGTCTATATAACAAAAACATACACTATCAGGACAATATGGTTCCCATCCAAATGTTTCATTTTAACATTTTCTACAACTTTGTCCCAAATGCTGAAATAAAATCTTTAAAAAATTCTTTATATACTTTCACAAAACTGTTGGTTCCAGTATTATAGGACTGTCTTCTAAGAACATGCCCCTCCCAAAATTCATAGATAAATCCTGCCGACGCATGATAGGATTTCTTTTTAACAAATAAATATAGACAATTCTTGGTCTCATCACCTGTATTTTTTGTTCTTGTCTTGAAGTCAGAATAACCACTTGACTGTATCCCTTTTGTATGTGAACACCATTCTTACTTTGTAATCTTTTTGCCTTATTGCTGTTGCCTAGTTTTGACTTGCATATATAGGGTGTGACAGCAAAATTGTCCAAATCATGTAACAGCATAATTATTCGTCCCACAAAATGTTTAATATCTAGAGAACCATTATTTACATCATTCGGACTATTGTCCTCGTCTTTGTCGCCATATTTAACGGTCGTTGTACACTCCGACCTTCTTCAAGTGGTTAGAATGTTGAACTGAACCCTCAAGGACACATGGCACAGTGGATAAAGGCGTTTCCCTCTGCAAGTTCTCCACTGCCTTAACATATGGCACAGTGGATAAAGGCATTGGGTAGATCCAGTGACAGGACCCAAAGAGTGTGAGTTCAATACCCAGTTAAGGCAGTGGAGAACTTTCAGAGGGAAATTAATAGGAGATAACTGATAAGTGACATCTATTAAACATGGCACGTGGAACTGGAACAGTCTACCCCAGTGAGTGAAATAAAGGGTTCAGTTCAACATTCCAACCACCTGAAGAAAGCTGGAGCATACACATGCAGAAACATAATAAATATGTCAACAAAGACGAGGACAATAGTCTGAATAATATAGTGTACATAATACGTCATCTCAGGAATATAGACAGATGTTCAGTTCGACATTCCAACTACCTGAAGAAGGCCGGATCATACAATGGCCAAAACGTAATAAATATGGCAACAAAGATGAGGACAATAGTCCAAATAATGTAAATTTGGTACATAATACCTCATCTCAAAAATATAGACATATGCTGCAGGGACGAAACATTGTAATAAATATGGTGACAAAGATGAGGACAATAGTCCAAATAATGTAAAAAATGTACATGACTCATCTCAGAAATATAGACAGATATTAGGTTGGTGCAAAAATAATGTCGTTTTCTCACATATGTTACTATGTGAGAAAACGACATTATTTTTGCACCAACCTAATATCTAGAGAACCCCTAAACTAATTGTTGCGACCAAGTAATTGATTAAGAAATAAAACAAGAGATTGCAGATAAACAGTGAATACAACAGAAGTATGTTACACGACTTGGGAGTGCGTATTTGTCTATATTTCCGAGATGAGGTATTATGTACACTTTTTACATTGCTCGGACTATCATTCTCATTTTCCAAGCATAGAAATGAATACAAAATGGGAACCAATAAGAAGGAGTGCCAGAGAAAAGCAATAACAACAGTGAAAATTACAATATGAACTCTGGTAAAAAACATGCAATGATTTAAAAAAAAAAAAAAAAAAAATTGCAATATGAGCACTGGTAAAAAATTGATTTCTGAAGACATTAGGTTTATAATACCCAGAAATTCATACACAGATGTCCTCAAGGACACATGGCACAGTGGATAAAGGTGTTAGATCTATTGACAAAGAGTGTGAGTTCAATATCAATAGATAACTGACATACATTAGACATAGCACGTGGAACTAGAACAGTCCACCCCAGCGAGTGAAATAAAGGGTTCAGTTCGACATTCCAACCACTTGAAGAAGGCCAGAGTGTACAACGGCCGAAACATTATGATAAATATGGCAACAAAGATGAAGTTGGGAGTGTGTATCGGTTGACCAACATTCCCCAGAGGCTTACTTTTCCTACTACTTTATAGTAAGTGGAAGAGTCCATAATAGACTTATTAGAGGGAAGACACTACGACACTAATTGAGTATCTTTTTTCCAGATTTTCAGTTAAGGCATTTAGCCGTCTTGGTACCATATATCATAAGAATCACTTCAAAAAAAAAAAAAAAAAGCCTTCGAGTTATTCAACTATAAAGAGAACAGGTTAAAATTGTTTTTGTGTCACCCCACTATAGCTTCCCAACTGAGCAAAGGTGAGAGAAAAAAAAAAGATCATTCAGGCCTTCAGTAATGGTACCAACATTCATACTCTCGCTTCCATCTTAAAAGTCTTTTTAAAAACCATCAAGAGAACGGTGAATAAGTTTACAAAAGACAGTACAATAGAAAGAAAAACTGGATCAGGAGGTCACAACAGGAAGAGGGATCCTCATTTCAACTTAGAGCTAAAGAGATCAATTAGAAAAGATACAACTCAGTCCATAAGATGTTTGGCATGTGAGAGGAGTTTCAGCTATGACAGTTCAAAGAGCAGAGAAAAAAGACTTGAAAATGAAATCATATGTGAAACACGTGAGGCACCTTGTTACTCCAGGACAGAAAGTTAGAGGGTGATGGTCATCTTGAATAAATTGGAAAATGGTCCTGTAATAATATACATATATATTTATATTTCAGTCTTTCATGAGCTTCCGATCCTTAGCCATGATTAATTAATGATGACCATGACATTTTTTGTTTATGATTGATTTCATCACAATTCTTCTGTTAAGTTTGGAGAGTAATTATACATTCTTATTGCCAAAAGTAGTGTCCAATAGTGTTATAAAAACCTCAGAAATGATTAAAGATATCTTACTGGAATCCTCTAAGATAGAACGGTTCAAACTTAATATGACAATTAGACAATATTGCTTTTACATGATTCGGACAATTTTGCTGTTATGTGACAGAGAGAGAGTCTGGGAAACACACACACACACACACACACACATATATATTTATTTTTTAGTGAAATTGGAGTAGATTTGAATAGCAAAATTAAATCAGAGCATTTTGTTTACTGATGGGGAAATCTGATCTAGGGCAGAAGTTGTACCCATTGAATCTGGGTCATCAGGAGACAATGGAAATGGTTGAAATAATTTTTATTGATTAAAAATTGAAATAGAGCTGAGTAAGCTAGAAGGAACTTTGGAATTCACATGATTTTGGTTGAAGCAGCCAGATCCCTGTGATAATCGCGTGTGAAGTAGTAGGGCCTAGGGTCAGTTATAACCAGCCGGATTTATCTATATAAACACGTAGTTATGCTGAAAAAGGCAGACTGGAGGAAATTCTTGAAGAGAGAGGAGAAAATTGGCCTGGGCGAGCGTTGGGAGGAGGAACACCACTATAACTTTAAGCCCCGCACAGATATTCTTTATCCCTCCATCGCAAGAGCCATATATCATTGAGATGATTTAACAAGTTAATCACCTACACTCTCTCTGTCTAGAATCCAGTGTTTGAGTTTTTACGTTAAATACTTTTCTTTTCTGTAACCCGTTTATATTCTCTACTATTCTTTTCTGCTATATAAAAGACATTAACAATTCAACCATTGAATTGTTGTTTGTCCAGCTTTCTGCAGATATTAATTTTTATTTTTTGCTGCATTCTAAATTTCTTGGCGCAGACTCCCCAGCCGTGTCTACATCTTCAGTCGACCGTGAATGGACGGACATCACTTCTGCTTTCTGAATCAAACGAATCACGTGGGCAGGAGGCAGGAAGCAGGATTAAACCAGTGGACTGGTCAAATAATCTACAGATGCTGAGGGGGGACCTACGGCCACTCCCTTAAGTTTGGTTAGGACTGAGTAGATACCTCAACCCAGAGAGTAAGACACTGGAGTTGAGTGGCCGGGGTGAAAGTCTTAGGAGTTACAGCCGGTATATTGTTTGCTTCATACTTCATGCTTTGTCCTGTTTATTTTTTTTTTTTTTGGCAATTACACATAACCATGATCAATTACACCACAATCATTCATAGTGATTTATTAAGTATAGTTTAGGTGTGGCACAAGGCCAAAAGTATGGAGGACCCAGTGAGACACCACAATCAATTGTAAATCTATAAGATTGAGACAAAATTAGTCATAATTTTTTACCTCCTTTAGGATAAAAGTATACACAATTTGGATATAACAACCACCCATCCTGACAGCAGCACAAGGGTTTTTTTTAATGTGAAGATCCCACATACATATGGAACCTGAATCAAAAAAATAGTCCAGGGAGAGAGAAATATGATACAGACCACATTGCCTACACATCTTTTTTGTTTAATCTTGTGGTGACTAATTTCTGCCTGATGATGTCATTGTTGTAAAACACTGGAACATTGTATTTAAATAGTTTTTGTGATACATACATTCCAGTAGACTTCTATGAGACATACATAATCCGATAGCCATAGAAACTAGAGAATATTTATGAACCAGAAGTCTTGAAATTATATATATATATATATATATATATATATATATATATACACACATACACTAGCTGAATTACCCACACCTTGATGCATGTCACACACTTTTTTTTTTTTTTTTTTTGTAAGAAAATGATTTTAAATCCTTGTTATAATTTATGGAGAAAAATGATGCATTTCAGTATTACCCAATGATCTTACCAATGTGACCTACATCTTCTGGCTTTCTCCTATATTTTGGATAGGAGGCATTACCTTGTTCAAATTTAAATTTAATTTAAATCAAAGGGGAAAAAAAAATGAAAATACTTATCCAAGTACACTCGATAATGTAGTTTCAGAATATATATGGTTATGGTTACATCTCCAAAACTCTAGGAGGAGTTTGATACAGACAGAGGTTACAACTTTATATATATATATATATATATATATATATATATACACACAAACAAGGGTTATAACTGTTTTGTAACCTTCTGTGATAAATCAATGAATTTTTGTTGAAAAGTAATGAAAAATGCTTTAATTTACCTTAGTTCTTGAAAAAGGTCACCTCCAAACCAAAAATTCAATTTTACCATATATGCAATAAGAGTAAAAAAAAAAATTCAAAATATTTCAGAAGTTTTACTTTACAATTTCCTTATGATGGCATTTATGTCTCTTAATTCATTTCATAGTTTATAGCTATAGCATAACATAGAAACTTACAAATAAACAAAAATGGCAAACTTGCAGAAGCTTTATTTTTCAATTTGCTAATGATGCAATTGGATAGTACTCATATTTTTTAAAACATTTATTAGTTTATAGCTATAGTATAACATACAACCTACTGGACATAAAGTGGGGGAGGGATCAGTTTTCTTTTGTTAAGTAATAAACTGATCTGTCCTAGATTTATTAATATTAAACTGTTTTGGATTTCATTATGCAAGTCAATGTCTTCACAATACAATCGACATTAACCAACCAATGTTGTTAAAATTTTGCTGACATACTCATATTTAATCTGATGAATATACCTCAGCAGTTTTAGCTTAAAACACCTGTATTTTATGAGAAATATCTATCAAAAGAAATGCTTTCTTTGCAGTAATTTAATAAGTCAACATTGGCTGAATTAGAAACTCACTTATAAAAGAAAAGGACTCTGAATGCTTTAGTAGGTTTCTGCTCTATTTCATTATCATCGGACTGCAAATAACTTCTAAATACCTACAAACTAACCAACCGTGAAGTAATTTTCAAAAGAATAAGAAAACAAAAGGTAAGCAAGATGGGGGAGCAAAAAAAAAAAAAAAAAAGGCAGGGAGTAAAGATTTTGCTAAAAGAATGGGAATTTGATATTATGAAATATTTCTCATTTCTTATAAAATAGCAATTACCACATATACAATTGAACTGGCACATGTGGAGATGGGGGGGGTCAAGAAATCCGGATTTGAAATGCCACACTCATTACCATTAGTTTTCAAGGGTAGCAGAAAAAAAAAAAAAAAAATCTAACAAAGCCCAATATTTTAGGATATATAAAACGCATTTTAAAATAAATAATGCTTCCCCCCTTGTAATTACAGTGAGACACACAAAAAATATGTTTTAAACATGACACCACTTATGCGATATGCATTTTTTTTTTTTTTATTTCATTTCACCCCAAGCAAGGCAATGATGCCATTAAGTTGCAAGGAGTTACTAAGTGTGACAGAATGAGAAAAAGAAAACATTATTAGGAAGAGAGAACAACAAAAGAACAGGAATTAAGACAGAAGATAATGATTGACATTGATCTTCAAAAATTTAAATGTAAAGTTGATGGGAAAACAAGAAGCTGGAAGAGAGTTCCAAAAGTGAGAAGAAACATCTAGCCATTTCAACTGGAAAAATGATGAAACCTTGCCACCAATCTAATGCTGTGCTTAAATTCATAAAATCTAGGTACCACAGAGGGAAGTAATATTTATTTTGAAAATACAAAAATATGGCACAAGGCCAAAACGGTGAGTAGGATAAGGATGGTCTTCAATCTATCTTATCTTAAACTTAGCGAGCCATTAACATTGTATTTAAATTTTTGAAGATCAAATTTGACTGGGAACCAAGAGAGTTCCACAAGTGAGAAGTGCCGGAGAAGAAACTGTTAACATAGAATTTATAGTTACGTCTAGCCAACTGTAAAATGATGAGACCTTGCCGCCAATCTAGTACTGCACTTAAATTCATAAAGTCTAGGTACAATAGAGGAAAAGCTCATCAGAACAATTGCCATGAAAATATTGATAGAAAAAGCAGAGGGAAGCTATATTATGATCTACGTTACTTTATGTTCCAACACATTGTCTGGGTTTCAATAAATAAAAATTTAAATATAAAAATGCTAAATGTATTGCTATTGAAACCCAGATAATGTGTTGGAACAGACATAACCACAAATTTCTACTTGGAAAAAAAAAAAAAAAAAAAAAAAAAAAAAAAGTTTGTATCAATAGACAGACACCCCAGCCCCCACCTTAACTTGACTGACTGGATAGCTATAATACATTAAATACAAGAGTTTTCTAAATAAATTAAATCTTAACACTCCTAAAATAAAAAAGATATAAGATAAGTTATTCTTAGCATTGCTTGATGATGAAACGGAACTTTGTATTTTAAGTTTAATTTTTGTGATTGAATTTAAATTGAAGTTTCAGTTTTGAAACATGGGAATTTCGATGTTGTGATTGTATATTTAAAAAAAAAAAAAAAAAAAAAAAAAAAATCAATTATAGTATTATGGTCTAGTACTGTATCGAGCACTGTTTTTTAAAAATAAATGCTAAGAGCACTGAATTATAAATGTCATTGTTTTTTCCTAGTATTTTAATATATATAAGGCTCAAACACTAATATTCCATGGTTATAATTTATTACATACAGACCTACAAATCAAAAAAAAAATGAATTGGATCATGATTACGATTCCAATGTAATAAATTATAACCATGGAATATTAGTGTTTGAACCTTTTATATTATATTTTTACTCTGTTCTAGACAGAGTTCTACCTAGATTCTATCCTCTTGGGAATTTATATAATATTTTATACATACACACACAAAAGAAAAAAAAAAAAAAAAAAAAGAGACAAAGAAAATGAAAAACACCGAATATGCTATTCAGTCAGTTATGTGCCATGCATGATACACGCTTAGGCAATCATGTATCTTTCAATACATGACTGACGAGGCAGATTTTTTTCCACAGTAGGTTGTCATTTCTTTCTGCAGTAGACTAGTTGCCATTTAAGGCTATAGAACCTGGTCTGTCCAGCTATTAACCCATAGCTGCGGGGAGAAAAAGAGGATTCATACCTTTCCCTAGGATATTAGCACATAAATGAATGTAATGGAGTCACTTGAATTTGAACTCGACTCTCCAATTCCTCAATCCAAGCCACTATCCATTATTCCACCATGCCTCCACTATTATATATTAATATGCTATTAAAAAGTAAAAATCAAATAAATGTACTTTTCTCTTTTGTCATGCCCTGTCTCATTCTTTTTCTCTGTTAACAAGTTATCGCACCCAAGTTGAAACACTTGAACAAGTCACTTTCATACTCGTTGGTATTCCAGCTGCCAAGTATTAACCACTTAGCAATTTTCATTCTGAACTGCACTTTCTTTTTAATATATCAACAGAACAGCGCAATTCACTTATCTCGACATTTGTACAAAAAGGTTTTCATCTCAAATTATACTCTGATTCACAGTCAATATTTTATCAAAGCATTTTACCAACATTCATAAATAATAAAACAATCTTCAGAAGAGAAAATGTCACTGATATAAGTGATTTTGTTTTTAAATTAATGCTAGTCGAAGAAAACAGATGCATTAACTTATAAAATTTCCCCGCAACTAATTACATTTGTTTATCGCAAAACATCAGTCCGTTCCAATTTTTCAACTCAAGCAGCACATATCCATCAGTTGCCAGCATAAAGAGAAGTCTTTTGCCAAAATAAAAAAAAAAACAGCAGTAAAGCATTGTTCAACACATATCGCAATCTCTACCTTATAAGTAAAATAAAAGTTATGTAGTATTACCCTGTTATACCAGAATTCTATGCTTGAATAAAAACCATGACTTAACCACTTCCCTGCCAATTACTTTGGGAAAAACCTTTCATTTTCAGACAAATTTGTTTTATTTGTTTTTAACATAGTAACTAAGAAACTGAGGCACCTTGAAGTACCCGAGCGGTGGCTTACACCTCTTCCAGACACACGAGTTGACAGTTGAACTCATTTCAAGCTCAGAAGGGCATAAAAAGAATCAAGATCATTGTACAAGCACATCAGTAGCTGATTTTTGAACATTATGTTTTGGACATATTTATTTGTCTGTCTGAAAAGATATTCCAGTGAAAATGTATATACATGTCTACGCTGGGAAAGGGTTAATTTTCTGAACAGACAGAAGCAGATATTCACAGAAAGACTTGATAAACTCATGTTAGCATGCAGGAGAAATAAACCATTGGAAATATGATTTCCAAGGATCACAATCGCAGATTATATATTATTTAGTAATTTTTAAAATAGTTTTTAAGTCACTACTTATGTAATCTGTGAGAAGAATGAGAAGAACAACAACAAGAGAAAAAAGGAGAGAAAAAAGGAGAGAGAAAAGAAGAAAAAGAGAAAAGAAGAAAAAGAGAAAAAAAAAGAGAAAAATGGAGAGAAAAAAGGAGAGAGAAAAGAAGAAAAAGAGAAAAAAAAAGAGAAAAATGGAGAGAAAAAAGGAGAGAGAAAAGAAGAAAAAGAGAAAAAAAAAAGAGAAAAATGGAGAGAAAAAAGGAGAGAGAAAAGAAGAAAAAGAGAAAAAAAAAGAGAAAAATGGAGAGAAAAAAGGAGAGAGAAAAGAGAAAAAAGGAGAGAAAAAAGGAGAGAGAAAAGAGAAAAATGGAGAGAAAAAAGGAGAGAGAAAAGAAGAAAAAGAGAAAAAAAAGAGAAAAAAGGAGAGAAAAAAGGAGAGAGAAAAGAAGAAAAAGAGAAAAAAGGAGAGAGAAAAGAAGAAAAAGAGAAAAAAGGAGAGAGAAAAGAAAAAAAAGAGAAAAAAGGAGAGAGAAAAGAAAAAAAAGAGAAAAAAGGAGAGAGAAAAGAAAAAAAAGAGAAAAAAGGAGAGAGAAAAGAAAAAAAAGAGAAAAAAGGAGAGAGAAAAGAGAAAAAAGGAGAGAGAAAAGAAAAAAAAGAGAAAAAAGGAGAGAGAAAAGAAAAAAAAGAGAAAAAAGGAGAGAGAAAAAAGAGAGAGAAAAAAGGAGAGAGAAAAGAAGAAAGAGAGAGAAAAGGAGAGAGAAAAGAAGAGAAAAAAGGAGAGAAGAAAGAGAAGAGAAAAAAGGAGAGAAAGAGAAAAAAGGAGAGAAAGAGAAAAAAGGAGAGAAAGAGAAAAAAGGAGAGAAAGAGAAAAAAGGAGAGAAAGAGAAAAAAGGAGAGAAAGAGAAAAAAGGAGAGAAAGAGAAAAAAGGAGAGAAAGAGAAAAAAGGAGAGAAAGAGAAAAAAGGAGAGAAAGAGAAAAAAGGAGAGAAAGAGAAAAAAGGAGAGAAAGAGAAAAAAGGAGAGAAAGAGAAAAAAGGAGAGAAAGAGAAAAAAGGAGAGAAAGAGAAAAAAGGAGAGAAAGAGAAAAAAGGAGAGAAAGAGAAAAAAGGAGAGAAAGAGAAAAAAGGAGAGAAAGAGAAAAAAGGAGAGAAAGAGAAAAAAGGAGAGAAAGAGAAAAAAGGAGAGAAAGAGAAAAAAGGAGAGAAAGAGAAAAAAGGAGAGAAAGAGAAAAAAGGAGAGAAAGAGAAAAAAGGAGAGAAAGAGAAAAAAGGAGAGAAAGAGAAAAAAGGAGAGAAAGAGAAAAAAGGAGAGAAAGAGAAGAGAAGAGAAGAGAAGAGAAGAGAAGAGAAGAGAAGAGAAAGAGAAGAGAAAGAGAAGAGAAAGAGAAGAGAAAGAGAAGAGAAAAAAGGAGAGAAGAGAAAAAAGGAGAGAAGAGAAAAAAGGAGAGAAGAGAAAAAAGGAGAGAAGAGAAAAAAGGAGAGAAGAGAAAAAAGGAGAGAAGAGAAAAAAGGAGAGAAGAGAAAAAAGGAGAGAAGAGAAAAAAGGAGAGAAGAGAAAAAAGGAGAGAAGAGAAAAAAGGAGAGAAGAGAAAGAGAAGAGAAGAGAAAAAGGAGAGGAGAGAAAAAAGGAGAGGAGAGAAAAAAGGAGAGGAGAGAAAAAAGGAGAGGAGAGAAAAAAGGAGAGGAGAGAAAAAGGAGAGGAGAGAAAAAGGAGAGGAGAGAAAAAGGAGAGGAGAGAAAGAGAAAAAAGGAGAGAAAGAGAAAAAAGGAGAGAAAAAAGGAGAGAAAGAGAAAGAAGAGAAAGAGAAAGAAGAGAAAGAGAAAGAAGAGAAAGAGAAAGAAAAGAAAAAAGGAGAGAAAGGAGAAAAAAGGAGAGAAAGGAGAAAAAGGGAGAGAAAGGAGAAAAAGGGAGAGAAAGGAGAAAAAGGGAGAGAAAGGAGAAAAAGGGAGAGAAAGGAGAAAAAGAAAAAAGAAGAAAATTGAAAAGAAGAAGAAAAGAGAAGAAAAGAATATTATTATAATAAATAATAATAAAAATAAAATAATAATAATGAAAATTATAAAAATAAAATAAAACAATAACATAAAAATGATGTATAAAATAAATTAAATAAAAATAATAAAAAATACTCCCAGCATGCAACAAAAACTGTTTCTGCTGGAAATTTGGACATCCCGCCAAAAGACTTTAAATTTAACCTCTTCACCACAAACCTTGGTACAGGCAACATGTGTCCAACTTCTCTCTGCGATATAGAGTAAATTTCTCCCTTATATCACATCTACCATAAAACAATTGTAACCTAAAAAATACAAACACACCAAAATATAAATAAATTGTACAAAATTAATGTACAATTTACCATGTTTTCTGTTATTTGTGTTTCGTTTTATTTCCTGTCAAGTATGCTTTTATCTTTATGAAATTAAGTTAATTTCTGCTGCTATAAAATCAGTTAATGACCACCTATACTGTTGAAATTTCAAGAGTACATAATGAGGAAAGAGGGCTTGGGAAAATCAATACACACTGGACAGATTGCAGGCAAGAGGGATAAAGGAAAACAACACATGTCCTACTTAGTGAGCTTGGTGAAACAGCATTTAGGAGAGATAAGAAAAGACAAAATTTATTAACAGCTACAACGGACAGGAAATTGTGGAGAGCCATGATTGCCAAATTCCTTAAGGGACACAACACATAGAAGTTCAATTTTCATAATTAGTAAAGTTGCTCTCTAAATATCTCTGTAATGTCAAGTGTTGTTAGTTACTTTACCTTTCCTAGATATAATTAGAACTAATAACGTCTTTCAGTTAGGCAATTTGGTATGTTCTAATATTTAGTAAGCTTGTCTCGCTAGATCAATTATGACTGAATAGTGAGTTTGGTCCTCACTGGGTGCTCCACATTTTTGACCTTGTGCCACATCTAAGCTATGCTTAGTAAAGAGTTAGGACTGACCATACCACTCACATTGTAGCAAACAACCCTGGTTCCCGCCATATTTAATTGGTGAGAAGTTCCACTCAAACAGCTTCTTCCTGCAAACTACTACTCTGTGGAACAGGCTCCCAAGAGGGTGTTTTCCCAATCGCTACAATCTTAACCTGTTCAATTCTAGAGTTAACCATTATCTTTCTCTCCTATCCATATAAATTACTCCTTAGTGTAACCCTCTATATGGAGTGGCTCCTGGGCCTTGTATAGAGTGAATCTTACAGTGAAAAACAAAAAACACTGTAATAAAAGTCATTATTTTTTGTAACTGCAATTCACTGAAAAATTTTAAGTTAACATTAAACTTGGAACTGTAATTCTGAAGAATTTGAATTGTGTCCTTAACTTAATTATTCATTTATATTTACTTATTTATTTAAAACTATTGTTATTCCTAATAATGAGTTACAGCAATCAGCAGTTTGCATAAAAGCATCTTCACATTTCTCACATTTTTTTTTTTTTTGCAGCTAACAGCAGCCATGTTATTGCAAAGCATGATGGGAGAAAATACATTAGCCTAAATCTAGAAAGAGATCAGAGGAAACACAAGAAGCAGTTATCTAAAAACCAGACAAGTTTTACTTCTTTTCTCAAAAGATATGTACAACTTTTGAGCTTGGAGAATTTCCTGTTTGTTAATTTGTTAAGAAGTGGTTTTGATAATGCTCTTTATTGCATAAAGCATTGTCAGCCATTATTAATATTTGACGGGTATTTCTTTCATAATCTTTTTCATTGCTTTTCATCACAATTACTTAGAAGAAAGTGTGAGTAGTTATAATAAAAAGCAACTAAAAAATAAGATGTAGCTGAAAGATTAATAAAAGAATTACTTATGCTTAAGTTTAATTATTATTATTATGCTAATTTTGTTTTATTTGGCTCAATTGTCCCATAGATAAAAATCCTAGATTATTTTTTTCTCTCTTAATCATTTCACCTCAAGTAAGTCAATAAAGCCACTAAAGATGCAAAGTCTTACTGGAGTGGAAGAGAATGAGAACACTTTAGCAAGGAGAAAGGACAGTAAAAGAACAGGTCTCAGAAAGACAGAAGATGGTAATTGACATTTAACTTTTGAAGAATGTAGGTCTCAAGGAAACAAGAAACTGGAAGAGAAGTGTGAGAAAAAAAAATGCTCAGAATCAGGTAAAGATAGTTGAAATTCCTTGGACACTTAATGAGGAAGGAAAGGTTGGAAAACTTAACCATCATAGAGCATATCAATGGCAAGAGAGATTGGAGGAGGCAATGAGTCACCAACTTGACAAGATTTTGTGAATGGAAGGTGGAAGAGGAGTGTGGGAGCCTTAGCAAAAGTAGAAAACTGCTAAGGGCAACAATGGATAGGAAGTTATGAAGAGCCATGTCCTGAAGGGATGCACAGAAGAAGGTTCTTACAGTTTTCCTTTGAGGGTAAGGCACCAAGAGAGTAGAATCTGTCCATTATAATTATTGGACAAAATACTTTTGGCCAATCCATCATTTTATAAATAAAAAAAGAAAAAAGAAAAATAAAAAAATCTAATTGTCAACAACATTTTAAGATGAAGGGAATTCTTTTTATAAAAACAATATAAAAAGATGCCCAAAAGTTCGGCTAGAAAAGGAAGAACTCTAAGGGACCTGAAAATGAACTCAATACGCAAGATTTTTGTAAGAGAAAATGTGACCAACTCTTTATGTATAAAAGAGTTCTGAAAGTGTTAGGAGTCGGTGGGGGGGGGGAGTTTCCAGCTAGACAGGCAGTAAGACAGCAGACAGTTGGCTGATAAGTTAGTGAATATGGTGCCCTGCCATCTACATCATTAGCATGGATTGTGGGTTGAGGAAACATTAGGTGTGGTATGCAGAAGCTGGGTAAGGGATGTGTAAGGAAGATGAGTCAGAAATAGTATCACTGGTATAAACAGTAACAAAAAATTAAAAGACTGAGAGAATAGTTTCAAATAGACGAGATGGTTGGAATAAAAAAGGGGCCACTGGAAATTTTTAAATATATATTTTTCAAAAATCTGTTCTTGAAAGAATTACTATTTTCCCAAGCCAAGATAGAGGATGACAAAAATCTTAATTAAAAGAAAATTGTTACACCCATGACTTCATGTTATTCAAAATAGATAACACTTAGATTAAACACAAACTAATTTAAATACTAATTTGTACAAAAAAAAAATTTCTAAAACATGATACTCACTTTTATTTATTAGACATAGAATTGTATCATTTTGTGTCTCCCATACTTGCCTGACATTCCATCTAACCTGATGAATATGTATAAGTGTTATTAAACTCAAAAATTTTGAAAAACTAATAACATTTTTGCTCTTATATACAAATACTTGTTACAAAATAAAATCCTTGCATAAAGTCTTTCAGAGGACAAAATATGTTGGCTTGTCTTTATTCATTTTTTTTTTTTTTTTTTTTTTTAAATAATTTTCAGAAATTAAATATTGTCTTTGCTGCCTAAAATTAAGAGGTGGCAGGAAACATCCTAAATATTTAATAAATAGTGGGAGACAGAATAAGGATGCTATGGATGGATTTTTATCAAATAAAAAATAATTAAAATAAAATATGCCTCCTGGGACCCAGCCTGTCTGTTTGAAACTCAAACATAGGTAGATATGGAAAGAAAAGAAAGAGAGAGAAACAGAATGAGAGAGAGAGTGGTAAATGAGAAAGATAAATGTAGAGAGAGGGAGGGAAGGAGAGAGGGAGGGATAAAAGCCAAAAGCAAAAAAAAGAGAGAGGATGGTAGGTGCAGTAGATAGTTAATAAAGGGAGAGCAAGAGAATGAGAGGGAACAGATCTTAAGAGAACAATGAGGGAGGTTGTTTAGGTAAAGTGGAAAGGGTGAAAAATGCAGAGGGTGAAAGAAATGTGACAGCATAGAGAGAGAGAGAGAGAGAGAGAAAAAACAAAACAAAATGAGAGATATAAAAAAAAAATAAAAAATAAAAAATAAAAAAATTACTGAAGAAACAGAAACAGCCACCTCCCTACAACCTAGTCCAATACAGAAGGGAAGAAGAGCACAATGAAGGATGGAAAAGAGGAAAAAGAGAAATAATATGGTTAGATAAGAGTTGGGGGATGAAAAGAAAGAAAAAAAAAAAAAAAAATATAATAGTGAGGAAGAGAAGAGGCAGCCAGCTGCTGGCTAAGAATTGTGTCAGAAGCCTCTCAGAACTGAACCAAAAACAAACCCCCTCAAAACCACAGAAAGAAAGTGAAAAAATAAGAAGGTGGGGGTGTTACGTTTAGTCAAAAGATGAAGTAGTGGGCCGAAATTCACATAAACAAATTAGAAAATCTTCAAATGATCATCATGAACCGATTCAGTGTCCAAATGTAACATTTTGCATAAATAAAGGAAAGTGCTAACTCTTTACGATTCATGTGATTCTTCTGATTTTATTTTTTTAATACTATTACCCACCTCAATACAAGGCAAAAGAGCCACTCAAGATAGACTGTTACTGAATGAGATTACTGTAAGGATATAAAAGGAGGTAGTAATAGAACAGAAGCCAAATCACTTAAACGATTTCAATAACTAAAATGGTTAGCATATGTAACTTGACAAGAAAATAAGGACACGGTCAAGATGTCATTTCACACTACCTGAAAACAGGTTGGGATAGAACCCCCCCCCCATCAACACTGCAAAGTGCAATATTAGTTACTGGACTTGAGAAACCTATTTTCCTGAAAAATTATTAGGACCTAGAATAAGTTCTTGCTGATTTTTCATGAAAAGTAAAGTTTTATTTACAAAGATTAGTAAAAACATGTCACTGAAAGTATTGTCCATTGCTAGCCACTACTCCCCCCACCCCATCTTTCTTGCAGCATTTGAGTTTCACATTGGAAAAACAACCTGTCTTTTGAGGCTAACTACAAGTCAACCCATTTTTTGGCATCTTCATAAGAATGGTCAGCCAGGCCATGTGCCATCAATCGGAACAAGTGATAATCAAACGGGGCAATGTCTGGTGAATACGGAAGGTGGGGTAGGACTTTCCATTTAAGTGTTTCCAAGTAGGTTTTCACCTGTTTTGCAACATATGGCCTAGCGGTGTCATGTTGCAGAATCACTTTGTTGTGTCTCTGCTCGTATAGTGGACATTTTTTCTTCAGTGTTCAGCTCAAACACATCAATTGTAGTTGATCTCCTATAATGGTTTCTGTTGGTTTGAGCAGCTCATAAACTACTCAGCTGATCCCACGAAATGCAGAGCAGAAGCTTCGAACCATAGATATTCAGCTTTGTTGCCAATGTTGATTCATGATCAGACTTACCCCATGATCTACACCTAGGGTTATCATAGCATCTCTAGTTTTCATCGCCAGTCACGAGACAAAGCAAAGAACCTTTTCTGCCATTGAAGTAGCTGTTCACATGTAACAAGATGCCATTCAAAGTCTCTCAGCTTCAACTCATACAGCACCCAATGTCCTTGTTTTTGAATCATTCCTAACGCTTTCAAACATTTCAAAACTGTTATATGATCAACTCCTAATGATTCTGCAAGTTCAGCTTGTGCTGACATGAATCTTCATGAAATAATCTCTCCAATTCTTCATTTTTTGGTGTGCCAGATCATTCTTTATCTTCAACATCAAAATCATTATTTTTGAAGCATCTAAACCAATCTCTGCATATTGTTTCCGACAGAGCCTGGTCACCATAAGTCTCAACAAGAATTCCGTGTGCTTCAGCTGCAGATTTCTTTTGAATAAAGTAGTGCAGTAAAATTCCCTGCAAATGCACTTTCTTTAGCATGAAATCCGACATGTTTGACACTAAAAAAAAAACAAAGTTGTTTACACTTCAGCAAAATGACAAACTGAATTTCAAGCTTGCTTGTAGAACTTATGGATGCATTACCATCTACATGCATGCAGTTCTGGGAAAGTTGGAAAATGACGAGAACTTACTCCGGGTCCTAATATTTTAATAAAAAGATTTTATAAATTTCAACTGACAGTAGCACTTTACTTTATAATGATGTCTCCTGTGGCCAAGTTAGTAATGGCACAATTTAGTTATCAAGTGGTTTCTCTGGCGTTAAAAGGGGACACAAGTTCAATTCCTTTTAGGAAGCACATTTTTCTTTCCTAAGACTTCTTGATCGAAGCTAATTGTTAATTAATTTCCCCTGTTTAAGAAAATAAAAAACAAGGATAGCAACTTAGACATATGTCGCAACTAAAAGTAACACTTAGATAACTATGAGAAGTGTATTTATATAATTACGATAAATATTATTTTAAGTGGATACATGTGTTCAAGTTGAGATCTGAGTATTT
The DNA here is from genome assembly GCA_963932145.1 of Acanthosepion lycidas. NCBI lineage: Eukaryota > Metazoa > Mollusca > Cephalopoda > Sepiida > Sepiidae > Acanthosepion > Acanthosepion lycidas. The sequence goes on along the minus strand of OZ010575.1, from coordinate 10,528,144 downwards.
TTTGTTTTGTTTTTTTTTTTTTATATATGAAATTAATATTTATTGGTTTTCACCGTTAAAAAAAAATTTTTTTAAAAAATAAAAATTTTTCTTGCTTTTTCTAGTGGTTGCCAATGATTGAACACTGTGAATGCACATACTCTAGAATGGATACTCCTAGTGTTTTGCCAATGACTGGTTACTCTGAATGCTGATGATCTAGAATGGATACTCCTAGTATTTTGATGATGAGCAGTCACTGTAAATGCACATAATCTAGAATGGACACTCCTAGTTATTTGTCAATGATTGGTCTCAATGAAAAATCATAATCTAGGATGGATACTCCTTGTGATTTATCAATGAGTGGTCTCACTGAACAATCATAACCTAGAATGAATACTCCTAGTGTTTTGTTGGTGAGTGGTCACTATGAATGCTTATAATCTAAAACTAATTTAGATACTCCACTGGCTTGAAATTCTATGTGTCCCTGAAAAACCTGTGTCTGATCTAAAGAGTATTTATCAAAAATGCTGATAAAGCATTTCATGGTGGTAGGTAAATATTTGAAACTGTTGTTCAAAAACACATTTGGCAACACACATCTTCTAGAAATACTTTCAAATTACTTGGCTTCATTTTCACATAAACATGTGTCAGATGTTCCGACTGATAAGAATCTTTGGGAACAAATTTCTCTACAACAACACACCCACTCATTCACCATCTTCTTTATCATCCTCTTTCCTTGATACAAGGGTTGAATGTTTGTTTCTTTGCTTCTCCAGACTCCATTATTGAGAGCCATGTCTTTTCTCAACTTCACTCTCTTGAGATCGTTATTGATACCCTTTCTCTTAAGTTTTCTTTGGCCCTCTTTTGCCATGACTTCCCAATACTTGGATTAGATTTCAACCATGAATTATTTCATTGTACATGTCTAAATCATCATAATCTTTGAGCAGTCAGAAACAAATCCAGATATTTGTACAATGGTACCATGTTGTCATCAGGCTTGACATCGCATATCCACCTTCATTAATTTTATACAGTTAGCACATTTGCTGCCGATGTTGGTCACCACTCTTCAACATCTTCCAATTATGCTTCATGACGACATTCAAGGCCGAATAGTGCAATGGCTTGTGGGTTCCTTTTGAACCAGGGATACTGAAGAGATGGATTTGGATTTGTTTTTTTAAATTACCTTCTAGCCTTTGTGTTAAGAGGCAGGACTTATACAAAGCAGCAGGTATTTTGAATTCAGAGTTTCCTTCTCCTAGGCTGGTTGCTAAACAAGGCTATAAGACTGTTCTTCTATTTTACCCATAGTTGGAGGAAAAAAAAAAAAAAAAGAAAAAAAAGATGGATTCATACCCTTCCCAAGGTATTAGCATGTAAATGAATGTAATAAACTTGACTGGAAAATAGAGTTTTCTTGTTTCTCAATTCAAGCCACTAACCATCACTCCACCATGCTTCCATACACCTGATCATTTTATACCAGTCGTAACTTGTCCTTCACACAAATAACCCAGGATTCACTATCATACATCAAGACACTATGAACAGTTTCTCATCTTTCCTGAGTACAAGGGTTAGACGTCTGTCTGTATTTCCGAGATGAGGTATTATTTACACTTTTTATATTGTTCAGACTATCGTCCTCATCTTTGTTGCCATATAAAGGATTCAGTTCAACATTCCAACCACCTGAAGAAGGCTAGAATGTACAACTGCTAAAACATTGATAAATATGGCAACAAAGATGAGGACGATAGTATGAACAATATAAATAAGGGTTAGACACTTTGGAAACCTGTTTCACTTCGCCAGGCTACACTATCTTTAACCATGACTCCCTTTATTGCTAAGCTCACTACACCATATCAGTCATGTACTGTTTCATTGTAAATATCCAAAACGTTGTAGTCTTTGAGTGGTTAGCAAGAAAGACTGAGGGAAATGCTCAGATATTTGTACAGTGACACCATGTTGTTAGCAGGCTCGACACTGCATAGACACGTATCTTTTTGTAGTTTTTGGGTTGTCAGCAACAAATTGAGTGAAGAGTTGCTCAGATGTTTGTACAATGACAGGCTGAGCACCATATATTGGCCTGATCAAAGAACTATCGTTTCATTCCAGATATAACTAGTTCTTAACACGGCATAATCCAGGAATCACTCTTATAGTTCAAGACACTATAAATACAGAAGTTCTAAGCATTGCCTCAAGCAAAGCTGGTGCAAGGGTCATGTGCCCCCACAACCAAATCTATAATATCACCCACCACTCTACTACATCAGTTTTTATAAAGTATTTTCATATAAAATACAAATTTTATTGTGGATTTTTTAAACATTTAAATTACTATCAAATGTTAAAATCTGTTTTTTTTACCTAAATTGCTAAAACTATACCACCCCTCTTCTTCAACCGTAAACCCGAAATACATCTCCTTTCTCTTTACTTCCCCCTTTTTTCTTTCTTCTCTCCTTCCCTTTTAACATATTTCTGTTGAGTTGACCGATTAAATAGTTCAATGTCTGATCCTTACCCACTCCTTCCTCAATACTAAGTATGATAGAAAGAAATATTAAAATAAACCCTCTCTAAACTCGACCATGTTCTCTGTTAAATTACATAAACTTAATACTACCCGTCAAAAGTGTAAATTTTCATTTCATGTTTCGTTTCACCTTTTGGAAGTGATGTCTGAGGATCCAGTGTCCTTTAAAAGGTCTCTGGTGAAATAAACTATTACAATGGAGCCTTAAAGTGGTCTGTTTTTCTTTAAATTATTAGCTCTGAATTTACATTAAGCTCTCAGGATTTCATCCTCCTTGGGACTACCATACATATAAAAATAGCTTAAAGCTGTCAAGATATAGAGTTTAGACACAACAAACACTTAAACAACTTTTTAATATTGTCTTTTTTTTAACATAATTACATAATTTACTGTGTTGCAATATATGTAAATGACAGTAAAAGAATTATTTGCTTTATTAATCCTACCTGTGATATCATGGTTTGTATAAACAGCTAATAAAAAAAAAAAAATTAAAAAAAAAAACGACACCATTGTACATAAAATGTACAATGTGATAAATATCTTGACTCCACATGGAATTTTCAGGAGTTCTAAGGAGGAAAGATGTTTTGTAGATATAACCAAATACTCTTCCAACAAATTGGTAATAGTCCAAAGATTTACTGACTTTAAGCTTAGTATATTTCTTGGACGATTCAAGAAACATGTCATTATTCTGTCATTTGGAAAGTTTATTATTTTTTTTCTTTTGAAAATAGGGCAAGAGGAATAAGAACGAAAATAGAAAGTAAATACTAAGAACAATTTGTTTTGTGAATTTGTGGACAGAATCCGGCAGAGAAGAATTGAAGAGAATGAAGCATTGCCAATTTCCTTGGAGAAGTCAAAGAATCAATAATGACTGCAGGCATCTGAAATCTAGCACAGTAGAATTCATGGGATGTCAACCAGAGATAAAAATAGAGATTTTTTTTCTAGGTGAGGTTCACCGTGTACAAGGCCCAGTGGCCACTCTAGGTAGAGCAGCATTTCTCAACCAATGCACTCAGATGCACTAATGAGACCTGAAAGGTAGCCAGGTGTGCCCCAAGTTAACAGAAGAGTAATTTATGAATTAACGAGGCATGATGGAGTATTGGATAGCAGCTCAGATTGAGGAATCAGAGTCAAGTTTGAATTCCAGCTGAATCCATTACATTCACTTACATGCTAATAACCTTGGGAAAGGTATGAATCCTCCTATTCTCCCCCCAGCTATGGGTAAATAGCAGGACAGACCAGATTTTAAAGCTTTGGATGGCAACTGGTCTACCGCAGAAAGAAATGGCAACCTACTGCAGGAAATAAATCTGCCTCATCAGTCATGTATTAAAAGATACATGATTGTTTAAGCATATATCATGCATGGTATAACTGACTGAATTTATGAATTATTTTTATATTTATTCTTTAAAAAAAAAAAAAAAAAAATCTAGGGAACCAAGCACATAGAGAGCTTCCATGTCTAAGTTGTCTTTATCATCTGGTATTTTAAAATGGAGCAGTAGTTCATAGGGATAAGCTGCTCGAGTGGAACTTACTTTTCATCAGTGGAATAAGGAGAGAATGTGGGTGGTTTGCTACAATGTGAGTGGCAAGGCGGATCCTAGCTGTGAAGGTTAGAACTGGCAAAACCCAAGAATGCAGCTTGTCCGAGCACTTTCCATAGAAGTAGCAATAAAGCAATGAGAGGCTTGCCACATCCAGTCTGTGAAAGAAAAAGGGTTCAGGATGGAAATTAATCTGTCACCCACAAAGACACTTTTGGAGTCTATCAAGACTGGAAAGTGAGGACTGGATAGCTCCTGCTCAAATATGACAACAGTATTCCATTTTATTGGCCAAGTTGGCTCTTGTAAAGATAGATGATAACACACGGAGTTGGGTACTTATTAGGATGTTACAAGGAACTGACCATTTTTCCTGCATCTTTAGAGATGGATCATATGTACGAGTTCCATTTGAGGTCTAGGGTTAGATTAAGGCACAATACTTGGTGAAGGCATGGTGCCTTCCTGTGGGGACATCCATTCAGGGTTCGATCAGTGATGATAAAATGTAACTACAGTGTAACCTGGATATAAGAGAGTTGTCGGGACCGGATAAGAAGTATCTTATATCCGGGTTTGGTCTATTTTGTTTAGGTAAGTATGGCTCTAATTCGGGACCAGATAAAATCTCTTATATCCGGGTTACACTGTAGTTTGGTTTTTAAGACATTCAATGTAACCAGACAGTTCCCCCACCCCCCGACTGAAATATTAAAGGTCAATCAGATGGGGGATCAGCTGCCAATCTCTGGTAAGCACAAATTTTGAATGTGCACCTATATATCATACTATCAGCATAGATAATCACAAATAATTGGAATATACACTTAAGCAGATCATTTGTGTAAAGTAAAAAGGGGTTTGGTTTAAGAAGTGATCCCAGGGTTAGGAGGTGATGCATGCAATGATTGGTAGAGCCTCAATTCTCAAATGATTATGAAGAAAAAAGGCAGACAATAGAACAGAAGGCTCTCATTCAACCTGAATAAATATTAGAGTGTATCAAAAGTGTCTTCATTTCTTACAACCTTTCACTCCAAAGTTTATTTCATGTACACATCTAAAAACTGTCCATGATACCACAATATTATTATTATATAAGGATGTATCAAATGTATTTTCATTTTTTACAGACTCGTACTTCAAAACTATTTGATATAAACACCTAAAGACTATATAATGTGTATGATTCTACAACATTGTTAATATTATTTATTACATGTTAACATGTATAAGGTTGGTGCAAAAATAATGTCGTTTTCTCACATATATTACTATGTGAGAAAACGACATTATTTTTGCACCAACCTAACATCTAAAGATTATATTTATCAATATATACACCCTTTATATATTGAAAAAACACACAAAAGTCAATCAAAAAGCAATATTGGTTCTAGTTTAATTTTAAAAGCATTAAAATTCCCTTTTTCCTCCCAGCTACAAACTAGAATTCCAAGTGGAGTCACCATCATTTTTCTTACCCATAATCTTTAAAAATGGCTAACCTTCTGAGCACGCATAGAAAGCAAAAAGCAGTTATAGAATTTCTATTTTTGAAATGGAAAAAGTGCTGCAAACATCTCAGGAGGTCAATAAATGTCTATAGAATGTTGCACTTGAGGTAAGCACAATAAAAAGATGTAATGCAAGACAAATGTCCACCAATTACCCACAGATGAAGAAAAAAAAAAAAAAAAGGAAAAAGAAAAAGAAACAAAGAAATTTCATTATTAGGTCAGATTTTGGAAAGTGGGTTGGTGTGAGAATTTTTCACCACACCCTTTTATTTATCTCAGTTGACGTGGTGTAATGGTTAGCAAGCTTGTATCATTAGATCAATTACAACTGAGTAGTGAGTTCGATCCTCACTGGGTGCCCCATACTTTTGGCCTTATGCCACAACTAAGCTATGCTTAGTAAATCACTATCTCAGTCTGTATACATCTACCTTTCTTAGTTTGGCTCCTAGCTACAAGTATGGGGCACCTAGGGAGAATCAAACTCACAACTAAAGATCTACAAGTGCAAGTTACTATTACAGAACAAGGCATCTTTGTTCATTCCTATGACAGTCAAAACATTTTAGTTTATTTTTCATGTCTCCGACCTTTCAAATTTCTGTACGAGATTGATCAAAGAGTATCAGGACTGGTGCTATAAAAACAAAACCTACAACACATATCAATTTAGCATTTAATCTCCTTCGAAGTAGCCCCCACTTCTGAAGCCAGACACTTTATCCAGCATCTGTTCCACTGATGGAAGCATTCTTGGAACTCCTTTTTTGGGATAGAGAGCAGCTACATCTTCACATTCTCTTGGATTTCCTCAATATTTGGAAATCTTGTTACTTTCAAGTGGGATTTGATTTTTGGAAAGAGTCAAATGTCACAAAGGACAAGATCTGGGGAATATGGCAACCGCTGTTACAGTGAGACCCTCTGCACTCTTTCCTTCCAAGCAGTGCTATTAACAATAAAAGTATGCGAGAGCATTATAACTTAGTGCACATGTGCGACTGAGTTCAAGGTCAGTTTGTGCCAAGAAGATTCACTCTGTATACTTCAAAGCTGTTACCATAGCAACAAAGCTGATACATTTTTTTTTTCAGTTGGTACCTCGTATATTTATATGTATAATTAACCAAATAAACAAAGTTCCGTTTTTACTATAAAGTTCATGTTCCCTAATTTTGCCATTCTCCAAATTATTCTTAAAAATCAGGAGGAGGAGGGGTGTAAATAGCAAATCGATCTGGTTTTCTTGAATATTCAATATTTTTAAGATAGGGTCACCAGTATGGCTGCTGTGTTTATGGCAGATTCAAAAACAAAAGAATATTCTGGAGACTATTGAACACAAACACACACACATATACAGTGTAACCCGGATATAAGAGTTGGCGGGGCCGGAGAAGAAGTCTCTTATATCCGGGTTTGGTCTATAATAATATACATTAACACAGGCTCTAATTTGGGACCAGAGAAAATCTCTTATATCCGGGTTACACTATATATATATATATATATATATAAAATAATCAGGATTGTTTAAAAAAGAAAAAAAAAAAAAGAGATTCAGCATCTGACTTCGCTACCCAACGCTTTATTTTGTCGTTTCACTATGCCTGTGTTAAGAAGAGAAAGGAATTTATTTTTTTTTTATTCATTCAAAGAAATCGTCTGGGTTAATTTCTTCAATTATATATATATAATATTGAAGAAATTAAGCAAATATATGGATATAGATCCGACAGTATGAAGAAAAATATACGGGAAAAAACAAACAAAAATCCTTATATGCAAATTTAGGAATACGTTTTCACAGCGTCGCAAACGTGGTGACAACGTGACCATGTTTAAAACGAAACGCTGATCGCATATAAAAGTAAAACTTTTATCTGTTTGGATATGTCTTCTTGTTCTTGTGTCCATCGTTTTTGTCATGTTAAGTTTGATAATGTTATTTATATTTTATACTGAATATGTCCTGAAGATGGTTTATTGACCGAAACGTCGACATATTAACATTTAAAACAGCATTATTATTATTGCATAAGGATTTTTGTTTGTTTTTTGCTTTTTTCCCGTATATTTTTCTTCATATATATATATATAATAATATTTTAATATCAAATAAACATACATAATTTTAAAAAACGGATTACAATATAAAATTAGATTAATTTTTTTTTTTTTTTTGTGTGAAACTGAAAAAATGAACAATAGGAGTTACTAAGAATGAACCAAAAAAAAAAAAAAAAAAGGTGACGTTCAGTTTGTGAACACTAGCTACTGATCGTCTTTTTCCAAAATGCAGAAAGCAAAGATAAAATTTTATTTTTAATACAAACTCAAAATAGTAATTTTGAAAACTATCACCAAATATAGAAATATGCGCCCTAAAAATTCGTTGGACTTAAAGTTCAACAAAAATGGCTTCTTTAAGAAAAAAAAAAAACACAAAAAGATTGGTTTTACTTTTGTTGAATCACATGTGAAGTTCTTGGCAAGACACGAAAAACGTTAGATAACTTTGAGAGACGAACATTAATGTCAATTTAAGATTTCTCGAAGACTTTATGGTAGTACGTCATATTCATTCATTACTCGCTCGTAAGAGGGAAAGGAAACGACTTGAAGTGACTAAATAAAACCATAAGTGGATTTGTTCATTTGCTCGTTTTAAAAATGTTACTAATTAATTCTTAGATTTTATTTCAGAGAATCTGATTTATTTTGCTTTCTGCACTTAAAAAGCTTTACCATTTTTTTTTTTTTGACACCTTTCAAGGCTTTCAGAAAATACTTTACTTTTTTTTTTTTTAACGAAAAAATGGAAAACAAAAACTAAGAAATCATATCTCTAAAAAAATCCAACTACTTTAGAAAAGTCGAGGGTTACCAAAAAAATCTAAAGCTTAAAAAAAAAAAAAAAAAAAAAAAAAGTGGTGTTAATGGGGTATTCGATAACAATTTTCCATAGCAAAGAAAATATCCTAGTTCTCATGCGGAAAAATTAAGGTGCATGTGGCTTGCCTGTGGCCACCTTTTAAACTTGTTTATTGGTAATTAATCTTTTATAAAAAGTTAAATGTGGGGTTTAAAATATTTTGTTTTTTAATTGTTCTTTCCTTTTTTCAGACTGTTAAATGAATCTTTGGGATAGTTTTTTTTTTGTTTTTTTACACACATCTGAATTTGAAAATTGGAAAATTAATTTAAAATGCCGACAAATAACCCATAAGTACCAAAAAATTAAAAAATTAATTTTTTTAGTCAAAAACTAGATTGCCCTGACTAGCAAACAAGTTTGCCAGGTATATATTTTTGAGAGAGAAAAAAAATCTGTTTTTAATTTTGGTGGGCTTCTTTTTTTTTCACTTTATTTAATAAACCCCTATTTTTCCGCATGACTACGCAGGTATATTTCGTGCTTTTCTTTTAGGAGGTAGGGACAATGAAATGTAGAAAATACAACGGATACAGATTGTGAAAAAGGTTCTAATTCATGAGCATGGCACAAGGCCAATTGTAGGGGGCATCTATGATCTGTGAGACGAGTGTTTTTGTTTTTAAATCGTAGTAAGAAAATCCAATCCAGTTTGAAAATCCAATGAATGTTTTTTCTTTAACACTTGCTTTACTAGTTGGGTTCGAGCCCCGTTAAAAAGCATGATTAAGAATACTGATTTTCAAGGCAAACAGATCTTTCACATTCGAAGAATTGGCGTAAATCAAGGCGATCGTTTTTCTTCAGTTTGGCATAAATACCGTTAGCATTATTTGTCAATTGCATTAGGTACCCACCTCCCTAAAACAAAAAAAGCAATACCATATTTAAAAATGAAACAAACTTTTATTTTAGTTTTAATAATTTAAAACTAAAATAAAAGCTTAATGTTTCATTTTGAATTTAAGTTTGAATTAAATTCAAAGCGAAATAATTAATTTAGATTTCAAATAGGCAAAAAATACTTTGCTGTATTTAAAACCGAATTTAAATTGACTGGGATTATTTTTTCAATATCGAAAATCGTCCATATTGACAAATCTGTCAACAACATAATTTTCTTTATTAAAAAATGATTTAAAAAGATTAAATATATTTTTCTGAAATGTTATTTGAGAAAAATTAGCGGATTTAAAGTTTAATTGATCTGAATTGAAACAAATAGTACATACTTTTAATTTAAAATTATCGCAGAAAAGCTTCTTAAGAAAAAAAATACACGGAGGTTGGTGTTTTTTACTCACGTTTTGAAAATTTATGTAAGGAGATAATTGTAAATAAAATTACATGACGAATACAACGTAAACGCCTTTTAGTTTTTTTGTAACTACCTAGTAATCTTAAAAATTAAAATATTTTAATCGTGTACGCCGTACGGACGTCTTTATTTACAAAACTCGACACGTTTTTTTTTTTTATACACACAAAATTTAAAATTCTTTTTAAAATAGAGGGAATAAATAGTCGCCGAATGATAGCAAGATTTTCCATTTATGATTAAATACAGTTTTTATTTAATATCACATGACGGCTACAAATTACAGAATTTTAAAAAGATCTATTCTAAAACTTTAAATTCTATGTTTTTAATGAAAACAATTCTTGTAAAAAAATTAATTATTCAACGAAAAAAAGTTCGTAAGACAATTAGTGTCTGTTTTACTCAAGAAGAGTAATTTAAAAGATTTTTTTTATAATTAAATGGTCTCTTAATCTTATTGCATCTTTTATTTTATGATTTAGAAGACTTTCTTTCTTTTTTTTACAAAAAAAAAAAAAAAAAAAAAAAAAATTTAAATCCGATAATTATGTGATTTTTGTAAAAATTTTCCAAATCAAGTGGTTTTACACCGCAAAAAGATGCTCAGCTCAAATATCCAGAACACGACAGAAACAAAAGTTTTACTTTTAATCAAAATTTCGAAAAATAATTTTTTTTACAAAAGTATTTTTTGAAATAAAACCACAAAACAAAAGGGTTTGTTTTTTTTTTTGGCAATAACAGTTCGTTTTTATTAAATTTTGACATTTTTTATCCATCATGTATGCTCAGTTTTTAACAAATCTTTTTTAGAGGTACCTACAAAAATAAAAAAAAAATGTAATAAAGACTAAAGAAACTAATGACGCATTGCCATCCACGGCGCTATAGAGAGGACTGGAGGGTAGGGCTTCAACCACTTCACTTTTTTACTGGAACTGAAAACTAAACTGAAGAGTCATCTTGGCCTCACTCAATCTCTATGACAATGCTATATTGAGCTGACCAGTATCATTTGTCTTTAACTTTAAACTAAAATCAGAAGTCATTAATTTTCAAAATAAATAAAAATTTATTTATTTATTTTACACAAAACATTAACTTCTAAGGTCATAATTTAGCACCCGACCTACAACTTTTTCTTTTTGTCCAAACGAGTTTCCAAGCCCAGCTAAAAAGCCTATCTATGGTCGCATTGACTGAAAAAAAATTCCTTCGACTTATTCCTTTTTAAAAAATTTTTTAAATTTATATTTGTCTTTTTTACTCTTTAATCTTGTTCATAACGATATGATAGTCATACTCAGTATATGTGATTTTTCCATGCGAGACGAAATTGCCTGCCTTGAAAATAAGCATTTTTGTCTTTAACTTACAGCTCGAATCACTGACAACAGCAGAGAAACGTACAAAGTGTCCACAAAGTCATGAGAAAAATAGAAAAATTAATTGAAATTACAACGGAAGAAACTGGATCCAATTGAAATGTTTACAAACTTTATGAAGACAAATTTAGAGTTAAATTTCTATATGAGCCCCCCACTCGTTCTACGAATAACATCTCTCTAATCGATATTCAATTTTGAATTCTTTAATTGTGGTCTGGGATCTTTTAGTGATAGTTAATTCACCCAAAAATAAAAAGAATTTACTAAAATTCACACTAAGTTCTCCCAGAGCGAGGCCCTTCCATTGCACTCCAGTTGGGTTGACCTTTGCGATCGCCCCCAAATGTGGGCGACTCGGGTGCGCTATTTTTTTATGTGTGGGGTCGCATTCGCAACCACCCCGACAAACAAGCAAAAAACATTTTTAAAAATTGTAAAAAAAAAAAAATTTCTTTGTAAGTACTTCGACTATGAATTATTCACTTATGAAATTTGAATAATTCCCTGATTTTTGGTCATTTTTGGTTCTAAAAGGTTGGAGTTGTTGCGAGGCAAGCTAAATCAATTGAAAAACTAGTGTCAAAAAAAAAAAATAAATAAATAAATAAATAAAAATAAAAACTATTCTGATTTAAAATTTATAATTTTTGGGGAGTGAATTATTAACATTTACGAGAAGTAAGTTTACAATACATTGATGAATGAAGAAACATCATTAATTAAAAAAAAAAAAACTTTAATAACAACATATGCAACAAAGATTTAGTTGCCACCTTTAAGGTTGTTTTTTTTTTGGTAATATATTTTTGAAAAAAAAAAAAAGACATTGTGGACACCCCGTATTTCTCACCCACGAAGATAGACATTTTTTGCGTCCATCCAGTTTTAACAACAAAAGCTGGTTTTTATTTTAATGCGTGAATAAACTAGGGTTTTACTTTTATTTAAGAAAAGATAAAAACAGATTTACAATTGAATTAATTAACCAAGTTAAATTAAATTCTAAATTTCCATTAATCGATTTGAAGGAAATGGTATGGGAAGTTTAAAAATAACCATTTTTTATTTATTCATCCAAATTCCAAAGTTTTTCAAAGTTTAGATTCCATTTTTTTAACGTCCGAAACATTTTTTTTTCGCATACCAAATATTTTCCTTAAATTGTTTTACCTAACCTCATATTCTGAACACACATTTTCCCATAAATTATAATTATATTTTTACTTTTTAATAACTGCAATCGATAAGACTTGGAATTTATAATTTTTTTTTTTTTGTTCTCTTTAGGAACAGAAAATGAATCAATTATTGGTGAAAAGAAAACGTGTGTGCTCGGAATAAATAGCTAAGTAAAAAAAAAAAAAAAAAAAAAAAAAAAAGCGACCCCGGTAAAACAATCGGTTATGGCAAAAAAAAGTTTCGGAGTCAAAAAGGAAAGAAAAAAAAAAAAACCAAAAAGGATAGATTTCAGTTTTCTCGCATTTAGTCTTTTTACGCCTTTATTGTCTTCCTGTTAAAAAAAAGTAAAAACGTAAGTGTTCGGTAACCGGCGACTTCGTACAACAACGAGGTTAACTAAAATTTAAAAACTACAAAAATAAATAAAACTATCTTCTAAATATCGGACAGATTTCTCTATTTGTCTTCACTACTTACTTACTCACCTGCAACTGGCGGGTCGCACGGCCCCTCTTTAATGACGTGCACATCAGGGTTCGATCCCTCCCCGAGCCCAGATTCAGATCTTAGGTGACAAATATTTTTATACGTTTGCCCATTGCTTGCACACACGGTTACTGCATACCGACATACACAGGTACCCACAACGGGTGACCGTGGGAAATTATCGATCTTATTCGTTGGGGAAGACGACGGGAGAAAAGGCGATGAAGGAGAAGAAAAAAGACTGAAAAAATAGTCATCAAAATTATCAACCTCCTGACGTAAGGAACTCTTGTCATCGTCTGAATTTCCATAGTTGTTCAACTGTTGAAATTTATTTTTATTAAATTCTGACCCGCCACCATCGCGATCCCAATTAGCATCGAAATTAAAGCCTTTCTTCTTCTTCCATTCTTCGATTAATTGAGCTGTTTTCTCCTTTGCTGTAGTTTTTTTAGCCTCCTGATAAAATGGCTTTAATTTCGGATTTTCAACAACCCTAAATGATTCGTCGTTTTCTTCTTCCCCGCCGTCAGGTAGGGTGAATAAAGGCTTGCATTCAAGATAATCCCCACAAGTTCCATAAACAGTTTTATCGTCGAAAGAATTTTTTTTCCTACCCAAGTAATGGTTCGAATCTCTACCATATATTCCCCCCGTGTGTTTTGTCGGCAGCTTTGGGGCTGTTTTTTGTTTGTTCTTTCTGTCCTGGTTCTTAATAGCAAAACTATCTACACCTACTGTCGAAGCATAGAAATCGGCGATCGTAGGCGAAGAAGAAGCGGCATTAACATCCTCAACAAAAGCAGGGTTAGTAAACGAAGTGGTTGGGGCAAAGGTATATGGAGGTGTTAGTGAGAAAAACGAGGACAGAAGTCGACTTTTTTTTAGGTTCACTACGTCCCTGCGACCTCTTCGCTTGTCTCTCGATCTGAAATTACAATACTCACCTTCCACTTGGGCGCACGTGCAACAACCACAAGAATCCCGGGCAGTACCTGCCTGACATTTGAGCTTAACACAGTTTCTCTCACAGGCTGGGTCGCATCCGTAATCATCATCATCTTCTTCTTCTTCTTCCTCTACCTCCTCAAAGTCTTCTTCTTCGTCGGTTGATCTTGCCGACACCATTAGAAGGCTGAGCCCAAGTAGAATCCAGAGAAGTTTTCGATCACCCATGTTGAAATATAAAGTTCGTTATATTCTTTTTAAATATTTAAATAATCAATTTTTTTTTAAACAACGATTTAAGAAAGGAATCCGAAATAAGGATCCAAATTCTTTTACTGCTGGGATTCGATATAAATGATACACAACTAACGTTCAGAAAGTTGCGATCCGTCGCCCGCAGCGCCTACTGCAATTATGAGAAGTGTGTAAGCTCAACACAGGTTTTGTTCAGAGCAAGCGAAGTTTTTCTAAAACTTTTAAGACTCGCCTGCCTGCTGATTTATTTTTTTCGGAGCGCTAACAAGATAGACTCGCTGGCTTTCTAACTGGGTTCACTTTTAGAGAGTGGGTGGAATAAAAATAACACGTGAAAGAGGAAGACGGACAGAAATATAAGAAATGTTCATAAATGGCGAACAGGAAGGAAAAGACAGCAACAAACAAACAAAAATGAAAAGAAAGAAAGAAAGAAAGAAAGGAAACCAGAGGCAGGCTGTGAAGCGTGAATCTCTTTGCTTGTCTTTCTGTCTCACATTTGTCTCACCTTATCTATCTATCTATCTCACTCCTTTTCTATATATCTCACTCCTTTTCTTTCTTTCTTTCTTTCTTTCTTTCTTTCTTTCTTTCTATCTCACCCCTTTTCTTTCTATCTATCTATCCCCATTTTCTTTTTCCCCTTGCTTGCTTAATTTCTTTAGGCGCTTAAAAGAATATTTTTTTGTTTGAGGACTCGCCATATTTCTGTTTCACATAGAATATTATTGCAAATAAAACAATTTGTTTCTGTTTCGATTTCATACCGAGTAAAAGACAATTTTTATTGTACGCTTAAAAAATTGTTATTATTCATCGAAAAATATCCATCTTCTCGTTTGCACCGCGTCCTTTCAGGACGTGGGCGAATATGGCTCTCCACAACTTCGTATTCCTTGTATGTAACTCTTAGCAACATTTGTTCCTTTGCCAAGCCTCTCGTCCCCTATTCCGCCATTCATTCAAACAAACTCACCAAATACGTGGCCCGCGACCTTCTCCTGTTGCCTTCAATAAGTCATGTGAGTGTCAAATTCTCCAAGCCCTCCGTCCTCATTCTGTCCAAGAATTTTAAGCTAGCTCTTTCTTACTCTGAGTGTCCTTTTCTATTTTCCTTAAGAATTCTTCGTTGGTTACGCACGCCTTATAAGGTGTTCTCAGCATCCTCCTGTAGAACCACAGTTCCGTTGCCTCCCTGTTTTCTCTTCATCTGTGAGGAGCATTCACCACCACTGCTAGAGAACTGATATTACGTAACAGTCCAGCAATCTTTTCTTTGTTTCTAACGAAAATTTCTTGTTTCTTAGTACCTCGCTTAGCTTTTGTAAGGCATCTTTTGCTGTTAAAATGTATTCGGACTTCGATATCGCATTTCTGTTTCAACACTCCCCAAATATTTAAACTTCTGTATTTGATCGGCATTGTCTTCTCCAATTCATAGTTCGCATCTTCTTATTTGCACCGTGTCCTTTCAGGACGTGGACGAACATGGCTCTCTACAACTTCTTATCTTAGCAACGTTTGTTCCTTTGCCAAGCCTCTCGTCCCCTATCCCACCATTGTGTATTACATTGTCACTACATCCTCTGTGTCTTAAAATGGTTTTTGATGAACTACAATCATCGCTTTATAACGATCCGCATCAGGTGCCTTCATGCCACTACCCCAAGGTAACAAAGTCTCGATTTCTCACATGCAGAAGCTTTAATTGTAATAATAAATGGCATAACACGTGGAGTCTGTGTCGGCAAAATTCTCCTGGGATGGAGAGAGCACACTGAGGCTGGGGATGTGGCTTTAGATATCTTGAAGGCGTTTGACAGGGTTTGGCATGCTGAACTTCTCCACAAGCCCAAGATCTACAATGTCACTGGCTGGATATTTGGCTTTATCCAATGGCTCTTTACAAATCAAGTACAGTGTAACCCGGATATAAGAGAAACTCGGATATAAGAGAGATTTTCTCTGGTCCCAATTTAGAGCCCGTGTTAATGTATATAAAATAATCCAAACCCGGATATAAGAGAAACCCGGATATAAGAGAAACCCGGATATAAGATACTTCTTCTCCGGTCCCGACAACTCTCTTATATGCGGGTTACACTGTAATAAAATTTGTGCTGATTGGACACGCTTTTAGATATTTCAGATGAATACGGAGGTCCCCCCCCCCATGATTCTATCCTTGGACCTACATTGATTCTTGCCTTCACCGTAGTCATTTTTTCAGCGCTGTTTTATGGCCATCCGACATTTTTTTTAAATTATTTTTAAACTGACTTTACATTGTCAGTCATCAACTAATAATATACATCGTATATCTGCATGGATAGTGCAGTGCGTACTACGCAGGAAGCCCCGACGAGGTTAGAGCCCCAACAGTGCTAGTTTCAGGGGTCTTTTTTGTTTTGTTTTTTCTACCTAAGTTATATTGTCAGTCATCAACTATAATAATCGACGGGGCCGGTGCTTACTACACAGAACCTCTAAACCGCGTGGGGGGCTCCATGCCTACTGGGGAGAGGGGGGCTGAAGTGCGAATTTCAGTAGTGCATATTTTTTAAATTGTAATTTTCTTTCTGAACAGTTCTTTTAAATCAATTAAGAGGGTAATATATTTCGGTAAAATCATTTTTTTTATTTAGACATCATCCACTAAGTAGGATCTCTGTTTTATTTTATTTTATTTATTTATTTTATTAATAGTCCACGAATAGTAATTAAATGAAATTTCTACTCCTTATTTTTTTACATTTCGAGAAAGATAAAACCGAGAAAAATAATAATTTTTAAAGATTTCAACACGTAAAAAATTTTCACGAAAAATGAAATACTGTTTTTAAATAAATTTTTAAGACAATCCCGTTTGTGTTGTGTTGGAATCTTTGTAAATCTTTTTCAGCGGAGATGCATCGGCGATTAATCTTTATGGAAATATGAAAATTTGCGACTTAAACATTTTTTTCAAGCATAATTTCGTCATGAAAATATTGGTGGTTATTACAAAAAAGAATAACATTTTCTCAGATTTTTTTTAATATAAAAAACCTATTCATAATAAAAGTAAATAATGAATATGTACTGAAATTTTCATTTAAATTGGATAATTCCCTGATTTTTGGTAATTTAAAAAAGCGCTGCACACCCTCCGCTAATTTTCCTTCGAGGTCTTGTGGACGCCCCCCCCCCAAGTTTGGGAAACTTTTAAATCGACTTGGTTGAGGCGAGACCCTAGTATCGGCTCTGCCAACAGATGTCACAGAATTATATATATAGAAGTTAGATGCGAAATTCCATCTTTTTGAAGTGTTTTGGCCTTGTGATTTTGTAAACGCAGGTCAAACTGGAAACTGGATTATACAAAAACTTAGACAAAATATGCAAAACACAATATTGCATTTTTATTGAATAAAATATTTATTTTAATAAATTTTTATTAGATAAGTATGTTATTTTAATCGTTAAACTGCTTTTAAAATAGTGGAAATCTTTTGTATGCTAAATGATAAATTAATTCCCCCGGCCTCCAAAATGAAAATTCATTGTACTAAGCTACGCACAAGTAACACCATGTCACCCTTAACTGTTTGCACTTCTCCCCCAATTTTTAAAAAGTTTTAATTTTCTTTCTGAACTGTTTTTTAAATCAATTAAGAGGGAAATATATCTCGGTAAAATCATTTTTTTTTATTCTGAGATCGTCCAATAAGGAGGCTCCCTGATTGTTCTTTTGTTTTTTTACTAATAGTAATACTAACCAGAAGTCCAAGACTAGTAATTAAAATAATTTTTCTAGTCTCTATTTTTTTAAATTTCCAGAAAGATTAAACCGAGAAAATGATCACTTAAAAAATAAAAATGCTTAAAGATTTCAACACATGACAAAAATTTTCCCGTAAACTGAAACACTGTTTTTAAAACAAATTTTTAAGATAATCCCGTTTGTGTTGTGTTGGAATCTTTGTAAAACTTTTTCTTTTTTTCAGCGGAGATGCGTCGGCGATTAATACTTATGGAAATGTAAAAATTTGCGACTTAAACATTTTTTTCGAGCAAAATGTAGTCCTGAAAATATTGGGGGTTATTACAAAAAGAATAACATTTTCTCAAAAATAAAAAAGAAACTATTCATTATAAAAGTAAATAATTAATGAATATGTACTGAAATTTTTATTTAAATTGGATAATTCTCTGATTTTGGGTAATTTTTAATTTCCCTTCGACGGTGTGTGGACCCCAGGTTGGGAAACTTCGAAATCGACATGTAGTACAGTGGGGGCGAGAACCTAGTGTCGATTCTGTCCTTCATCAGTCATTTAGTCATTAGTTTCTAAGTATTTATGAATGATAACATAACTATTTACTCCTGCCTTAATAGTAAATCCGATAGGTCCGATAAAATGAAACTGACAGCTGCTCTCGAAAATGACCTCCAATCAGTTGTTAAGTGGGGCAAGAAATGGCTTTTAAATATTAATGCCTCCAACACGAAACTGCTATCGTTTAATCATCTTACAGAACCAGGATAGTAACATTGCGCCTTTTTGGTCTCATGTTTATTCTACTGTCAGGAATTTAGGCTGTTATATTAAATCAATTCCTAGGTCTACAGCTAAGAAGGTTGGATCATTATGTCGGGCTAGACATTTTTTTCTCGTCAGAATCCATCTTGCATATTTAGATTTACCATTCGTCTGTATATTGAATATTGCTGCCATATCTGGTCGGGCACTCTGACTATCTATCTTCAGATTCTCAACAAAATATAAAGAAGGGTTTGTCATGTTATTGGTGCTGAACTGGCATCTCGGTTTCTGTCTCATTCCCACCGGCGTGACGAGGCTTCCATCTTTTCTATCAATATTTTCATGATAGGCTTTCTAACGAGCTACCCTCCTTGGTACCTCAACGGGGTCAATTTAAGCATACTACTAGATTGGCTGATAAGTCTCATCGTTTTACTGTGGAAATATCTAGATGTAACCGTAGGTTCTATTTAAATAGTGTCTTTTTTCCTCAATTCTCACTTCTTTGACTCACTTCCAGTCTCTTCCTTCCCTGTTATCTACAATTTTCAAAATTTTAAATGCAACATCAATCGCCATCTTCTCCTTTCCTGAATCCTGTTCTTTTATTGTCATTTCTCCTCGTTAAAGTCTTCTCATTCTCTTTCACTCTTTTTAACCCTTTGTGTCCTAGTGGTATTGTAGTGGTGCTGTAAGTATTGTTGGCTAGGGTCACCGTGAATATAATCAAGAAGGAAAGCCGTGTTTTTGTAAAACAACACCCCACATGAATCATGTACAACATACACGAGAGAAAAATAATCAAGCTCAGTGAACATTAATAAAATATTGTATTAACAATGATATACAAAAATCAACAATAGTATAAAGAAAGTTGCTTCCCTTTTTCCATAATAAAAAGGGTAAGTTTAGCTAATTAATGTTGAGTACAATGTTAAATGTTATTTAACTACAAGTTCAACTGAAGTCTTAGCTAAATAAAGAATAATTCCATAGTGTGTTACCAGTGTAGAAAGATGTAATGTTCATGAGTGATATCAATAGGAATTAGTATGATTACTCGAATGAGTAATAATTAAGAATTAAAATGTCACAAGAATATGCGCCATGCCGTATTCTCCAAGAATTGAACTGCTACTGGCTGTTGGCTAACAGCGAGAGGGTTTTTATAGTTACTCGTAGGCTCCAGTGAGCTTGGCGCCAAAAATATAGAAAGATACTAAAATACGCGATTGGTCAGGAAATGGACCAATCCGTGATTTTAAAGAAAAATTCAAATTACGTGCGATGGCAAAATTGTCATATAATAAGTATCATATATTTATGAACCAATGACATTAAAGAAAGCGGAGGTGTGACACATGTAAGTAATCACCACAGTATTATTGACTTGCTTGAGGTGAAATTATATATATATATATATATATATATATATATATATATATATAATCATTTTCAGGATAACAACCGAGACATTACTCTATTTATTGAACTATTTAAGTTCATGCCAAGTTGACTGATAAACTCCTACAACGGCAAAAAAATCTTAAATTGCCATATTAGTAAAAAAACGTACTCACTTATATTTTCAAAAAATTCAACCTTAGCGTTGCGATTGCACACTCCACAAGTTTGCATCCGTTAACAATAACACATTTAAAAAAAAAAAAAAAAAAAAAAAAAAACATATTTCGATTTGCATTATATTTTTTCGTCTCGGATGCTACCTGAATTTTACCAAAAACAAAATAGTTTCCATACCTGATGATGATCGGAGGAATCGTCGAAAGTTCTTGCATATTTAAGGAAGTATGTATGCAGTTACAAAGAAAGAAAGAAAGAAAGAAAGAAAGAAAGAAAGAAAGAAAGAAAGAAAGGAAGATGAGGAACCGATAATGCTCTCGTACATTTAACGTCTGCTTCTGTGATGAAATATGTCAGCTCGAAACGGTTGGTTTCCGTAATAAAAATTAGAAAATGCTGTGGAATTTCCAATGGCGGTTCTACTATGAAAGTAATGAAGCTTAAGCTTCAGGGCCCCTAATCCTAGAGGGACCCCTGAGTGAATTTTTCAATAAAATCGATGTTTTTTTGTTTTGTTTTGTTTTGTTTTTTAGCGTTTGTTATTAAAATAAAGCCATTTTAGTGGTTGGATCATAAGCCACTGTGTTGAATTAAAGCTAATGTCGGCCTTAGAATATTTTCTAATTTAGTAACAACCCTCATTTCAATTTTCCAACATTTTCTTGAATTTCATTGGTTGTTAAAAATAAGCTTTGAGAAATTTCCATAACAAAACAGTCAAAATTTGTGCAAAAATAGGCTCAACTGACATAAAAAATATTTCTCAAGTTCATCCCGAATTTAAATGTTTCTAGAAATCCTATTGGCTAAAAAATAAAAAAAATACAACATTCGCCCACGCAGTTTTCAGAAAATTCCCAACAGCTATCAAGCCTCGTTGGAGCCGATTTTGTTGTTAAAAAAACTAAATAAATTTTCGTCGCATTTTGAGACTCACACACTGGAATTATGTGTCAAAATTGCTGCCAAAGAAACAAACTTTGTTTATGAGAGATTAGAAAAATTCACACAACAATCTTTTTCACTTCTTTCATAAAAAAATCTTTTGTCTAAGTTAAATAAATTCAACCTTTCAATCAAAGGCAGACAACTTTTTAGACATTGAACATTTCTGAAACAGCAAAGAACTTTTTCTCTATATATCTTTGCACACATCATTGCAAACAAAGAAATTGTAAATTGTGTGTATAAAATTTAATCTGTTGTTTCAAACATGTATTTTTGTCGTGATTGGATATCGTTACCATTTGGCCATTTTTTATAGTTTATGTTTGTAGAGATCGCATATTTTATTTGCAGCACAGTCTTATTCAATTCACGCATCCTTCTTAGATCCGCTACAGTCTCTACACACTTACCCCTTTCATATGCTCAAAATTCCCCTGTAAGTGGCCAAAGTTTTCTTGGCGGCTTGTAACGCCCAAATCACCAGCTGTATGTGCCCATTGAGCCTATTCATAGCCTACATAAGGGCTGGATCCTCGAATTTGTTGTTGCTGGTTGCGAAGGAATCCGTTTTACTACATGATTTAAAAGGAAATAAATGTCATAAAACCTATTTGAAAAATGCTGAGGTATTAAAAAACTATTTTTGCGCATTTTGCTACCTATTTTATTTTATAAACAAAAACTACAGCAAGTGTTTGAAAATAAGAAATAAAAAATACAATTTGTTAGATAGAGATTCTAATCTAGAGATTCATAGATAGATTAGTGATCAATACACACACACACACATATATACATAGTGGTCAATATACATATATTATATAATATATATAACAGTGACACTAATAATAATATTATTGTTTGAGCCTTTTTTTATTATCAGGAGGTCAATCAAGTGAATCCGCTATATTGGTTTCAATTCAACCTTATGGTATCCTCAGGCAACTTTTATCAAATGACCTCTTAACGCTTTATTATTTATTATTATTATTTATTTTTTTTAAACAAAAAACTAATGAACGTTATATTATTATTTTTTTTAAATAAATAAACAAACGCACGATGCTGGGTGCATGGAGGAAGAGGATGTGAAGAAGGAAGAAGAACGGAGAAGAGAAGAAAATTATGTATCGGTGGGCGGTGGTTAATTTTAGTTTACATATTTTTATCCAGCCTCATATCCGAAGTCTTGAGTCCTTGCTTAATACCTCTTAAGCACATATGAGGCTGGATAAAAAAAAAATGTACATTTCAATTACCCCCCCCCCACCACTAATACTCTTCTTCTTCACACGTGTATTGAGCACTTTTTATTTTAATACCACTGTTTCCTACTCAAATTCAACTCTGACCATTAATTTTTTATATATATGTTTGTGTGTGTCTGTATACACAGAGAGAGAGAGAGAGAGAGAGAAAGAGGGACCTCGAAATAGTCACTAAAACTGAGAATATCAGAATGAAAAAATGCCTCAAACAAACATAATAAAAACAAAGTATTATCGTCAACATCTTTATGTTATTATCAACAGGAAATACCAAATGATTTTTTGATTATTAAATTAATTTTTTTATCCTTTCTAGAAAGTTCGAAATTTTTGCTAAAAATTATGTTTTTTTTCTTTCGTCGTCGGGAGACCCTATATTTTAGCGTCATCTTTGCGGTGAAAAACACCTTGATTTGGAAATTATTGCAAAAATCAAATTATTGTCGAATTTCAATGCATCTTTCAGGACAAACCAATGAAATTATTTCAGAAATGCTTCTTTTTTTTTAGAAAATCTTGATAGAAACATTGTTTCTTTTCTGTTACCCCCCCCCCACACACACACACACTTGTTTAGTTTTTTATGAAATGTCGAGATTTTTGTACGGCATAGAATTTAAATCATAATTTTTTTTTTTTTTTTTTTTTTTTTTGTAAAACAGGAGCCACAGTTACAGAAAATCTCTCAATCGTAAAATAAAAAATACTAATGCTTGTCTCGCCAGCTGAACTAATTTAATTAGAAAGGCTTTCTTTATGATATATTATGGACGCTATAGTATTGTCTTAAGAAAAATAATTATTCGATGAATAATAAATTTTACAAGAACTGTTTTCATTTTTTAAATTTTTAATTAGAATAATTTATAAAGTTGAAAATTTTGTACTGGTTATTTAGTGTGGATCTATTACGCACGAACATACATGTAGCGATTGCTATGTTTTTCCACGCCCACATTTTATTCGCCTGCGATTGGCTAATAAATCACTACTACTTTTATATAGGACAATTTAGCCATCGCTGTCGTTTCTTTGAATCCTTCGGTTTTGAGCTTGCTTGCTTGTTCTGTTAGTACGAATGTAGTGATTGGTTAATTTTTAACCACTCACATATTTTAGTGCAAGATTAAATTTTCCGCGTTGCCGTGGGAGCCTACCGCTTTTCCTTAAAAAGGTGACTTTTTCACAAGTCAAGCTCAATCAACCAGGACCCTGTTGATTTCGAACCATTCTATAACACAACACGTTTTTTATCAATTGTATTCTTGTGTTATCTATTCTAACAAACAGACCTTGTTCTAATATTGATTCCTGGACATTTTCTCTCAAAAAGAACTTTCTTCGAACAATCAATTACAAACCAAAATACAATTGAAGGGGAACGACTTCTTTCCCTTAATTGAATACAATTTTATTGCATGTTTGTTCTTGTATGTTATTTCAATATATACTTGTTGGCTCACAGTTTGGAGTTTTTGTTGTTTACTTGAATCCTGTACGTTGAAAGTATAATAATATAAATAGTATTGGTCTATCTACAAACGGACACCTTTACAATTGGTAATCCCGACGTTCCAAAAATAAATCTTTCAACCAATAGACCCTTACACATACTAAAATACAACTCACATATAATGCCAAGCATTCATTGGTTAATAAAACACCACTACATTACTACAGGCAATTTACAAATCGCAGTAATGCGACAATTTTGTAATCGGTTTATTTTTAAGTGGCCAATTTTGTGCACTTTTGGGAGAAACGGATCACAGAAGCTTTCTTAAGTCTCCCCAAAGCATGATCGCCTAAGTGTGTATCACGTATGGCACGTAACTGACTGATTATAAACAATGCCGAGAAATTTCCATGTTAAAAAATTTTAACACAGAGTCAACTGCGCAGAAAGTCATCTCATGATTTATCAACAAGAAAAATTCAATTGTATTGAAGAAGAGGAAATATATATGTGAAATAAATATTAAATAAATGGTGTTAGTTATGATGTAACAGAACAATGCATATGTGATCTACTTCTTTTTCTTGTTTATGTGCTGTATCGTGACCACCGATATAGAAGGCCTGCTCGATAGTGACGTGACATCGTCCAGGCAGTGAAACAGACAGTAATCATAATGAATAACGAAAAATTGTAAGAAAAAAATTGGTTTTAGAAAACTTTTTAAAAATACATTTATAAAAGAAACAGAATTGGATTTTATACAGAAATTTATTTCATATTAATTTTAAAAAAATAACCGATAAGAAAAAAAAATGTTGTTGCTGAATGATTTGTTAAAGTAAAGAAATTAAACATCATGTTACATTAAATTTTAAAGACTGAAATTCGTTCATTATTTTATTTGTTTCAAATCTGAAAGCATTTTTTAAATCATAATCAGTATTGTTTTAATTTTTGCATGTTTTTATCTTAATTTTAGTAATTATTCTGTAAAATTACAATATCGTAAGTATTTAATGATTATTATTCTTACAATACAGCAACAACTCACTTATGAATTAGGAAACAAACAGACGAGCAAATTACAAGTAAATGATAAATAAGAAACAAATAAACTAAATACAAGAAAGTAAATAAATTTGATACAAAAAAGAGATTTAAAATTCAAATAATACTTATAGAAAAGGTTACAGACAGAGAATTTTAAAACTGAAATTCGTTCAAGATTTTAATTGTTTCACATTTGAAAATTTTTTATAAATCATAATCAGCATTGTTTTAATTTGCATGTTTTTATTTCAATTTTAATCATTATTCTGTAAAGTTGCAATTTTTGTAATCATTAAGAGATTATTACTCAAATACAGTATGAATTATGAATTAGGGAACAAACAATAGTTAAATAAACAAATTATAATTCCCCTCGGAACGTAGTTAATCATGGCTCTCCACAACTTCCTGTCTTTTGGAGCCCTTTATAAATTGTCTTTTTCTTATTTCTCTTAAACCGTGTTCCGCCATCCATTTACTAAAGCACACTAAATATGTTAAGCGCTTTCTTCTGTGTTTCACTTGCCTTCAGTCTGTCCTGTGAGTATCAGATTTTCCAAGCCCTCTTTCATCATTTTGGGCCTTAGAAATTTCAACTGTCTTTTCCTGATGTTAAGTATAAGTTTCCTTTTTGTTTCCATTTTCTCTACAACTTCGTCATGGCTCACATAATCGGTCCTCGGTATCCCCAATATCCTTCTGTAGAACCACATTTCTGTTTCTTCATCTTTGAGAAAATATTCCAGCATTTACTGCCGTGCAAGGGGATAGATATTACGTAACAGTTTAGTATTTTTTTCTCTTGTTTCTAGCGAAGTTTTCTTTTCTATTTTTTAATACGTATTTGAGAAAATTCTCTATGAAGTGGCGTGGGGCTTAAGGGTTAAAATGAAATGTTCATTTACCCACGCCAAGATTGATAAAGGATGATAATGACAAGGAAACACACGGGTAATTTTAACAAAACAAAATTAGGTATTTATTCACGAATTTACACGCTTGATGTAGTGTTCTTAAAGTCCGTAGTTTTAACGTATTGTCATGAAGAGGAAATGTTCATACAACAGATTAAATGATTTGACACAAAATAATATTAAAAAATGTTTAAAACAAAGGTAAGAGTCCATTGCTCCCCGTAGGGATATATGGTATGCATACGTTCAAAGGTAGACGAAGAGAGATAGTTTGAAACACTTATCTTTTTGAATTGTTGATTTCTTGCTAATTTTATTTTTCTCTTCATTTTATATCAAAAGGAATTTCGCATAGACTCGATACTTTCTTTTCTTTCTTCTTCAATATCTAATTTCTGTGAAGGCAAGGTTTTCATTGATCCAAAGAAAATTTCACATAGACTCGCAATTTTTTTTTCCATCAGTATAGATTGAAGACAAAAGGAACAGAGGAAAAGAACGCGTAACCTACTGAGCAAACAGATGGCAGAAAAGGGTTTTATAGTGATGTGAGGATTAGTGGTTAAAATGAAAAATTGATTTACCCACGCCAAGAAGATTAATGAATGATGATAACGACAAGGAAACATATTGGTGATTTTAACAAAACAAGATAACGGATTTATTTACATATTTACGAGCTTGTAGTAGTGTCAGTGGCTCGCTTCAGGAAAATAAATCAAAATTGTTAGTCTGTAGTTTTAACGTATTGTCATGAAGAGGAAATGTTCATATAACAGATTAAATGATCTGACAAAAAATAATATTAAAAAAAATGTTTAAAACAAAGGTAAGAGTTCATTGCTCACCGTAGGGATATATGATTTGCATACGTTCAAAGGTAGACAAAGAGAGATAGTTTGAAATACTTGGCTTTCTTAGATTGTTGAGAGAAAATTCTTTGAGGTCCCGCGTGTTAGTTAGAGACCGATAATATAATTGTCGTGTAATTTTACACTGGAGAAAACTTCAACGCTGGTCGTGAGGGCCTGGAATGAAATCATTCACATTACTTCAGACACTCTTCGCCTATTAATTTAATTTTTCTCCTCGTTTTGTATGAAAAAGAATTATGAATAGGCTTGCGAATTCCTTTCCTTCTTATTTTCAGCTCACCGGTAAATTTCTGTGAAGGCGAGGTTTCACCAATGGAATACGAAGTTAATGAGGGTGATTCGCTACAATGTGCGTAGCATGACGGGACTTAGCCGCGAAGGTTATCTGGTCGAACTAACGAATGTATTTCATCTGAGCACTTGCCACAGAAATAGCAATAGAGTCGTGAGAGGCTTGCGACGTTTCGTCTGTGGGAAAGAGGTTGTAGGGTGGAAAATAATTAGTCACCCCCAAGGACGCGAGGACGCTTTTGGACGGTATCGAGACTGGACAGTGAATATATGGCAGCAGTACTCCATCTTGGGTCTGACCTGCCTCCTGTAAAGGTAGAGGATAGCAGGAGGAGCGGTACATGGAATCAACCATTTTTCCAGCATCTTTAGCGATGGATCGTATGTATAAGTTCCCCTTGATGTCTGGGTTGAGTTTTAGGCCCAATAGTCGCTCAAGGCACGAGGCTTCCCTGGGGGAACACCCATTCATCGTAATTGGTCACAGATCGTGGTCCGACCGGCGATGATAGAATGTGACTATTTTGGTTTTCGAGGCATTGAATGTAACCAGTCAATTTGTTCCCCACTGAGACATTAGAGCCAGGTCAGAGAAGAGATCAGATGCCAATCTCTGATCATATAGACTTTGGGAGGTGCACCCCTATACTATTGTATCATCAGCATAGATATTTACAAATACTCTTATGGCAGATGATTTATGTAAATTTTAAAAAAAGTTGGTCCTAGTAGCGATCCCTTGGACTGGCCGTTAACAACTACCTTCAGGAACCTACCCGTTCGAAAGCACTTCATAATTGACAAGACTCTTTCAATGATTCCATAGCCAGAGAGCTTGAGCTGCAATCCTTTATGCTACACCTTGTCAAAAAATATCTAATGCTTGGTCCCTTGGGTGCATTTGAACTGATTGAGTAATGGTAATTAGGACATCAGCAGTGGATCTGGCTGACCAAAACTCGTACTGCGTGCCATTCAATAGGTGGTTCCTAATTAAGCGATCAACAAACTTGATTATATCCTCGAAAAGCTTGCTAATGACACTGGGGATGCTGATGGGTCTATACTGAGAGGTGACGAGCGCTCACTCGCGTTCTTGAAAACCAGACATACGCTCGACACACCTCACAGACTTTGGAAGGATTTCTCCTTCAAGCAGCGGTTAAATAATTCCACTAACATCGAGAATAATTCCGGATGGATATTCCTAAGGACAACCACTGAGATTTTGTCTGAGCCAATGACTTTCTTAGAACCTTGAGACTTCCAAGGTTGTAATAGAAATACTAATGAGGTTGTACTTAGTGAGACGGGAGAAGTCATGTATCGAAAGATAGATACATGATCGCCTAAGCGTGTATTACGCATACCAAACTGAGGATTAAAAAAAAAACTGCAGATAGTAGGTATATTTTGTAGGTTTATTTTGCCGTGTGTAGTGTTTTCCTATTGTTCATTAGTTTATGGCCATCACTTTCACTATAAAATTTAAATAACTCGTCTTAAAACTTGTCCTTAAACCATACAAAGTCTTTGTTCTGACAACCATATTCCTCAGTCAGACGCCTCACAGGAACACTGCAATCAATCTTCTGCAAAAAGTCTGCTTTTCGTGTTTTTGATAACAAGAAATGCTTCCTTTTCTTTTTCTCACTGTTACCCCATCCGGGTATGTGCAGTTCTTTTTAACATTTTCACACTATAAAATCACAAAAATTACGAAAAAAAAAAAAAAAAAATCAGCAAACAACACACTTACGTCTACCCAATACGAGTGTTTGACAACAACTGACGTTTGGCGGGCTCATGTTGTTCAGCCAGGATTGGGGAGTGGTAGGTGAAGCTGGGCTAATCATGACACATGATATCACGCCATACCTAAATGGAGTAAGTCAAATAGGTTTTTGCGCGCCGAAGCCCACACGAAAAATATTCGATTTTCAGATATTCGAATGTGGGAAATGTCAACCTGTACCAATATTATTTTTATGTTCTTTAATTGTTTCCTGAGTATATTACAATTTCACTCTCTCGTCCAATGTATAACCTATCAAACGACTCTATAATATTCAGAGTCTTAGTTTATATTTATATAATGACAGACCACAGTGGTAAGCCCATAACGGTAGATGCAAGTCTCTCCCACAATAGTTGGGATGTAAAAGTCTTGAATCTATGGTGATTGTATCCACAATATTACGCCAAGATACAACCACATGTTTTTGAATAGTAAGTGCTAAGCCTTCGTGTACTTAAAGGAACAGGGCGGCAGCTTTTGAAGAGAAACACAACAGCCCACACTAGTTAATAGCTGGCCACTCGTATTCGAAGATACCCATCTACTAGGGCGGCGAGCCAATCCCTACTGCAGACGCTTGCTCGGGCACATTTGTGTTTATTCAACACCCACGGAGCCCACCTGTGATTTATACTGCAACTATGATGAGCAAACCTTAATTACAGTTTCTGGGAGAGAGCGTGTTATCTAGAATGATCAACTGTCTGAACAACACCAGCACACTCAAACCCTCGGTCACGATGACTTGTGACTTCGTGCTAGCACAGCTATCGACGGCCCCAAGTGTTCCGTCTACCCAATTTCACTGAGAAGGCTTGCGTCAACCCGTGGTATGGTTTTTCAGGCACTTTCCAAAAAGTGCCGCACGCTAGGATCGTCCCGCCTTCAGATTGATTAATAAGTTGTTACAAATTCATGACAATGGTGAGATTCGAACCTGGGTCTTATGGTCAGAAAGCGAATGTTCTAACCACTCGGCAGAAAAGTGAAAGCTATCCGATTATCTTGTTAAAAGTCATGGTAGAAAAAAAAAACAGTCCCTTTTAGTCCTCGACTAGCATCATTAGGTAACAGTAATTTCCCTTGAGGCTGCTAGACCTCTTTTGATACCAATGACGTGTCCTGTGGTGAAGGAGCGGTGTTGCCTGCTTATGGTGAAAGGAAAAGAGAGTGATAGCGGCTTTGAATTTGGCGCTTATATAGCCAGGGTCAGGACCCTTACAAGGGCAGTGATTGGTCTTTTTTTAGCCCTTCAGGGTACTAGTTTACTATGTGCTTAGTTATTTTAAATTCCAGAAAATCACAAGAGGAAAAACTCGAAGGATTTTCTAATTCTAGAAGCCTGCCAAAAATAATGGTCACTGAAAATTTGAAGTCAATAAGGGTATATTCAAAATTGCTTAAGGGGAAAGAAGCCCTGGGTGTGTCGGAACAAGAGAAACTCAACCTCTCTTTTATTGCAAAACCTGCTTGGTTAAAAGGGTTTTTTTCCCTAATATATGACGACAAGTTTCGACTTAATTTTAATCGGGGTTCTTCTCTTTAAACTCACCTGTCCAGTGTTTCTCTCATATTTCTCCTTCACATTGGCAGCTGATCTAAAAAAAAAATGATAATTTTAACGCTTCAAAAACGAAACTGCTCTCTTTTAATCATCTGAGAGAACCCTTTTTACCTACCATCAGCATGGCTGATGCTAACCTCCAGGAGAATGACATATTGCGTCTTCTTGGACTGATGTTAGTTCCAGAAGGTGCAACGAGTTATTGATGGAAGGCAACAAGAGGTCTCTCAGGGGATTAATGGGGAGAAATTTTGTTTTGGAGACGTTAAAATTAACAAACTATTCCTTGTCCCAGTTAACAACGGACTGTAGGCCATTTTTGAGATCCGCCGCCAATTCGACCTTATAAAACTGACCAGATTTACTATCGAGACAGAAGTAAATGGTTATTTCATCAGCACAGATAACAAGTTGAGATTCATAATTTGCTCAGAAGTAGTGGTTTCAACCAGAGCCGGCCCTAGGGCTGCTGGCACTGGGCAAGCAGAACTTCGATGCCCTTACAAATATAATTTTGTTTTTAATTTTCACAAGGAGAAAAACTGAAAATATAGAATAAGCCCCGCTAATCCATTTTTCTGTTATGGTTTGATCTCCAATGTATTTACTTGAACTGAGCCACTGAGTCAGGTTGTGACACAAGGTCAGTTTTTAACGTGGAGATCCGAGAGTCTTCACTCGGACCGCTGGTCTTATCTGGTCATAGGTTGTCCAAGCTACTCAGAGCCGGTCCAAGCTAGTCATAGCTGTGATACTACCAGCGCAGGGACGGATCCCTGTGACCGGTAAGTGTGATTTACTTGAACCACCACTGAGTAGGTTGTGACACAAGGTCAGTTTTTAACGTGGGGATCCGAGTGTTTTCACTCGGGCCGTTGGTCTAAGCTGGTATTGGCTTGTCATAGCTGGTACAAACTGGTCAGAGCCGGTACAAGCTAGTCGTAGCCGTGATACCACCAGCACAGGGACGGAGCCCTGTGACCGGTAAGTATTAGAGTGTGTATACCACTCAAGAGAGAGGAATTTACACACTCCATGGTTTGATCTCTACACTATATCAGAAAGCATTAATAGGCCGATTCTGAAAATGTTTTACTCCACTCAGGAAATTTAATATTTTGGGGTTTTTTGTTTAATTTTATTTATTATTTTCACTTTTTGTTTGGGAGATCCCGAACACATGACATGGCGGCATGATGGCGTCCTCGGCTTTGATGGCGCCCCGCGTGACTGCCCGAGTTGCCAGTACCTTGAGTCGACCCTGATTACAATGTTATGCGGCCGTGAGCCGACCTATATGTAGAATACTGTTTAGATATCAGGCTGGGCTTAAAAGTCATTGAAGGCACAAACACAAGTGAGGGCTCAGGGGAGGAACATGCTGCTGGACTCCCATGCGTCGAAAATGTATGAGTACATACAAATTCACTTTATGCCTAAGTAATGCTTTCAAGCTCAGTGAAACCGTTCTACACATTTTTTAAATCAATTCACCCCAATCAAGGTAATAATGCCACTAAGGCGCAAGGGGGCTACTGAAAATGAAACAGAATGAAAATACTTTAGAAGGAACCGGGAACCCAATCCTAAGCAGTAAACAAAGAAACCGATCGATAGGCAAATTTATCTTCTCAGAAGGAGAAAGAAACAAAAATTAAATAATTAGTAAATAAAATGTCAGAGTTCATCACGTCACATTTTCGATACACTCATATATATATATATATATATATATATATATATATATATATATATATATATATAATTCATTCGAAAATTATAACATAAATATGTTATAAAATCACTAAAAAATAGCCATTTTGTTTCAACACTTCTGGTGTCTTATCAAGTGATGGTGTTGAATGTAGAATAAAGAGTTTTAGAAGATTCAAATCGATTTAACACCCCTCGATAGGGAAAACGCTGTTGCATAAGCCCATAATATAATGTTATAATTTTTGAATAAATTATATTTGCTCTACTCTGTATTGAGCATTCTTTTAAGAATAGTATTTTTTGGTTATTGAAATTTATTCCGTATACACCAATCCTATATATATATATATATATATATAAAATTTTGGTGTGATCTACAGACAACTTGCCAAAAGACCTAATACCTAAAACAAGAAAACTCCCGAACTAGGAAAGAAAAAAAGAAAAGGAAAAAAAAGAAAAGAAAAAAGGCTAACACCTTCCTACGCAGCAGAATTAAAATGCTCAACGCCTAGACATGTATGTGCTGAGAACTTTGAAGTTTATTAGACGGTTTTTGCTCTGTTTAAATTTTCGACAGAGCTTTACAAATTTTAATAAAGGACAACTTGAGTCGCTACTCAAGTTCCACGCTCTTGTGATCTCCAGGCGACTAGAAAGCGAATGAAAGAAGGATGAGCCTATTAATTATACGCAATAACTTGACACATCCTAACCTATTGCATTACAGGAAAAAAGGGAAAAAAAACGTGTATAACACACGACCACACGGGTGGAAGGGAGGCAGTAAACAAAAATAAAAACCTTGTGTTGGCCTAGCTAGCCAAGACGACTACACTATTTGGGGAATAAAGCGGGTGGAAGAAAACACGAGTCAAGTGGCACAATAAGTCTTCTATCCTATGACTACATCTACAGATTAATCCCAATACTATAGTATATATATATATATATATATATATATATATATATATATATATGGGTACTGAGGTCAAAAGTGGGTGGTGACAGTATGTTTCATGATTCAACGCAACCTTCAGGCCATGAAGATTGCGTTGAATCATGGAACAGACTGTCGACAATTGGTGTCCATTTTTATATTTACATACGCTCTATCTTTGATACTGAGCATTTTTATACCTTATTTTAAAAAGTAAAAATAACATATATATATATATATATATATATATATATATATATATATATATATATATATATATATATATAGTCTGACCAAGGCGTTTAGCACGAAAATGACTACCACCTCTGGGTGTTGACTTCAATGTTGACTTTCTTTTATATTTACATACGCTCTATCTTTGATACTGAGCATTTCGACCCATAAATATAGCATACCTTAAAACATATATTTTATATATGTGCTGTGTGTGTGTCTGCCTATTTATCTATCTTTCTTTTATATATATATATATATATATATATATATATATATATATATATATATATATATATATATATATGTAAATTACCTTTATAGTAAGGTATTATTGTTTTTTTTTCCCATGTCGACAATATAGTTAAATTCCCACATGAATTCTGTACATATATATATTTAAGGACGAAAAGACATTTCACGTTTCTTGGCAGATCTTCTATCATCCCAACGTGGGATATTTAATAATGAAATTTAAAGAGACACGAACAAAACGAAAAAGTCACTAAATTAAATCGACGAGACAATTTACCCAAAACATCCATTTCAAATAAATCACATTTTAAATTCTCACCAGCCTTTTCTTCAAGATGGATGCATATTTGCTTAACGGTGCTATGTACCATGTAGAGTTTTTTTGTCAAATCTAGCCGCGGATCATCAAATTTTTAAATCACTGGGTGCGTTTTGTAGGTCTCCCCTGAGATGACGTTGTATTATAGTATATAGAGGATTGATTGGTGACGAACGAGTTTTTGTGGTGTATGTGCAAATTGTAATGAATGAATGGGTCGTGAATCGATATAGTTAGGTATAAGATAGTTAGTGAAGACCAGCCTCAACCCCCTTTCTCCTTTTCGGCCTTGTGCCACAATTGTATTTTATATACAATAAATATCGTCAAATCTATCCACTGTTATTTTTCCGGGTTCTTTCCGTAGACCGAATTACAAAAACCAATTAAACACACTCAGTATCACCCTTAACTCTGTTTGGACAAAGATATGCCTTATTCATTCCAGCCTTCCACCCCTTTCTTCGTGTAATGAGATACAATTGCAAAAATGATTGTTTTTTTCTTTTTTTTAATAAATTAATATGAATAAATATTTAAATAAACATTTTTTTTATTATTATATTTTAAATTATGATTGGCTAATTGATAGATTAGAGAATTTACGAAATTCCATAAATATGCTGAAATGACTTGCCATTTTCAGTGCACCGGTGTTAACCGAAACGGAAGGAAATTAAAAAAAAAAAAAAAAAAGACAAAACGTAGTCGCAAGGCTAATTGAAGAGGAAAAAAAAAAATATATATATATAATGGCTGAAAGCGTGCTTCCACAACAGGAAGTTAAAAATCCGCAACTTGACGATTTCCCTTCAGCAGACTCCTCTGTTCCGCAAACACTCTCAACCCAAACAAGCTCGGTGGATGCAGTTCCAGACATTGACGAAAACTCAAAGGAAGTTGCCCCTTCCCCAAACGCACAAAGGACAACCAAAGCCATGCCCAAGATCTTTTCTAAAGGATTAGTCTTTCTTCGGAGTATATCTTTCGAGGAGCTACCGTCTCCTTTACAAAATCGTTTCAATGTTCTCACAAAGAACTTTCGTCAAAAAGGCCACCAGTTCTTCAGGGT
Organism: Acanthosepion lycidas; assembly: GCA_963932145.1. Taxonomy (NCBI): domain Eukaryota; kingdom Metazoa; phylum Mollusca; class Cephalopoda; order Sepiida; family Sepiidae; genus Acanthosepion; species Acanthosepion lycidas. The sequence goes on along the minus strand of OZ010575.1, from coordinate 10,493,171 downwards.
GTCCATAGTGCGTGCCTACATACGCTGTATGGACGACTTTGTTGACACTTCTGGATCCATTGTTCGTCGCCTGCAGAGGGTCGTGGAAACTGACAATCTCTGCCTTTCATCTTGTCCTTATTTACAACACTACGTCAACTGCCCCCTGTCCAGTAAATCCCCAACCTCCGAACCAGAGGAGCATGTAGAAGATAAGACTACCTCTGCGGAAATTCTCGTAAAACAAGAGCCAGCATGTGAAGAATCTTCTGAAACCGTTTCCGCAGCCGAGCAAGAGAAACCTGACCTTGAAAGTCAGGATCCGTTTACGACGACCGCATTCGTCCAAGAAAGCTCCTTGGAAAAACTCTTCTCTTTCGCCTTCACATGGCTTGTTCTACATCCTGTTAACGCTCTGGTCGCCCTCCTCAACTTCCAGCGATCTCTGACCCATGACATTGACGATTACTTCCAAATGCAAAGCGGTTATGTGACTGCCGTCGGTCGCCGAGTCTTATCACCTCGTCGAGTCATTCGTTCCAAAGTCCTAAACCGAGCAAAGACCCTGCTCAACGAGGTGCTTCACTTGACTTCTGGAAACCGTGCCATGCCCTTCAAGCTGTCTCTCGACCCAAACCTCCGCACACTTCGTGCCCAGCCGGTTCACGAAAATCGCAAAGCGACTCTCAAACGAAAGATCTCCCTTGATGATATCACCGAATCTTTCATGTCTGACGATGACTTACCCGATGATGACTACGAGCCCAGCACATCTTCGCAATCCTCCTCCGGCGGGAGTGACCATTCCCAGACAGTATCTGAAAACGATCTCTCCGTTCACGAGGAGGACGGCTTTTTGTCGCTGAAAGGCGAAGCGAAATCCCCTAAGAAAGAGGAGCTGAATGACCAGGAAAACCAAGGTTCCGCGGTCCCTAAATCTGAATCATTGGAAGTTGAAAGTCAATGCTGACTCTATTCTAAACTTGTTTCTAATTTGTTTAAATCGTTACTGTTTAAATCCGGTTTTAAGTTTTGTTGTTTACGTTAAGTTATTTTTTTTTTTCTTTCTCCAGCTATGATTATCTAATATCTATTGTTACATTTGACAGTTGTAGTCCTAACCGCTTCGTACCAAGTGTTCACTTCTCGCAAATTTTACATGCTACTTTCCATTCCTTGTCTGGGTAACAAGTTCATAGCATTACTTGATCTAGACCATTCTTTCCTTTCTGCTTCATGTAGTTGGTAGGGGGGACGTACTTGAATGGCTTAATTCATCCCCTTAGACTTTCTTGGCGCGTCCCCAAGTGGAGCACGGTCTCCCGAACTAAGTCCTGTGAACTAATTTTAGTGTGCAAATTTCTACTCTCGACCTCCGCTTCCCATTCAAAGCATTCCAGCAACGAACCTGCTCATTAAATACTCTAAGCCACTAGCTGGTTCTCTGGTCTGGACCCTCCGCTCTCCAAGAATCTGATAATAAAGTTTACTATTTTGCCATTTCTATCGGATCTTTCTCTACAAGATTCACGTGTTGCTTTTTGTGCCTTTTAGGCAGTATACCACAGCCTCTGTTGTGTTACACCCCCCCCGAGAGGATGCTTTCTCAACCAGTGCAGTCTGAATCTCTCGTTCACTGTCCTGCGTACTCCCGTAATCTGAAACTTTGTGTATGTATATATATATATATATATATATATATATGTATAATGCGCACGACACCTGTTCAGTAAGTCTACATTCAGTTTGAACAATTTTGCCTAAAAAAAACTTATTTTAGGGAATCAATGTGTAGAGCGCGCGCACACACCTTGTATATATGTGCAGGCAATAAATTGCCGATACCACCCGCCAACGAAAAGTGGACGGACATGTCTGCCTCGAAAACTGGAGTCGAGATGCTGTAGGTAACATCAATCAGATAAATTATGAACTTCTACTCGCATTAATCCTATATACGCAATTTGTAACGGCAATATTGGCCCGTTGTTAGATTAAGCTCTTAATCGTTTAACATTGGTCATTTAAAGATCTCTCGCTGGAGTTCTCCGAGTTAACGATATTAAATTCTGATCAATAAGAATGTACAATTACTCTCAAATCTGAACCGAAGAATAATGAAATTTCGAATAAACGAAAACGACATATTAGTCGTTCATTAATCACAGCTAAGCTCGCGAAGGATTGAAATAGTTCAGACAAAATCCGCTCTTAAGGGTTGATGTATTCTAAATGACATGGAGAGCCTCTCTTCATTAGTGGCCAGTTTTTTTAAATGCACTGAAACTACTTCTAAAAGCCTTCTATTCTAGAAGGCTCGGAGAACTTTAGTCAGTATTTGGATAGAGATATATATATGGAGCCAGGCAAACCTACCTAGGTTTCACCTGAACTGATTGTCAGGGTAATGCTGGCCAAAAAGTAAAGTTTTCATTTTTTTTTCTTTCTTTTTGGCTAGCATTACCCTGACGATCCGTTTAGGTGAAACCTAGGTAGGTTTGCCTGGCTCCTTATGTTTGCTCTACTTCGTGTATTGATCATTTTACGTAAATGCCTTTACTCGTTTTGGAGGTTTTTCCGTTGAACACTGGACTATTGTTTTCGCCTCGGTTTCATGTTCCTGGCTTTTCTTTTTATTATTCCTCATTCCTTGTACTGGTTTGTTAAACTACAAGTCAAAATACCCAAGCTTTTTCAAAGCGTGTACCACACACATCTATATATATATATATATATATATATATATATATATATATATACACATACCCCAACTGAATGAGATTAGTTTTGGTAATACTATATACTCCCAAATCGATGGGTAGTCCTTTTTGTCTTTGGAAAGCTTCTGCTTGAAAAATGCCGTAAAACTCGTACTTTACGCTACATTGACGTTTTTCCTCAACGATGCTACGACTATTCATAATAGACTCGATTCCCTTAATCAATCCTTGCAATTTACCACGGGGAAGCGAAGAATGATTGAATTTTGCCTCTCCTGGATGTCCTTATTGAACAGAGAGATGGTTTCTTTATTACCTGCGTTTATCTGCAAACCTACGTACACGGGTATGTACATTCGTTGGAATTCTTTTTCTTTCAAAAGCCTGTAAGATTAACCTGATTTCCACCGTAGTCCATCGCGTTCAGATGATTTACTCTCCTTGAACTCTTGACGGGTAACTGGAGAAAACTAATCAAATTTTTATTGACAGTGGTTTTCATGCTAATGTTAAACGCGTGGTTGATCGTAAAACGAGATTTCTCAAAGAACCGGTAGTTTTTGATCCCAGTCTTTGTCCTGTTTATTTGAAACTGCCGTGTCTAGGTAGGAAGAGCCAAATGTTTGCAGACAATGTCGGCTTGTATCACATCAGGTTTTTCTACTCACTGTTTACAAGTCACAGATGGTTTTAAGACTAATTCGAGGTTACTATCTTTTGTTAAAGATAGTCTGTTTTACTTTCGATGTAGTCATGTTGTATATAAATGTCAGTGAGGCTGAATATGTGGAACGGACTAGTCTGAGGTTGGCGACCTGTATGTGTCAACATTTTCCGACTAATAAAAGGCAATACTAGTCTTTCTTCAAGGACTTACTCGGTCTTGACATGATTTGTCAATAGGCCAACATCTATTTGATAATCCCGATTCTGCTACCAAATATGTAGGTAGCATTTGTTCTCGTCGTTTTTTTTTGTTTTTTTTTCTTCTCTCCTCTCTCTCCCCTGTTTTACACAAACCCGGTTTGCTCACCGCTTGCGTGTTCTTGAAGCAATAATTTACATTAGCCCGATCTGTGCAAGCAGAAAGAACACTTTCATTCGATCCGTTTGCTTGGCGAGACTTGAGTGAGAATTTTCCCTTTTACACTCGGAACTTTTTGCTCTTATTTTAACCGTGAATTATTTAAAATTATTTTAATCGCGTTCCTAAGTTCCCCCTCATTTAATTATTTTTCTTTAATATTATCCCTTCTTTCGTCAGATTTGTGCAAACGGTTACTTTTGAAAAAGTGACCGAAAAGGACTTCTTCAGGAAGAAGAAAAAAAATGCCGTCGTGCTCTTTCAGATGGCCTTGCATTTTCAAACTGAGGTAGATAGGACGACGTAGAGCAATTTTTCTTTCCATAATAAAATCTGGTGTCCTGATGATCACTCAATTGCTCCACGCTAGTGTGGGAGAATATCGTGCTTCAAAATATGTCCAACTAGAATTCTTTGAAATTTAGTAGCTATTCGGAAAATGCCTTTTTACAACAATATGTAATAGTGTCACGCGCTCCATCCATTTCATCATTTAAAACTTAAATTCAGTGCCCATGTAATTTTGAAATGCTTTATTTTCCTTCAAGAGAAATAATTAATGGCACCTATTCTGAAGCCTAGAGTTCAAGATTTTAAATTACTGTTTTGTTCTTTGTAAATTTTTTATTTACAGAAATTTAGAATAGTGATAAGACATCTTTTCAATAACTTCAGTAATAAAATATTAGATGATGTAATATCTGATGGCAAAACAGACGATAATTTTTTTGTTGCAACTTTTTTTTTTTTTTTTTTTTTTTTTTTTTTTTTTTTTCGAAGCTGCAGACGGCAACTCCTTTGGGTTGGTGCAAAAATAATGACGTAATAATGTCGTTTTTGACGTATTTATTAACGTCAAAAAACTACATTATTACGTCATTAATTTTGCTTTTGCACCAACCTAATATCAGGATATGATCCTTAGTCAGAATTTTTTCTTTTTTCTTGGTCGATCAAGACCTTTTGTTTTCTGGCTCCGTGGTAAACAAACTTAGTTTGCCACGTAGAATAGTGTCGAATTATTTTATTTTGAATTAACTTTATAATTCGTAATGTCTGTTTTTTTTTTTTTTTTTTTTTTTTTTTTTTATTTAGGGAAAGCGGGATGGGGAGTTGTTTCGGACGATTCTGTAGAAAGATTTGAGTGTACACTGGTGTGTAGTTAAAAAACAAAAAAAACGTACATTAGCATTTATTCATTTACCTTCCTGAAGCCGTGACATTTCGTCGGAATAAAAAAATACCATAATCCTCTTTAAATGACGGTGGAATCTTGTTTATATCAATAGTAATAACATTTTTTATTTTTTCTTCAATTTGTCTTGTACACAGAATTGTCCTGGCAATTTTATTATTGTCGACATAAAACACTCTTAAAGGAAATTAACCAGCCAGAAAGAAAGCCGCTTACGCAAAAAGCGTCTTTCTCTTAAATTTTGGATTTTTAATGTAACAATGAAAACAAAAACACTTCGCTTTAATTTCACCTTGATAAAGTCGGAAAACGAAATGCGTCGCCAAAAAAAAAAAACTTTGCCATTTTTCTTCTACCCCTAGTGTATTTTTTTTCTTTTATTGGACTTCGCTGTTCGGCGTACGAAGAAAACTTTCTTTTTTCTTTTCATACTTATTTTTTCATTACGAAAATGTGTTTTAAAATAACTGATATTTAGATTTTTTAACTGAAGAATAACAATTTACACATAGATTAATACAAGCAATCTGTTTTCTTCATTTGAGATGTAAATGATCTAATACTTGGGAAAATTATGAATCTCATTCAGATTTGGTAACCAATTCAACTGCAGAGTTTAAAAAAAAAAAAAAAAAACTGCCACGTACTACGGGAAATCTGTCTCTAGTCAGTCATGAATCGAAAAAGAAACTATATTGACCTTGCCTGTATGGCGCTTAACTTAACAGTTAGTCTTAAATTAAATATATCACAGCTATACCAAGTAAAAAAAAAAAAAAAAAAGCTATGTATCTATTTTACATTGATAGAATAAAACGGGATCCTCTTCTTAATTGAACAGACAATATTCGATATTTTGGTGTACTGACAAAATAAAAATATTGTGTGACAAAATAAAAATATTGTGCAATAAGTTCTAATAATGTTAATGTACGAAAATTAATTTCCGACAAATTCCCCACCCCTCTATTGGATCAGTCTACTAATAGTACCGGCTGAAACAATTGTTCAAATTTGTTTTTATGTAGGTGTTGTGTGGTGAAGTTATAAATTCATAACGACAATCAACATTTTTAATTTATTCATTTTATTTTTTATTTTTTTAAAAAAACAAAAAACGGAAATTAATTTGTAACAAAAGCAGTTAAAAGGGGAAAAAAATCATTGTGGCTCAACAGAGGAGTCATGGATACAGGCTCGGGTTGAAGGAATCAGGGCCAAGTTCGGTGAAAAAGGTATGGATCAATCAATTCTCTCCGCCAGCTATGGATGAATAGCAGGATAGCCTTGGGTGGTAACAGGTCTGAGAAGGGCAAGGCTGTATTCAGAACCCGAGGATGGTCGTTTGCTCCAGCTTTGGGTATATAGCAAGACAGGTCTGTTCTTATAGCCTTGGTCTAAGACTAAGAGAAGGAAAACTCTGAATACAAGGGTGGGGATCTGTCTGGCTGTCTTGCTTAGGAAACACGGCTGCATGTGATGACCCTTACAGCCCTAATGGGTTAAGGTCGTAATTGTGATAGTGATATTATCGAGGGTTCTAAAATTGTAAATCCGCTCAACTTTAACAAGATTGAATCCACTAACAAAAATTCTTCGTGAAAGTTTTCGCCCAAGATTATTCCAATCTGGAACTCTGGTTTTCAAAGATCTAACTAAAAATCTCTTGTCAGCTTGCCCGATGGCAAGTTGGCCCCTATATCAAATAAAAATGGGGGGAAAAAAATGAAATAAAATAATAAAAACAAATAAACGCAGGCAAGAGTTTTAGAGGAATAAAAACTTAGTCATCTGCACACTACCTGTTACTCGAGTCCACTGTAAGAACATTTTCAATGCTAAAGGTTATGAAGACAAAGTTAAGAAATTCGTTTTTTGAGGAGAATTATTTTGAATAGTACATGCTGCTAGCCCTGTCCTGGATATGACGATAAACTACGTCCAAGAGTATAGGCCTCTGATCAGAAGGTTTTGAGGAGCGTGGACCACCTCTTAATTGCTGATAGTTCCCAGGTTCACCCTGACCCGGTGTGGTAGCTATGGGTAAATACACCCCCAAACTGGGGTCAAACTATATGAAAGTGTAAAAATAGGTTTTAATACCAGAAATATTTTGTAAAAACAATTATTACCAGAGATACATTTTTGAAGAAAAAATATTATCAGCAATACATTTTTAAGGAAAAATAAGTGCCCGGAAAAAAAAAAAAAAAAAAAAAAAAAAAAATTGTCGGCTTTTAATAACCCATTGTGGTTGATATGCCGTAAAACAAAAACAAACATTGCTAACCAATGAAAATAATTGTTAAATGAATTTGATGAAGAAGCAATTATTGGCACATTCGTACAGTTATCTTGTGAAATGCATGTAATGCTCTATTGAGCTTTCTGAACTATCTATTACTGTTGTAGTAAACTATTTAAAAATATCAACCAATTATTTAAAATTTAAAAAATAAATATTGAATTTTGGTATCTGCCAGTAATGCGTAAAGTACATGTGCACTGTAATTACTAAGAAATGCAGGGACATTATCCTTAATTTAACAAAATTAATTGGATCCCCTAATACTCATTAATTTACTTACCTCCAAAGATTCGTTAAAAAATGAGCATGTCATGATGATAAAATGCCCCAAACTTAATAAAAAACAATGTCAAAATCTTTATGCAGTTATTAAGAGGAAAGACCAAATGATTTTAGATGATTAAATTATATTTTTAATTTTTTCAGAACCTTCAAAATTTTGCTTAATTTTTTTTTCTTGCGTCAGCGGATGACCAAAAACTAAAAAGTAACATAGGAAATGTTAGTCTTTTTTGCGATGAAATACTCATTGATTCTTGAGAGAGAAAAAAAAAAAAAAAAAATTGTCGGATTTTAATGAAGCTCTCAGAACATATTTAGAAATTAATAAAATTATTTTAAAAAGATATTCTTTTTTTAGAAAATTTTGGTTAAAATATCTTTTACATTTGTTACACTTCACTTATTTAATTTTAGAAAATTTCAAGAAATTAATTTTTGTAGGGCTTGAATGTTTATAGTTATAAGCAGATGTTCCTGGAGAATTTAAATTATCTATTTTTTTTTGGGGGTGGGGTGTAAAATAGGAACCCCAGTTACAGAAAACCCTCGCAACCAGTGTCAAGCTGGCATCGATTACACCAACCGTACATCTAATGCAATAGGGAAGGTGCTGCCGTAGGTTTGGAATCTCCGGGATTGGGCAAGTTCTCACTCTCTAAAATGAATAGAAACGTTACTCCACTAGTGAGTCACTAGTGCGTGTATATCTGCCTTTCAGAGAGGAAGCAGACGTTGCGTTTGGGCGCTTGTTTAATTTTTAAATTTCGAAACTTCTTTTATTATGTAAATTTACATGCTTAATTCGAAAATAACAATAAACGTTTGCGGAAATCTACCATTTTGGAATTATTGACAATAAAACTTCGGACTCATTCGCGTCGCGGCTACAGCACAGTAGCCATTACTGGCGTTGTTTATATACGTTTGCCTTGAGCTTTACTTGTCTTGGTTATTGCGCCCGCAATGAGCAAACTTTACGTGAAATTTAAAAAGAGCATGATTATGTAACAAAATAATAAAAATGCTAGAAAGGAAATAAGATAAAATGTAAGGTTCAATTTTTTTTTTAAATTTGGAGTTTTAAAAAGGATGATTACTTTAAAAATGTATAAGCATGACAATTGCAGCAATGCTACCTTCTTTTACGATGGTATTCACAATTTTATTTTTATTAAAAAAAAAAAAAAAAAAAAAAAAAAAAAAAAAAAAAAAGCTTCACTATAAAAAAAACAACACTTCATTGCTTTTCTAAGTAACTTAAACAAATTTACCAAAAAAAAAAAAAAAAAAAAAAAATACAAGCTTCACTTTCAAAAGTGTCTAAAGAATTCTTTTTGTTTTGCGCAGTAATTGAGATGAGTAAGATCAGTAAAGGTCGTTAAACTAAGTAAGCTTCCACACATGATTACTCCTAGAAGACAAATGTTATGCAAGCAACGCCAGTAATGGCGGGCGGATCCGACGTGAATGAGTTCGAACTGTTATTGTCGTTAACTCCAAAACGGTAAATTTCCGCAAACGTTTTTACTTTTTTTACTGTTATTTTCGAATTAAGCATGTAAATTTAAAAAGAGCATGATTATGTATGCCTAGAATAGATGGAAATTTTCATTAAGATTAAGCGCGGGGCTTTCACTGCAAATTACCCATTTCATTTTCATGATTTACAAATTTTACATGTTAGTTACTGGCCATCATTTGGCACACAATGAACTTAATTGTTGTGGAATTCATTCAGTTTTTTTTTGTGTTTTAGTAAATTTATCGTCTGTTTTAAAACTCGGATCGCGTTGTGTGCCCTTATAAAAATTGAATGTTACCTAAAACATTTGTTTTAAACTGTTTTATTTTTCGTAGTTTTTAGTCTTTTTTTTTCTTTTTTTTTTTTTACCAAATAAGAAATAACTATGGTTGAAATTTAAAATCTTTCTCTTAAAATAATTTTTCAGAAAGGTAGTGTCGTTATTTTTATAGCAATTTAGTCTGAAAGAAATCAAAGTGAAAACAGCCAATTGACTTTTCTTAAAAAGATATAAACAGAAAAAGAAAACAAGTTTGTTTAATATTGTTTATTATATCAAAATAAGCAGGTTTAACCAGATTCATCCATTAAATGTAGCATTTAAACTTTTCACAGGTGAAAGATTATGGTGTATTTTATATTTGAGATTAAATAAACAGTAAATTTCCCCAAAGTTATACCACCTTATAAGAGAAAAAATAATTTATAGGAGAAACTCCATACTTTATGTGCAGCTAAAATTGGAATATACTTAGAGAAAGATAGAAAAAGATAAACAAAAGTTATTTTTTAGAGACTCCGAGTTTCACAGAACTGACATCCGCTCGTCATGGGGTTAGTAAAAACTGAACATATTTTTAAATTTACAGGTACCCCATAATTCCCTTAAAAAAAAAAAAAAAAAAAAAAAAAAAAAAGAAAGAAAGAAAACTAAAAGAAAGTTTCTTTAATATCCCTGAAAAGATGTTTAATTCTCGACGTTAGGGTGGTCCGAAAGTATTATCACCCCATACACAATAATTTTCTATTTCAGATGGTTGACACTAGCACCTGGTTTGGAAGAGAGGGTTAGGTTGACAAGGCTTTCGGACCACCGTTTAGATTATTAAATTTGTTTGTTCTTTCTTAACGATCTTCTTATATGACGCTATCTAATTTGAGATTGTGCAGTTGTGTGAGAAAAAAGATCTACATATATTTTACTTATTTTATTTATTTATTATTTCCCTATTGACAAGATTCTATCTAATTTTAAATATAAATCAGTCATAGTAGTTTTCCTGTCAAGCACGTGTAATTCGGAGTTACTTCCCTTTAGCGTAAAAATTGCTTTGTTTATTTATTTATTTTTTAATCTTTCACTAATAATAATTTATTAAAAATTTTTTTAATCGCCATTTACGACGGCTATTGTTCAAAATTGTATATAGCGAAGGAATGGAATGATTGTCTGAATTTCCGGGATGGAGTGTAGATAGTTTTACACTTTACACTACAGTAAAACTTTTACTTTTCTTTTATTATTTATTTTATATCGAAATTCGGACGAATGTCCTTATCTTTGTTGTTATTATCACAACGTTTTGTTGATCATTGTATCTGTCAATCTGGATAGCATTCAGAGAATTTCTAATAAACCCTTTTTTATTTAATCTCTACGAGGGTGAATCGTTCTCGTTTCGCTGTCCATGCCTGAGGAAGTATATCTCGTCTTGTTCTTATTTTTAGTAATGTTCGGTTATTGCTCGCTTTGTTTCCAAAAGACAGGACATCTGTAGGAATGGACAGCGAAACTAGAGCAGTCTACAACACGATGTGAACACTAAAGGTGGTTCAGTATGAAATTCCTTGGAAAGTTATCCAGACTGACAAACACCTAAAAAGGCCTGAGGACCCAACGGCCGTTGTAATAACAACGAAGATGAACTTCAGGTTGGAGGTTTAAGTATTTTTCTTTATCTTGTAGTTAATATTTTGAAACAAGATTAATTTTATCTGCTTAATTTTCCGCGCGATAAAACTTTGTATTGTGACAAAAGAAGAAGAAAAAAAAAAAAAAAAAAAAAATCAAATTAATTCAAGTAATTCTTTGTAAAAAAAAAAAAAATAAATAAATAAAAAAAGTATGCTAAAGGGAAATAACTCCGATTTACACTTTATAAGTTGAGCCCGATACTAAAGTGTAGGATTACCTTTCTTGTTTGTGAATAAATGTTTTTTTTTCAGCTTCTTGACCACTGTGCTCTTAATCAAGCCTGAATAATGGCAATAAAGCTTTCCTAAACAACGAAGATTGGAAATTCTGTGGACTCAATTGAATTAAATCTTGTTTCATTAAACAAATCAGTTCACCATCAATAAGGAATCAATTTATATTGTCGTTAACTAGTTTTGAACTCTTTAACTGGCATCTTTGTGGGTTTCAGTTGATTAGGAAAAAGTTAATCATTGTTACTTATTTCATTTTATTCATTTTTAAGAAATGTCTATTTTTACAATCTTTCCATTTTTATAAGTTCACAGCACATAAGGTACGCTAAAAAATTAAATTCTGTTTTTGGTTGGCGAGATTGAGGATCACTATAAGTTTTAAGATTTTAGTAATTGTCCTGTGTACTTTCAAAAGATTCAACTCGTGCACATTATCTCTAGTTTTTTAAAACTATTTTTTCGTGCTTTCTAAAGTACAGTGTATTACCCAGAAATGTATACACTATTTGTTTGTTAATAGCCATTAGTAATTATTACTGATGTCACGAAATCTTTTTAAAATTAATGTCTCTTCTCAAATGACATTCATAAATTTGATATCAAGCTGAACACTGTCATTCCTCAAACCAGATGACTTGCATTTCCCCACCTCTTTTCCCATAGCTTAAAACAACTGTGAAAAGAAGTCATTTGATTGGCCGATCACTGTATAGAACTGCAATCCAAATTTTTTTTTTTTTTTTTTTTTTGTTAACCTGACTTAACTGCTCATTTGACATGATAGTGGAATCAATCATAATTCAATTAATTATCAGTGAAATTAGTTAAGTTTTAAATCAGTTAATGACAGGATCAAAGTATAAAATTACCAGCAATTAATAATAATCATTAAAGAATTTTAATCAGAGTGGGGAATCAGCAAATAAATGCTTAAGAAACATGAAAAGTGAAAGGATTTTATTTTTAAAAATAAGTTTGTAATAATATCCATCCACTTTTCGCTATAATAGGACATGTACTCTATTAGCAATATTATACTTAATAGAAAAAAAAAATAAATGTAGGGATCTTAGGGATAAACCGATACTATTTCGGAGAAAGATCACAAACTAAAATAAAATGCATTAAAAGTGGTAATAAATTTAAGAAATGCCTCTTAATGCAGTAATGAAGAGGAAGTTTGACAAGAGGGTCGATACGGCAAAAGGGACATAACTCCAGCATGACTGAAGCAAGAGGTGGAAAATGCTGCTCATTCATTGATAAAAACGTAAAGCGGGAGTTGTTGCTGTTTGGCCTTTAATGAAAAGTGATTACAAAGTTGTTAAAATGAATAAACCTCAAGTTAACATTTGCGTACATCTCTTGAGGTTCTGTTTTTCTTTTTTATTCTGGTTTTGTTAGTGTTCGAATCTCCTCAGAGGCGACTTATTTATTTTCTTTTCAATCCACACTGCTTATATAATGGTCGCAGAGAATTAAAAAAAAAAAAAAAAAACGAAACAAAAAAACGACCCGAAACAATTTGGTCAAAAACAGTTGTGGAGTTTTTACAAATAGAGAGTAACAATAAAGTACCAGGATGTAAATAAAATGGCTGCTACCAAAGCAAAAGTGGGGAAAAAAAGCCAAGCTATTTTTAATAACACTTTTCTACGTTTTTTTTTTTTTGTTTGTTTGTTTTTTTTTTTTTGGTGGGGGGCTTTTGTCTCGTTTTTAGTTTGTTAGTGACTTGTTTGATATTTGATCTTATATGGACTACAGTTTTAGTGAGTAGAAAAAGAAAAAAATCTGACTGACATCTATAATTTGTTTTCCTTGCTTTCCATAAGCCATCGGTCCATCAGAAGCAAACCAACGTAATCTCCCTTAATCCTAGTCAGTTGTGTCTCATAATCTTTAAGTTCTTTTATGGATTCGATTTGTTCATCCAAATATTCGTGTTCGATGAAATGGCTCAACTGAAAGGACAAAAGATGAAAAACAAAACATAAAACTAAAAGAAAGTGAAATTCTGTAATTTTGAGACATTTATTATGCTCTACTCCAAATTCAATCTCTCTGATTCACTCCACATCCAAAACCTGCTAGCTAGATGTGAATGTTATGAAAGCAAAATTAAAACTGAGCAGAGGCTCATAAACATTAAATGTGGCTAACAAAACAAATTTCCTCAAAATATAAAGTAAAACTTAAACATCAAAGCCATTTAAAAAAAACATTGCCTCTAAAACAAAAGCAGGACAAAAAAAAAAAAAAAAAAAAAAAATCCACTGAGTCATGTATCCACTCTTGAAAAGACTCACTTCAGAGTTCATACTTCTGCTGCTCCAAGGCTGGATTATGGCTGATTGAAACCATAAGCACAGCCCAATGTTTCTTTCTCTGATTCACTCCACATTAATGCCTGTCAGCCAGGACGTAAACCCTAAGAAAGCAAAATTAAAAATAATCCAGTTCCTCTCTAAACAGGGGCTCTAAGCATCCCATCTGACTCACAAAAATCCATCCCACCATATAAAATACAATTTTCAGAGCCAATGTTACCGCAAAAGCATGACAAAAACAAAAAACTGGCTCATGCATCTACCCTGACTGCTTATAAGGACCTGCTTTCAATACGCAAAGCAGTAGTCATAGAGTTTACCAGTGGCCTCTCGGTCAACCATCCTGATACAGGCTTCAACCTTCCAGGTTACCTCCCTTGCCTACTAAGAGACTTTCCACCTTGATCCATTATACTAGCAATACAGAGAATTTTATTCTAACATATCTTGTTTTTTTTATATCTAGTTTTCTTTTCTTTATGCCACACTGACAGTACTTTTTTCATAGTCACATCCAGCTGACAGATTTTAATGTGGAATATTGTCCTCATCTTGACAAATGAAGACAACTGTCCACTTTAAATAGCATAAATAATGATCATTCTTCATCACAGAAATTTAGACAAATTAAGTTTCTTTTCTTGTACTTCTCACTTGTTGGACTCTAGTTTTCTTGCTTCACAGTCAAATTTAATTTCCAAAAATTTAAATGTATAGTCAATTGTTATTTTTTGTTTTCTTAATTTCTGTTCTTTTATTATCCTAGCTCCATAATGTTTTTCTTTTTCTCAATGTTTCACACATGCATTTCAGAAATGTGATGTTTCAACAGCCTGTGTGACTGTTTTTTGTGTCTTAATTTTTGTTTTCTGGCTGTAGTTAATAAAATTTAGGTTTGTTTCATTCTGTACAAGGGGAATGATCAGCATAGCAAGATGAATGCATAAACATCTATACAAACTCCAGACACACAGATATGAACAGACTGAGATGGATAGATAGATAGATATGAACAGACTGAGATGGATGGATAGATAGATAGATATGAACAGACTGAGATGGATGGATAGATAGATAGATATGAACAGACTGAGATGGATGGATAGATAGATAGATATGAACAGACTGAGATGGATAGATAGATAGATATGAACAGACTGAGAGAGATAACAATTGTCCAAGAAGTATGAAAGATAAAAATAATGTATTAAACAAACCTGTGGATCAGAACTGTCCGCTATTTTTTCCAGTTCATCAAAGACTTTTTCTTCAAGGTCAATGGCATTCTGCACTGCAGTTAAAGGAATGTCTATGTTCTGAAGAAATATTTTAGAAATAAATAAAAACTATGACACAGAAAGAAATATATTTCTCAGGACATTTTTCATACAATTTTAATACTGTTAACTATTTACAGTGGCAACATTGCAGAGTTATTAGAGTACTAGCTTTCTACCCACCCAAGGTTTGACTATCACTATGGTTGATTATGTTAAGGATGTCACTTTTTGATAATATCACCTTGAAGCAATCCCAATATAAAACTATACCACAGGTTTACCCAGGGTTGCCAGATTGACTTTTTTGATACCAAATTTCTGAAATCTGACATTTTTTTCCATTTTGGTTTGGCACTAGAGAATTGATTTGGTGTCTCTGGCTTTTTCTTGGATTTTTTAAAATTTATTTATTTATTTATTTTTACATGATAAAACATGATAAACAGTAGATTATAGCTGCTATGATAAAAACTTTTTTTTTTATCCTCAGTGATGTGCCTGAATGATAGATTTCATCCCTTTTTATCATCATATCCTTAAATCCAGAAGATGGATAGCTCCCAGAAATTTATTGTAAAAAAAAAAAAAATAAATAAATAAATAAAAAAACAAAACAATAACAAAAAAAATGATTCTTTTGCAAACCTATGCCAATTTCAGCAGCCTATCAAATGGAAAAATTCTTTCATAATTCTCTATCATATTAATAAATAACCATTTTTCTTGTTCTTTCATAGTGTTGACATTCCTGTTCTCCAATGTTTCTTTTCTAACTTAATATTAAGTTCCTTTAAATGAAAAAAAAATGTCTTACAGATACACATGCTAAAAAAAAAGATGAATAATCAATGAAATGGTTTTCTTTTATTAGATTTAATAATTTAGGTTAAAAACTTTTCAAGTAAATATTTAAATTTCATGAAATTTATCTAAAAACGTTTTTAATCATAAACTATTATTAAAATTCTCAAAAAAAACAAAAAAAAAAAAAAAAAAAACACTAAACGACAAGATTTTCCAGCAAATCAGATTTCCTTGACTATTGATATCTAAATTAAATTTCAGAATTTACAGCTAAAAAATTCACTATACAAATGCTTAAAATTGCTAGAAATAAAGTGGTTTCATTATAAAACACTTAAAATCCCAAAATATATTAATAAGTTAATAAAATGTGTAAGCCAACCCTAAATAGCTTTGGCATAGACACAAATGCTAAAAGCATATATAGAAATTTATTTGAAAATAATTTTACTATAAAAATGCATTGCAAATTACCACATTACTACAAAAGTATATTACAATTATTAAATATAACAAAATTTTAATTTGCTGTAATGCTTATGAGTGATCCTGAAAATACAGAAATCATATAGACAAATACCTTGGAAATGACTTTACTATAAAAATAAATTTCAAATTATTTAGTATAGAAATAAGTTAAAATTACTAAATATGTCAAAACCTACATTCAGTCCAATGGTTACATATAGAATGACACAAAATACTAGACATTTGGAAATGGTAATTCTTTGTGTAAGTTGTAATATGGTTGAATTAATTATACAAATATACAGGGTGTCCATAAAGTTCGTGTGCACTTTAAAAAATTTATAACTTTATTTGTATTTGTGATAGAAATAATTTGTAAAAAGGATTAGAAAGAAGTAAATCTATATTTTTTAAGGTTTTGTTGAAATTTTGTTTAAGTTTCCACATGTCCTCCATCATTAGCAATACAAAGGGTAATACGATTTTGGAGTTCAAGGAAAACATTTGCCAACTGATTTACAGTAATGCCTGAAATCACATTAGTTATTTTAGCTATACTTAAAACTAGGTACATTAAACTTTATAACATTTTTACAGATTATTTCTGTTGCAAATACAAATAAAGTTATAAATTTTTAAAGTGCACACGAACTTTATGGACACCCTGTATTTCATGAAATTTTACAGTAGGCACTGACTACAATTTTTTTTTTTTTTTCAAATTTTCTATTCATATTGGTATAGATTAAGCACTCAAGATCATGAATACATTGCAGATTTGAATCGATTCACAAAGAAAAAGGTTAGAAAGGTTTTTAAATATAAAAAACAAATATATAAAAATATATATCAACCTCTATGGGTTATTTAATGCTGAAATCTAAATATTTCAAACAGTTTTATGACTTCACCTACAAATAAAATGTATTTTTGGTAATTCTACTTTAAAAATGTATCGATGATAATTTTTTTTTATATATATAAAAATGTATTGCTGTTATTTTTACTATAAAACTGTATTTTTATACTTTCATAGTGTTTTGACCCCAGTTTGGAGGTTTACTATTTGCTCAGAGCTGGGACCCTAACAGGTGTTACCATTTCAGATCAGAGTGAACCTGGGAACAATAGCAATTAAAAAATACTTCCACACTCTTCAAAACTTTCCAATCAGAGGCCTTGCTGTATTTTATTGTTTTACACAGGACTATTAAATTTTAATAAACCATATCATATGAGTATATTTTATTTCGGCTTCCGTGGCAGGATCAATTTACAATGAATTTATATAGAAAACTGGACCCTCTCTTAACATTTACAAAATTTAATAATAAAAAGAAATTTCTTTTTTTGTTCATATTCATGTTCTGGAGTGATTAGTCTATAATCACATGAAAAAAAATTTTTTTTAAATTATTTTGGAATAATAATGCTTATTTTACTTCATCCATTTCATTCACTTGATCATTAGATAATGATATATATATATATATATATATATATTTAAAGTCAATGCAGAAATTTCTTTGTTTAGTTTCATATGGCGAGTCTTAGCTGTGAAGGTTAGAAAAGGTGTTACTAAGAAAAGTAATTCATCTGAACACTTTCCATGGAAATAATGATAGAGTAATGAGAGGCTTGCAACATTTGATCTGACCAAATAAATAAAATGTGAGTACTTACTAAAGCTGACGTTGTCTTGCCAGTGATAAAGTGACACAACTGAAAAAAAAGAAATTAAAAAATTTTAATAAAAGCATACATTGAATATTACTACCACATCTGGTCTGGTGCTTCAACTATGTACTTAAAGATTCTTGGCAAAATACAATGAAGAATCTGTAATGTTATTGGTCCTGACCCAGCATTTTGGCCTCAGTCACTTTTTCCACTGGTGTAATGTAGCTTATCTGTGCCTTTTCTATAAATACATTCATGGTAATTGTTCTGATTAGCTTTTCTCTTTGGTACTTAGACTTTATGAATTTAAGTGCAGTACTAGATTGGCAGCTAGGTCTCATTTTACAGTTGGAATAGCTGCTAAATGTAATCATAAATTCTTTGCTAACAGTTGCACTTCTCACTTGGTGGAACTCTTCTGATTTCTTGCCATCCAGTCAAAAATTTAAATACAATGTCAATTGTTATCTCCTGCCTTCGTAATTCCTATTCTTTTATTGTTCTCTCTACTTAATATTTTTTTCTCATTCTCTCACACTCTGTCTTAGTGGCTTTATTGCCTTTCTTGGGGTAAAATGATTAAAAATAAAAACATTAAATATTTTTGAATATGCTATATTTTACAAGAAGTGTGTATATATATTTTTAAGGTATGCTATATTTTGGGGTTAAAATGGTCAATGTCAGAGATAGAGCATTTTTAAATCTAAAAGTGGACATTGAGGTCAACCAGTGGCTTATACAATCTTCAGGCTTGAACGTTGCATTTAAGCATGAAACAGTCACCGTTAGCTGTTGAACTCATTGTCCACTTTTATATTTATTAGACAAAAATTTCTTTGTTTGGGAGCTGCAAGCCATGAACAAAATTTACACATGCGTTTTTGTTACATACACCTGAACATTAAACTTATGCTTTAATCTAATGGGGTCTCAATTCATCCCCAATAAATAATTATAAAACTTGAAATTTTTCTTATTTACTTTTTTTATTAACTGATGAAAAAAGGAGCTCAGCCCCCACAGATAAGTTTGTGGTTCCAATTCCCTTTGGTAATATATCTTTCTCAGATATAATAAGAAACTACAGCTTGTAGTCCTCAATTTGGGAAAACCCAAGATTGTGTTTCCCATTCATGGAATACGTCCTTGCCCACGACATAGATAAATCCATTTGTATCTTATATGTAAGACCCATTCTTTTTGTTTCTCCTTCCACTCTTCTGTGTAGATATATGTGATATAATATTCTCTGTGTAGGATATGTGTGTATGTGTGTGTATATATATATATATATATGTATGTATGTTTTGTGTAGGTCTTAGTGATATAAAAGTCTCTCTGAGAACAAATCTATTCTATTCTGTCTTTGAAATATTAGTGTTATTATATCATGAATATAATAATGCCCATAATGGGGGAAATGCAAATGGGAGAATAAATCTTTCTTTCATAGCTCTCACCTGTTACAACTTCAACAAAACTACAACATAAAACACACATATCACCTCCTACATATATAATTTTGTGTACAATGTAGCATTATAAAACTCTCTCTCTCTGAGAACAAAGCATATTTGTCATTGTTTTTCCTTTCTACTGTTCCATCCATGAAGTACAGTGTTATTATATCACAGATATAATAATAATAATAGCCCATAATGAAGGAAACACAAATGGGCGAATATACCTTACTTCCATATCTCTCTCCTGTTACAGTGGATTTTTGAGGTCCTGAGTTATTGGTGATAATTATATTCAACATTTTTCAATTTTTTTATAGTACATGATATATTTAAGGTATTGTCGGAGTTTAGCTCCTCCTTAATTCCCAGATTCTTCACCAGGTGTCTCTTTCCCTATACTATAAATACTAGGAAATTTCTTGCCTTTCTCTCCTCTTTCTTCATTTCAGCAAACACCACTACTATGTGAGCTCTCAAAAAAGAAAGCATTTCCCATTTCTGGGAAGACACTATGAACATTACGAACATACATTGCTGTTCGATAAAAGTGACTTACCTGATTTTTTTTATTAAATGTTCTCTTCTCCAATGAATCGAAAGTTGAGCTAAATTCAAAGGATAAGTGATCTAAAATCTGAAGAAGCTTTGAAAGGAACTGGTTTCTTAAAACCCATTGAAAAGACCCACAGGAGCGAGCAGTACAAGAGAATTTTAGAGTCTTGTCTGCTCTCTTCTGCTGAAAGGGTGCAAATCGACCCCACCAAGCTCATTTTTATGCAGGATAATGTTCGCTGTCACAAATAAAAATTGATGAAGGAATACTTTGATGAGAAGCAGGTGAGTGTTATGACATGGGCACCCCAATCTCCTGACCTCAACCACATAGAAAACTTATGGAGCATTATAAAGTACAGGCTCTCAAGAAAACAGTTGAGCAACATGCTCCATAAGTTTTCTATGTAGTTGAGGTCAGGAGATTGGGGCACCCATGTCATAACACTCACCTGCTTCTATTTCTATTACACAGTAAAGTTTCTATTTTCTAATTCTCTCACACCTTGTGTTTTAGTGGCTTTATTGCCTTGCTTGGGATGATCATGATAAAAAAAAAAAAAAATGGAAGAAGGTGGAAGCAAGGGACTATTATATACATTTTGTACTACTATGGCATAATAATAACTGATCAGTGTGTGTTGATTATACATTATACATGAAGTAGGCTTATACACAAATATCTGAATTGCAAAAAATCGTGGGTACTTCTCACATCTTGCATAGATTTGTCTCCATGCAGTAACTACAATTGCATATGTTTATTTTCTCTCTGATTTCACGAAACATTTAAACTATTTGAATTTTTCAGATCCAAATTGTTGAATCAATTGAGTCTTAGTTTGAAGTAGGTTATAATTTTGAACCTGTGGTATGTAAGATATATGTACTAAAAGTATATACCCCCAGTCTGAAGTTATTAAATAAATCATAACTTCAATAATTCAAATTTGATTTGAAAAAAAAAATTATCAAATTTTAAACAATCAATTTAGATGTCAAAACAAAGCCAGAGTTAAAATTTTAGGTAGTATCAATGTTTTATTGAAGTTATTTGATGTATTCTAAAAAACTGCCGTCTGAAATTATTAGACAAAACCAAATAATCACATTTTAGTTTAATAAAAAAAAGTAATAAAAATCATCAAAAATTGATCAACACCTATGATAGAACAAATAACAAACACATACGATAAGTTTTTGAATTCTTTACATTTTAATATAGTGACCCTTCTTCTCAGTAACAGCGCAGCCAGTAATCTATTATCCATAGATTTTATTAATTTTTTTTTTTTTATTTCACCACATTCTACTTCTGACATGGTCGTTTTAATTGCTTCTCATATGTCTGCTTTGCTGTTATATTGTTTGCCACCATCATATAATTTCATCTTCACAATTGACCATAGATTTTTAATCAGATTCAGATCAGGACTTGAAG
Source organism: Acanthosepion lycidas (assembly GCA_963932145.1). Lineage (NCBI taxonomy): Eukaryota > Metazoa > Mollusca > Cephalopoda > Sepiida > Sepiidae > Acanthosepion > Acanthosepion lycidas. The sequence continues at coordinate 10,471,852 of OZ010575.1, read as the reverse complement.
GTATCCATTCCATTATTTTCTCGCCTGTAAATCTTTTATGCTCAAAGAATTCTTGGGTTAGCTTAGATACACGAGAAGGAGCATTGTCATGCATAAATACACACTTCACTTTGAAAGTACGAGACTTGTACAATGCAAAGAAAGTCTTGTTCATAAAATCACAATAGTTAGCAATAGTCAGAAAATTTAGTTAACTATTTTACTACGGATGGTAATGGATGAGTTTAAATTTGACAAATATTGGTTCAGAACTTTTTGAGTTATTGAGGTTTATTTGATTTGCATAATAACTTCAGACAGGCTGTAGTATAAATACTTGCTTCAGTTTTTAGGTTGATGTTATTTTGTTTTGTCTGGATTAAATTTGTTATTCTTACAAAAGTAGTTATAACAAATTTTATAAGTTTAGATAGGTTGTAAATTTGTAGTTATTATTGAGTTAATGAATAGTATTACATGTCTTAGCAAGATTAGTTAGATTGTTTTCCGAGTTTTATGAATATGATGAGCTTTGTGACAAGCATTATATTTAAAATAAGAATATTGAAGGACTTTAAAAAGTATTTTCAATATATTTCTCTTTATCATGTAAATATTGAGAGCTACACATTCCAAATGCTCTTAAATAGAAACCGATCATTAGTTATCATGAGCATTATATAAAGTCTGAGAGATCTGAAACAACAGAAATGTGGTTCTACAGAAGGATGCTGAGAATACAATAGACTGAACATGTGAACAAAGTTTTAGAAAAAATGGAAACAAAAAGGACACATACTTAACAAAGAAAGTCAAAATTTGTAGGCCACATAATGATGAAAAAGGGGCTTGGAAATTTTGATACTCACAAGGCGGATTGAAGGCAAGAGAGACAGAAGAAAACATTATATAATCTACCTGATAAGTTTAAGCAAATGGATGGCTGAACAAGGTTTAGGAGAGAAAAAAAAAGACAAAATTTTTACAGGCACAAAGGACAGGAAATTGTGGAGAGCCATCCACAATCATCATCGTCTTCATGGGATATGGTACATAGATGATTCCTGCTCTAAACTAGGTGTTTTTTTTTTGTTACCAAATTTCCATGTCTTTCTGTCTTTAAGTTGAGTCACATTCTTGTATGTTTCTTTTCTTTTTTCCTTTGGGTAGGGTTTCACCCAAGTTATTACTGCTTTTTTTATTTCTTCATAATTTTATTAAATTTACGGTATTAATTATTAATCCAGGAGGTCAGAATCCTCAATATGCAACAAACTGAAAGTTCAGAAAATCACTTAACAGTCAAAATGTGCAAAATTGATATACGATTTTTAATAAGTTTGGGTGCTAGGGGACGTGGAAGATTTTGTCAGAAAAATATTAAATGCCCCCTCCCCATATTCTGTTAGGCACCAAAGAGTACTAACTACAATAAAACAAAAAATGTACAAGTTATTGTCAAGAAAGTTCATCTGCCATAACCAACATTCACCTCTGATGTTGTAGGTCAATAGAATAATGTAGGAGGTATTGCTTTTGGAGCACCCCCCATCCACCTATACAAAAAGCTCTTCGGAAAATAAAGCACAAATTTTTTTTAGTCATTTAGTCAGAATTTGGAAAATGAGTTGGGCTGAAAACTTTTCAGAAGCCTATCATGCAAACACATACAAATGAGTGAAAATGTTATGGCCAACAGCATGCAGAAAGAATAACAGTTACTGCCTCATAAAACTTTGCATGACAGTGTTATATGAGCAGATAAGCTGGCCTGAAGTATTTGTGTTGATTGTTGAATTTAAATAAAAGAAAAATATGAATGACTTTGATGAAGGCCAAATTATTATGGCCAGAAGACAAGGTCATAGCCTTTCTGAAACAGCATGGCTTGTTAGGTATTTTTAGATTCAATTGTGATGAGTACTAATTGACTTGCAGATGGGGGGAGGGGAATCAGTCAGTGCCAAGGAGGCATTGAGAGGCTAATGTAAAAAGTGAATGATGACATTCTTTCCAAGTACAAGCCAACAGAAGGACTACTGTTGCAGATAGCATTAATGAAGGTGAAGGAAAGCCTGTGATATGAATATAATAAGCAAATATGAACTTCCATCATAAAATAGTAAAAAGAAGAAAGAAAAACTCAATACTCACTTTCTTAAATTTCAGTTTAGGACAGAATTCAGGGATCTAAAATGAACGGAAAGAAATTTAACCATCAAAGTCAGCAAAAACATCAAGTTGATAATTCATTTTCTAATGAATCAAAATTTAAAATTCATATTGATGTGGTCTTGTTAGGGCCAGAAATAAAGACAAGGGAGGAACCGAGTTAAATATATTAACAGAAAAACAGTAATACAAAACATATACAAATGAGAGTGTTACAGCAAGAATGTCAGAGCTGACTGCTGGAAACTTCACTCCCCAAAAGGCAATACCTGCTCCTATTTATAGCTGGGAGAGTCCATGCATGTATGGGTAAATTACCATAACACAGGTTGAGAATCCTTTATCCGAAATTCTTGGGACTGGATATGCTATAGTTTGATAAACAAAGCATAGCGGATGATAAAATCAAAATGGATGGAGCAGAACACCTGAACATACAGCTTAAGAAATTGTGACAAAAGAACTTGATGAAGCTGGCATCACCAACTGAAACATTGTCTTGTTGAAAAAAAATATTTAGAAGTTTAAAAAATCAGTTCTGATTTCTTTTTTGTCTGTCATATGAGCCCAGATTAGCATCTTACAAAGAGAAAAAAAAATCCTTTTAGTTAAAGTTGAATTAAATGGCTATGAATCATGAAAATCTGACAAGCCATTTATTAAATATTAAGGGAAAAACATTTCTTTTTTGTGGGATGGGGTTCAGACACCTCACAGTACTGATGGAGAGTTAATAAAGATATATATTACAGGTTACGAATCCTTTATCTGAAATTCTTGGAACCAGAAGTCTTTCAGTTTTCAGATTTTTCCCCAATTTTGGAATACAGAATAATGTATATATAGCATTTATAAAATGGAGCAGCTTGGAAATGGAACTGAAGCATAAACACAGTATACCTTTTCATCTCATAACACAGCTTATACTCTGATGGCAGTTTTATATAAATAACCTATACCCTAAAATTAGTTTTATATAAAATTTTATAAATTTTGTGTATATACAGATAATGACGTTACTCATGTAATGCTCACATGGATTTTTAAATGGCAAGATTTTACATATAAATAATGTTTTGTACATTCTGTACATATAAAAAAAACCATGATCACCACTTACAAAAAATATATAAATGCAGAACTTTTTGACATTTTGAATATCTTTACTGAGCATGAAACACCTGATAAGTAATTCATGAACAAAGGTGTTATTGTGACGATCACAAACAAAAAAACTGGTGCCAGCATAAGCTATGTAGCTGGACTGAGGAACAGGGCTGATGATGTCACTTACAACAACTGCACATCACCTATGAACATGATATCTAGAAAAGGTAAAGTATCATGTTGTATCTCAGTGACAATAGCCTAATACTAAGACTCCATCACTAATAAAAAATGATCTCAAATTTCTATTCTATTCTCACCATAACAATGAAATAAAATACAGATTCTATTTAAGATTATATATACATATATAGAGAGAGAGAGAGAATAAGATTTGGAAAAACCTGTTTTTATATGTAATATTTATAATACATGAATGTTTACACAGAATTATTCAAATTCTTTTACTTACCTGTAGGTTTTCAGAAAGAATCATTTTACTTTAACTGGTTTCACTTTTATCTTTTCAAAAAGTTTGTAAATGTTTATTAGATTACTACATGCTGATGTTTAAGCTCGTAATAAAAAAAAAAAAAAAAAAAAAAAAAAAAAAATCAATGGGAGTAACTGGTTTTATCTGGCACTTATGGTAAGGAAAATATGATAGAATCTATTTTGAGGGACATACCTTTGGTTTTATATATTGAATTGGGTTTCATATAATTTTAAATAAGGCGTATTTAAAATATGTTTGATTGAATAATATTAAGTTTTCTCTATTCAGATTTTTTCAAATTTGCAAATTATTTGTTTTAAATATTCAGTGAATTTACCAAAGTTCATTTAGCAAGGATTGTGTTTTGGAGTATGTTTATTTTGAAAATGAATGTAAAACATTTAAAAGTAATTGGGGGTAAAAAAAACAAAAAATGAAAAGGAACTTTGGTAAATTTACTAATTCATAAATTTAAGAAAGTTAATAAAAAATTGAATAGACAGAACTTTTTGATATTATTGAACCAAACATGCTTGAAAAAATTGAGGGACACTAGCAAGAGTTACTGACGTATTTGGTAAACTTCAAAAAAGGCTCTGGGCACAAATCAGATATGAGCCAAGTTATCAAAGTTAATGTTTAAGAAACACGTGTTCTTACAGTTTTACTGTTTGGTTGAAAGATTTGCAGATAAAGTGTCTTGAGCATTGGTGATCATGACTCTCCACTATCACCTGTTAGTCATATTACATTGAAACACTGGTTCTCATGAGATCACAAAGTTAAGCAATGTCAAGTCTGGTCAGTATCTATATGGTTAATGTAGTTGTTGGTGCTGTTGCAATCAGCGACGTCTGAACAAAATACAATATTTTTTTTATCCACCTAGTATAAAACCTCGTCGACTCCTTCAAATCTCCAACTCCCCAGATGCTGACGTTCAGCGTTTTTATGTTCTATTCTGTCTTCTTTCATTTGCATGCGTGAATCGACTTGCCGTGACTTTACGAGACGGTCCGTGTGAGGATACGTGACCATTCGCAATATAAGCTTGCTGGGGGCGGCCATGTTTCTTTTTCTGGTCAAGAAGATAAATCTTGCATGCGGAACTTGCCGTTTGCAATCAGGTGGGAGAATATTTTCGTTCCAATTATCACTACAGTTGACCACTTGGGAATACCAGGTGTTGTAAGCTTGAAAGGTACAGGTGGGTGTAATGGATAATGGCTCGAAATTGCCTAATTAAATCATTATTATCTAAATAAAACTTGTCTAAAATTATTTTCTGGCTTTAAATAACTTGCAAAGGATTGATAAGCTGTAAAAAAAAAAAAACAAATCAATAACATACTGATTAGCTATGCAGACAAGTCTTTTAGATTTATTTACATTCTGCGGCCTATCCTGATGGTTGTCACCTTGACATGGTAGGAAAACTTGCATGCGTCAACAATCTATGTTGGTGGGGGCTTTCAGCAGGTCCAGCCAAGCTCAACAGGTCTGTGGTGTAGGTGCCAGATGAAAGAAACACCTTGATCTTCCAGGTTGGCGCTTGTGCAATAGACTAGCAACATACTCACTTAAAAACTGACTTGTTACAAAAACAGCAACAATATCTCGAGCCTATGTTCCCCCAAGGATATAAATGTATAGAAACTACTGCGACTACAAAGTGAGGGATTAGTTTATATATTGATTATAATATAGAATTGATCCCCCATTTCATATGCACATTATAATTTGTTTGTTTATCAAATTCTGATTAGATATGACTCCACCACTGAACCATTATTATCTCAAAATAAAATTCTTACAATCTAAAAATATTTTCTGGTTTTAAATAACCTGCAATGGGTTAAGTCATAGAAAATCAATCAATCAATAAACATCAACTCAAATCGTCTGCCACAAAGATAAGATCCTCCAATCCAGCTCCTTATGGGAAAGTTAAGAAAGGAAATATTAACAAAAAGAGAAAAAATATTGAACTTACTTCTTGCAAAGAGCTCACTGGGCTGTTACGTTGGTTCAAATAGGTCATCAGTTTATCTGCATGTTTCTTTTCTTCTAAGGATTGTTCAGTGAAATATTTTGCAAATCCATGCAAGGCCTGATCACTACTTTCAAAGAAGTGTCCCTGAAGGAGAAAAAAAAATGATAATTATTTCAGACCAAGAGTTTAGAAAGCTGTTAATTTTTTTTTGGGGGGGGGGGGTAATAAAAATATTTGGCAAAGTTTAACAAATTTACCTGAAAAATAACAATAATAATAATGAGACCAAAGTTTCACCATCTCTAAAAATAGATGTACATTCAGAATTGCCAAGCCATAAAGTCATATTCTGACCAATCTTGAACAAGATAAAAATATCCTAGTCTAGCAACCAAATCAGAAAGAACTTCTGTAAACCAGGATATAAGGTTACTAATTGTGATCCAATGAGAATCAAAGTGGCACTTTCAAAGCCAATCTCTAGATTGTATATAACAAGATGGAGAATCAACCAAAACCAGAATCAATGAATTTTGTTCATTCTCTGATGATGCGGCCATCATAATATACCCAGAGCCAAAATCCAACATTTGTGGTGATTTTAGATGGCCATACATTCTGCTACATTTAAAAACACACACCTTTTCTTTCATGACCTTTTAAGCAGACCATTGCTACATTTAAAAACAGTCACTGAAACCCTCGGTCACGATGACTTGTGACCTGGGTTAACCCATGGTATGGTTTTCAGGCACTTTCCAAAAGGTGTCACACATGAATTCCAGTTGAATCCATTACATTCACTTACATGCTAATTACCTTTGGGAAAAGTATTAATGCCCTTCTCCCTCCAACTATGGGTAAATAGCAGGACAGACTGAGTTCTATAGCCTTGGATGGCAACTGATCTAGGAGAAGGACAACTCTGAATTCAAAACCTGTGGAGGGTCATTTGGAGACCTTGTGGCATGTAGTGCACCAGGTTTCTGTAGTTGTCTTATCAAAAAGGTGTGGTTGGTTCTGCACAAAGACTTCACTACTATAATCAAATCATATGTGCTGGTGTCTGGGTTGCCGGTTCCTAGGAACTGAGCTGCCTGACCCTCATACGTCAAATATGACAGGAAAGTCCACCATCCATATTATATATATATATATATATATATATATCAGGTCATCCCATAAGTTTTGTCTGAATTTTGAATAAAGAAAACAAGTGACCAAATGTTACATTTAATTACAGATTCAATCAACAATGTATTTTCCCTGATTATCTATGACTTCCTTCCATCTATTAACAAGCTTACTAATTCCATTACTGTAAAATTCTTTTGGCTTTGATTTTGAAGTCACAAATGTCAGTTTTAACCTCTTCCTGTGTTACAAAAGCTGTTTCTTCCAGATGATTATGTTAGCTACAAAACAAATGGTAGTCTGAAGGAGCAAGATCGGGAGAATAAGTTGGATGAGTTGAATGAGTTCTTTGATCTTTTGTGATGTGATTCTTGCTGTGTGGGGTCGCGCATTGTCCTGATGAAACATCACCCCTTTTCGATTCACTAGAGCAGGTCTTTTTTTCCTCAAAGCTTGGTTCAAATGCTCTAATTGCTGACAGTATATTTGAGCATTAATTGTTGCATTAGGTGCTAAGAATTCAAAGTGGATTATTCCTTGGTAATCCCACCAGATTGAAAGAAGAACCTTTTCCCCATGAAGTTCCCTTCTCGGCTGTGGCTGGGGTCCTTCCACTTTACCAAGCCACTGTCTGCGACACTTAACATTTCGATAAAAGATCCATTTTTCATCGGCAGTCACAAGTCTGTCCAAAAAAGGTGAAACAAGTTGGCGAGAATGGAGAGAAGAGCAGATGTCAACTCATGATTTGAGGTTGTTTTCAGACAATTCATGAGGCACCCATTTTCCAAATTTAGGAACTTTTCCAAGTTGTTGAAGATGATGATGAACAGTTGTATGATTTGAACTGAGAATCACTGCCAATTCCTCAACTGATAAAGCAGGATTTTCTTAGAGGGCTGCTTCAAGAAGCTTTTCATCAAACTCAACTGGACGTCCGTTCCGATCTTCATCTTCAAGGGTGAAATCTCCACTTGTGAATTCTGCAAACCATCTTCTGCAAATTATTTCATTCACACATTCGTCTCCATAAACTGAGTGAATGTTTCTAGCTGCTTCGGCTGCTGAGTTTCCTTTCTTGAACTCATAAAGCATTATGTGCCTCAAATGATTCTTGGGTGCTTCCATGTTAGCAGGGTTTTAATCAAACAAAATTTAATTTTATTGTTCTCTGAAATAAAATTTGATCAGTTTAAATGCATCTAAACATAAAAAATAATGTTCAGCTCCATTAGACATTATAAAATACTCTTTAAATTTCGTTAATGTAATATATAATATTATACATAAGTTAAAAAATAAACAAATATGTATATTGTCTAACATTCCTTTTTCCACAATATAGCTATTTGTGCTATGTGATAATGCTAATTACCTAAATAGTCAATATTTTTTTTAAACATTAAAGTGTATTTAATCACATCTCCCTAATAGCTGCCGCAATGTGTTAATACTGTCTCTTCTGTCCCATAATGATTGTTACATTTGTAAGCACTTTTCAAATATGAAATGTGCTAACTATTATGGGACAAGGATAGTATTATTTATGAATTATCACTTTTGTCCCATAATAGCTGTTACATTCTCATGCACATTTCAAATGCTGAATGTCACAACTATTATGGGACAGTGGTCATGTCTGTATTTTTGAATTAAGAATTATTTAACTTACGTATGTCTGGTAAAATAAACTGGCTTGCATTTCCAATTTAATTTGATCCCGCACCATATCTCCTAAAATCGTTGTCACTGAAAAGAAAATAGAATATTGTTCATAATTAATCATCTGAGAGACCCCTCCCTGCCTTCCATCAGCATGGATGATGCTAACCTCCACGTGACTCGTTGCACTTTTTCGGGCTAATGTTCTCAGCTGACGTGACACAGAATCCATTGCTAGGTCAGCTACTAAGAAAGTTTGTTCACTGTGTCGTACGAGAAAATTTTTCTCGCTAGAATCTATCTTACATATCTATGCCTCCCATTCATCCATGCTTAGAATATTGCAATAGAAGAATCAGCAATATTATTAGTCCAAATCTGGCAGCTCAGCTTTAGTCTTTTTCCCACCACCATAAGGTTGCCACCCTGTGCCTTTTCTATAAATACTTTCATGCTAATTTTTCAGATGAGCTCTTCGTTATGGTACCTAGACCTTTTGAATTTAAGTATAGTACTAGACTGGTGTCGAGATCTCATCAATTTACAGTTGAGTTGGCTAGATGAGCCAGTAAGTTCTATACTAACAGTTTCTTTTCTGACACTTCTTGCTTGTGGAACACTCTTCTGACTCCATGCTTTCCAGCAAACTTTAACCATCAAAAATTTAAATGCAATTTCAATTGCCATCTACTGTCCTCCTGATTACTCTTTTTGTACTTGCTCATTAGTAATGTTTCTGTTCCTAATTCCTCCACACCCTGTAACCCTTTGTGTCTTAGTGGCTTTATTGCCTTGCTTGTGGAACTCCCTTCTGGCTCCATGCTTTCCAGCTGACTTTAATCTACAAAAATTTAGTGCAATGTTAAATGCTATCCACTGTCCTTCTGATTACTCTTTCCTCTTCCCGCTCATTATTAATGTTTCTGTTCCTAGTTCTTCCACACCCTGTAACCCCTTGTGTCTTAGTGGCTTTAATGCTTTGTTTGTTGATCTCCCTTCCAACTCCATGCTTTCCAGCCAACTTTAATCTGCAAACATTGAAATGCAATGTCAATCGCTATTTACTGTCCTCCTGATTACTCTTCCCGCTCATTATTAATGTTTCTGTTCCTAATTTTTCTACACCCTGTAAGCCTTTGTGTCTTAGTGGCTTTACTGCCTTGCATGGGGTGATACCAATTTTTAAAAAGATCTTTCATAGATAGCATCTTAATGAATTCAACATCATTCCATAAAGCCACTATGACACAAGGAGTTACTGGGTGTGGAAGAATTAGGAACAGAAGAGAAACATTTGGGAGCAAAAAGAATAGACGACTAATCAAGACAGTAGATAACAATTGACACTGGATTTAAATTTTTGAAGATCCAGGATGGTTAGAATGCAAGAAGCCAGAATATCCACAAGCGAGACATGCAAGAAATGAACCTGTTAGCATAGAAATTATGGTTACATCTAGCCAATTCAGGAGTAGAAGCAATCCCTTGTTTCCCCGTTTAGGATTGGGTTTCCAGTTCCTTTTAAAATATAATTCTCTTTCACTTCCAGTAAGCCTTTGTATCTTTTTTTTCTTAATCACTTCACTCCAAGCAAGGCAATAAAGCCACTAAGAGGCAAAGGGTTACTGAGTGTGAGAGAATGAGAAAAAAAAAAAAAAAAAACACTCTTAAGGAAAAAGAACAATAAACAAACAAGAATTAAGACAGACAATAATGATTGACATTACATTTAAACTTTGAAGATTGAAGTCAACTGGGAAGCAAGAAGCCAGAAGAGTATTCCACAAGCAAGAAGTATGAGGAAACAAAGCTGTTAGCATAGAACTTGTGGTTACAACTAGCAATTTCAACTGTAAATTTATGAGTCCTTGCCACCACTCTCGTACTATGCTTAAATTCATGAAGTCTATGTGCCTCAGAGAAAAGTTCAGAACAATTACCATGAAAATATTTATAGAAAAGGCACAGGGAAGCTACCTTACAGTGATGATAAAGTGACTGAAGCTGAGGTGCCAGGTCAGGACCAATAATATTGTTGATTATTCCACTGAGCTACTAGTGGTAGACTTTTAAAAAATGGGACACAGTTTTTTTACTTTTGAAATTACTAAATATAAGCATTTAGGGATTTATATGAAACACTTCTTGCAGTCACATGGCCCAGATGAGTTATCTGACACATGAGAGAATCAGTTAAAGTTTTTGACCTGATAGGGGTCAAACATGATGAACTAATGTCAAGAAGCAGTGCAAAGGCAATGTGTCCATATATACAACCGTCCTGGGTTTGACAATAAACTACAGTAAGACGATTAACTATGTCCAACAGCAAGGCCTTTGATCAGGACATTTTGAGAAGCATGGAACTACCTCTTAATTCCTGTTAGGGTCCCAGTTATGGGCAAATAGTTAACCCCAAAACTGAGGTAAAAAGCATTATGAAAGTGTAAAAATATATTTTAATACCAGAAAAATTATTACCAGCAATACATTTTTGAAAAAAACTTACCAGCAATACATTTTTTTTAAATAATATTACCAGCTATACATTTTTGAGGAAATAATTATTACCAGAAATAGATTTTTAACAAAATATTACCAGGAAAAAAAAAAGTTGTCAGCATTAAATGACCCATTGTGGTTGATATGCTATAAAACAAACCAAACCATGTACACAATGCATGCACTGAATAGCTTAGATTAATTATTGATAATTTTACTATCCTCCTCACACACATGATTTTTTTTCATCCTCCTCCTCCTCATCTTTTGAACAGGAGTAGAGGTTTATTCCTTGTTTAGGATTGGGTTTTCAGCTCCTTCTAAAGTCTACTTTCACACTATATTTCTAATGTCTTTGCCTAATCTCTGAAATTTATACTATTATTAGGTTCCCATCTCCATCTAAAATAGTCATGGGCAAACTGTGGCCTGCTGACCACATGCGACCTGTTTGGCTCTCTGAATGTCATGAGGACATTAATATTTCATAAAATTTCACTTGTTCACTCACACACTCTCATATATAAATGCATACATAAACAATGATTATGTCCAATATTTCTTGAATTTTTAAACTTAACTTTAAAGTTAGTTTTCATCATTTTAAACCATTGGCGATTGATTTTTCACTAAGGAAGATCAGATGTGTAAATATCTGTTGCTTTAGAAACAAGAAACATTCATAATTTTTTCTTTGAAGGAGAAATATTTTTATTTTAAAAATTCTTTTTTGTATTTTCAAGTGAATAATTTAGAAATTAAATCACACAAAGCTGTGTGTGCTGTATGAATATTTGTTATATTCCATGCTAAGGGAATAAACACATAACACCCAGATGGATACTAGAAGAAAGGTTTATTGTACACATCAAGTACAAATATGAAATACGGTACAGTTATAAGCACAGGTCACTCTAGTAGTGAGTGCCACTAATTGGAAGGTCAGACGTGCTTGTGCCGTTTTGCTCTTACACTTCTCTCTGTCCCCTCTCCCGTAGACAGTAGACTTTACTTACTACCTATAGTGTAATCATCCATGGAGGTGACCGGTTATTCCATTACATCAATATTATACCAAGACTTCAATTTCTTAATTATAGAAAAATCGTTTTTCCAAAGAAAAAAAAAAAAAATGAACTGTTCTCACGTTTCTAAGCCAGTTGCTTATGCATTTGTTCTTCCGTGGTGAAAATGGCAGAGATAACTTCAATGAAAAATTACCTTTATTCTTTTTTTTTTAGCAGGGTGGCCCACCTTATGATGAGACATATCTCATGTGGCCCACTGGTTGAAAAGGTTGCCTATGCCTCATGTAAAGTCTTTTCTTTCTCTTTCACTTACAGTAGCCCCTTGCATCTTAGTGGCATTATTGCCTTGCTTGGAGTGAATTGATTAAAAAAAATCTCTCACTTTCAGTTCTTATAAATTGTGAACAAGCAATATTAGTAGAACACTGTACGCAAAGAAGACACACATCTGTCTTGCACCAGTTTTATGCATAGGCACAATTCATGGGGAAGTGAAAGAAAAGTGATGATTGAAGCTTGTGTGAGCATAAAAAAGAAAAAGAAAGCAAGCAGTGGAGTCAGCAGTTTTTTCCTGTTCTAGCCCTAACCCTCCCACTTCTGGGGTCAGAGATGGGGAAAAAGTTGGATTCAGTTAGGAGAGAACCAAAGTGCGTCCTGGGTATGACAAACTACATCCCGTAGCAAGGCCTCTGATCGATGTTTTGAAGAGTGTGGAACCACCTCTTAATTGCTGTTGCTCCCAGGTTTACCCTGACCCAGGGTGGTAGCACTTGTCAGGGTCACATCTTTGGGCAAATAGCCAAACTGGGGTCAAGACACTATGAAAGTATAAAAACAGATTTTTATAGTAAAAATACCAGCAATAAATTTGATTCTCGACAAAAACCCTCTTTACAAAAATATGTTAACGAAACATGATCTACAAACTGATTTCTTACAAATGCATATTCTATTCATACAAACCTATTCTAAAAATGTTGTAGGCATTAAATAACCCATTGAGGTGTTGATATGCCATAAAATAAAATAAACAAAAGCTGAAGTGAGAGGTCAAAGGCAAAAAATGTGTTTCTGCTAGTTCCAATTGCAGCCAATTTTGTTTTTATATTTGTATGTTTTTTTTTGTTTTTGTTTTTTTACAAGGAAACACAAAGTAAACATACTTAACACTAGGAAGAGATTGTGTAAATTTCTAGGGCACATGATGAGGAAAGAGGGCTTGGAAAATCTGACACTCACAGGATGGATTGAAGTCAAGAGGAACAGAGGAAAACAACTCATAACCTACTTAGTGAGCTTGAGTAAATGGATAACAAGAGAACCAGACTTCAGAGAGATAATAAAAAGACAAAATTTATTAAGAGCTACAATGGATAAGAAATTATGGAGAGCCAGCATCCTGAAGAGACATGGCAGAGAGAGAGAGAGAGAGCAAGCATTGGGATTCAGCGGATATTTCAGGTGTGACATCTTTGCAGAAAACGAAATTTAACCAAATAACTGTTGATATTTAACAATAGGTTTAAAAATAATGAATTTAGAAGTACATAAGTAAAAAAACTTATTAAACTTTCTATATAGACTTGTTGATGGTCTTTCAGCAGGTGAATTATTTTAGCATTCTGTGTTTAGGAGAAATAATAAAAAGGTAATATTTATTAAGAGTTATGAAGGACAGGAAACTGTAGAGATCGTCTACATCCTGATGAGACATGTCACAGAGAAGAATTAATTTACAAATTAATAAGTGTTTAACTATGTCATTAATTGACAATTTTTATGATTTTCTAAAATTTTTCACATATCCATTTACGATCATCACAGATTGTGTACCTTCGTTTCAAAGTCACCCTATTGGAATTAAATCCTGTATATATTTTTCAATCAATAAAATCCCATCAGAAGGTTTGTTTGATAAACAAATACTGCAAAAATACTTGTGGACATAGTTGTAGACCTACCACGTGTTATTTTAGGACCATCTAGAAAATAATAACACCTTTCACCACTCTTGCAAAATCAAGAAAAAGATTTTCATGAAACGGTGTAAAATTATTTTCTAGCTAATGAGAACTTTGTATTCAAAAAGTTCACACATCTATGTCAAATTAGATTTTGTATCTCCCTTAGGATATAAAAATAGAAGTATACTGCTTCTCAGAGCTGAAAACAATTTAGGAAGCGAGTTTGATCTACACATGCACCCACACACATGTATACAATGGAAGAGATGAGCCAGCAGCCACTGACTAAGTCTTTGTCTATGCACTCAGGAACACATTAAGCTGACCATCTTAAAATAAATCTGTCCACACATTTCACACTGCCCTAGGAACACTTAATTACTTGATAAATCAAACTTCACTGCAAGGAAAAATTATTTATTTAAATGCAACGTCAATAGTCATATTCTGTCTTTATGAATACTGTTCTTTTATTGTCCTATCTCCTCAATAACATTTTCTCAGTTTCTTTCACTCTTAGTAATGCCTTGTGTCTGAGGGGCTTTATCACCTTGCCTTGAGTGAAATGGCTAAAAAAAAAAAAAAAAAAAAAAAAAAGATATCCATCTCTTCCTTCCAGCTACGAAGGAAATAGTAGGACTTGTATCTAAAAAAAAAAAAATATTTCACTGGTGCCTGCCTTTTCAGGCAACCATTTTTGGTAAAGAATTTCCAGTAGTTAAGGTAAATAGCTTGTAGCAGGAATAAACAAATAGATATTTAACCGTGCGTCCATATCACAACTGAATGTAACACAAAGTTGGAGCTTAATGTGGGATCTCAGAAAAATCATAGAAAAATTGCTCAAGTCCTCTCGGTGCTTCCTCTCTTGAAGATGCCTCAGGAACCAGGTAATGATCCCAGCCCCCTCCCGAAGGGGAGGTACTACCTGAGTGTGAAAGGAGGTTGGGATATTAATTTCAACTTGCCCAACATAGTGGCAAGAAGGTATGCCAGAATAAACAAGTAGCTTTTCAAAAAGACCTGAACTCTCATCCCATTAATGGACAAATGTCCAGTTTGACAATGGGAGCCTACTCAAAGTCTGTTATACCAGAACGTACCTATTTCTATTGTAAATAAACTCTCCCACAGATAAGAAGTAGTAGTGGCAGCAGTCGCCAGTGGAGCTCAGTGAGTTGTGTGAGTCAGTCAATGTCGGACATTAAAGTATGAGCCCCACAACTAGATTGCTGCATCATTAACTATTATTGCAAGTTCCTAACGTTTTGTACGTCGAACCTAATTTAGGACCGACTTAGTGAAATACAAGCCTCCACTGTGAAAATTACTCTGCAACAAAGTCAAAGCAAAAAAATCTACAATCAGATGACCTCTCTTCTCTAAATGTACATGCCATATTGTTTCTTTTTACAATTTAATATTAAAAGACAACACTGAAAAGAAACAATGAGAAAAAACATTGCAAGGTAACAGTAAATTTTTTTTTTTTTTTTTTTAAATAACAGTGATTTTTCCAGATACAAGTCCTACTATTTAACCCATAACTGGGAGGAGAAGAGATGAATTAATACCTTCCCGAATAGTATTTTGCATGTAAGTAATGAATTCAAATCAGTTTCTTATTCCAAGCCTCTGGGGACACCTCAGTGTGATGTAATGGTTAACAAGCTTGTCTTGCTAGAACAGTTGTGACTGAGTAGTGAGTTCGATCCTCACTCAGTGCCCCATACCTTCGGCCTTGTGCCACGTCTTAGCTACACTTAGATATAACAGCAATTCAGCACTCTTTGTTTCAAAAAAAAAAAAAAAAAAATATTCTTCTGGTTTAATACTTTGCTTATTTTCTCAAAGGCATCTTGATTATTTCATTACTATATTAAATATGCACAGTGCAGTTAAAGCAGTTATAAATAAAGATTTTTTTTAAATATTTGAGATACACTGCAGTTCAAAAGATTGAGGCCATCCCTGGTAAATTAGCACAAAAAGTAGTTGTTTTGTACTTTAAATAAGAGAAAATTATTATACATAGTTAAAAAGAAGTGAAAAAAAGATTTTTTATTAGAAATTTTATTATGATGAAAAGAAAAAAAAAGTATTTTATTGATTAAATTTTGCTCACATCAAAATATCTTCCTTTACCCCTGATTACTGCAGGACAAATGTTTTGTATTCGTTGGAAAAGTTTAACTTTGATAATTGATTCGATTCTTTTTTCAATGATTCTTTTTCATTTTTTTTTTTTTTTTTCACTCTTCTGTCAAGTTCATCCCATGCTAATTCTTGGAGTGGCTTCAAACTTTTAGACTGTAGGGCATGTGTATAATTTGTGATAACTGAAACTAATATAATTTAACACTTTCAAATAAATATTATGTCAAGGGATTTGTTAATATCTAAACACTGATTTTGACTGTCACTTCTAAACAAAACAAAAGCAATGCATTTTAGCTAAATGAATTGAATTATATATGCTAATAATATGAAATATTGAAATTTGCAACTGAATTTAATGATTTGTTTTTTGAGGTATTTTTACAGCTTATCAACCCTTTCTGGGTAATTTAAAGCCAAGATATATTTCAGACTGCTTCCAAGTGGTCCCCCATCTAAATACTGACTGGGCTCTATGCTACTTAACATCGTTGATCAAACGAAAACCTATATTTTCAATGTGATTTGATAATATTGTGTGATCAACATTCACACTGAAAAGATTTTAGAGGGAGATAACTATTGTGGGTTAATTATAGTCTTTTTTCTTAAAATGTTATGTCCCCTTAATTATCCTAGAATATAATAACTTGAGTAGGCAAATGTATCTAAGGGATTTGCAACTGGATAATAATATTGGGGGAGGGGTCTGCATTCACAGTTAAACTGAGAAAAGATTTTTCAAGGGAGATAACTATTAAATGCTTTTTCTTAAAATGTTATGTCCCCTTAATTATCCTCTGAATAATAACATTGTTTGAAAGCTGATTTTGCTCCTCCATATCCTTGGCAATTTGGCTATCGCTGCCATGGCTGATTTCTGAGTTGCAGATACCATCTTTAGACAAGATTGCTCCCTCGTATTTAAAACCGAACACTTCCACCTGTTTATGGTAATGTTGACACAGGTGTGTCTGTGATATTATTCACCATTACTTTGGATTTCTTGAAGCTGACCTCTATTCCATATGCTCCTGCTCTTTCAAAAAGTTTATTGGTCAAGTCCTGGAGCTTACTCTTACTACCTGCTTTGAGGTAAATGCCGTCTGCCAAATGTAGTACAGACTATACAAATTACTGGTAGTCGGCATTATGGATGGGAAACGTGGAAACAGAGAGAAAGATCCAAGCGTTGAGTATAAATGCATGAGAAAACTCCTTGGCATATTTTATTGGAAACATAAAACCAATGAGTTTGTGCGGAAAAGGATTGAAAGTTTTGTGGGCCTCTTTTCGCCACTGTCAAACGGAGAAAAATGACGTAGTTTGGATACATTACAAGGCACGACAGCCTGTGCAAGACCACCATGCAAGGTGGACGTAGAAGAGGACGCCAACGTAAAAAAAACAAAAAAAAAAACTGATTGTCCAATGTTATACAATGAACAGGTATTACTATATCAAAATTGCTGATGACGACCGTTGTGAAGAAGATTTAGTATTCCTTCTGCATTCGGATCCCCTTACGATTACAAAAATCAAGGGAATGATGATGAATAATATTTGGGGGAGAGGTCTGCATTCACAGTGAACTGGGAAAAATTGTTTTTCAAGGGAGATAACTATTAAATGTGTCTTTCTTAAAAATGTAATGTCCTTTTCAGACAGTCGATCATGGATTCCTTTTTATTTACTACCTGTGAATTACCAAGCATTCTTGGGAAATATAATGGAGTAGTGTCCCGTTGCTTTCTTCAGTTTGGTATTCAGAATTGTCCTTTGCTTAGATTAGTTGCTACCCAAGGTTAGAGAGCCCAGTCTACTATTTAACCTGAAACTGGAAGAAAAGATGGTATCATGCTTTTGTTTTCCAAAGGACATTTAGTGTAAGAAGGTCAGACGAAACCGGAACTTGAATTCGGTTCGCCAGTCCACACCAATAATCGTTACATTTTATAGTTTTTGAATATTTTTACTTATTTGGATAATGACGAAAATGTCACTGTTGACCGCAGCAAAATCTACAAGCGAATGAATTTAGTCAATGATAATATTTTATTCCATTATGATTTGTCATAAAGGACGACTCAACGAGTTTGTTTTTTTGTTATCATTTCACCCAAAGAAAGGCGACAGTGCCACTAGGACGCAGAGCGTGAGAGACAATGAGAAAACTTTAGTGAGGAAAGGACAATAAAAGAACAGGTTTCATGACAATAGAAAATGGCGATGGTGATTGACATTGTATTTAATTTTTTGAAGATTGGGCACTTTTTACACTTTCGTCCGCCACCTCGTTTCTTCCTGTTATTCAGCAGTTCTGTTTTTTGTTATTGTTAATTATAATATTTAAATTTAAATTTAAATCTCGAGAAACAAAATCAATGTTTGTAAAATGTAAAAAATGCCTTCAATTTTGTCAGGTAAACTGAAATTTACTGGTTAATTCATATCAAATCTAAGAAAATCACCAGTTTCCTAACTTAAAGTTTTGTTGAAGTGTAGATATGTTCAGGTATTATTCATTGCATTTATTTGCCTCGAATAAGGAGAGGAAATTAGACATAAGACGAGTTTAATGCGCGGCCAACACACGTGTTATATGATGTAGCGGCAAAAATAATCCATTGTATGAGGCCCACATATCATTCCAGACTGTCGTACCTGGGGCAACCCATTGGTGAATGACAGGAACCAACGGGGTGGGGGTGCGAAAGTGAAATAGCACCGGAGAGTGTAGGTGGCAGGAAAATCTAGCAATCAGAAACTATAATATTAGAATAAAACAGAAGGTTGCATCGAGCTAGTTCAACAGTAAAATGGTGAGACCTAATTGCCAGTCCAGTAGCAAGCTTTCTAGTATTTAGGAAGTTTTGTAACAATAAAAACGTGTGCATAAATTTTGTCTTATTTCTGAATTTTATCTGTATGGGTTCTGCCTTAAGTAAATTTGAGAACTCTTGATTTAGACTAAATTAGGTACCTTCATGAAAATCGATGAAAATGGATAGCATGACAAGAAAGGTCTGAAAATTAATGAAAAAAAATTTCCTCGTGTTAAATGTATATTTCATTATTGAGAAGAAACACTAAAGTATTTTTTGAAATTTTTTACTCATACTTAACTAAGCCATTTTTTAAATTTTTAAAAATAAGTTAAATTCTTCGTTTAAAACTCGTTTAAAAAATTAATTATACGTATTTCAAAAATCAAAATTTATTCGAAAAAATTTAGAAAATTTGAAGTTTATTTAAAATAATTTAAAAGAAACTTTTACTTACTTTCTTCGTAGAAAAATGTTTTTTAAAATAAAAGAGAGCCGATTTGAACCACGCGTGGATTGACAAGTGCGAATTGATGCTATCAATTATTGACAGCTGACGTGAGATTCGAGTTCCCCTACGGACGGACAGAATGGACATTTTTTTAAGCGCACTTGCTTAAGTACTACCTTGTAATAATTAAAGTAAAAAAAACTTTCGCCATTCCGTTTTTTTTTTTTTTTTTTTTTTAAGTACTGTACCATAAGTTTGTTGATACTATCTGG
The DNA here is from genome assembly GCA_963932145.1 of Acanthosepion lycidas. Lineage (NCBI taxonomy): Eukaryota > Metazoa > Mollusca > Cephalopoda > Sepiida > Sepiidae > Acanthosepion > Acanthosepion lycidas. The sequence continues at coordinate 10,452,110 of OZ010575.1, read as the reverse complement.
AGAAATTATAAATACTATAAAAAAAAAAAAAAAAAAAAAAAAAGAGATACAAGTGCTGCACTGCTGACGTTTTTTATTTATTGCACGCACGATACTTCCGGCTTCCGTAGATTTCATTTGGAAAAAATTATTGACACAAATTAATTTTTTTTTTTAAATACAGGGGCTCGTTAGTTTGTAAAATAAGCTTTGGAAATTATAATCTGTAAATATATATCTACTTAAAAACAGCATTCGTTAAGTTCTACAAGCTTTTCCATAATTTTAGAAGAATTAACAAAATGTAAAAATAAAAAATAAATATTACAGAAATAACAAATAATTGTAGGTAATTGTTTTAAAAATTCATTTTTCATCGAAATATCTTTTTGCTTTCAGACAATATTGTCCATGTTTATTGGAATAAATAAAAGCAATTAAAAGCTTTTGAAATTAAATATTTTTTTTGTTTTATTGAGTTTTGTATGTTACACTTCAGAGACGATTTTCAGGTAGAGGGGCCCAACTAAAAAACAAAAAAAAACAAAACATGATTTGGTTTCCTCAAAGCCTTGTGCTTTTAACTAATTAATATAATAATTAAACAACTCCTCAAAATCGAAATTATAGAGTTTTCGTACAATTATTTAGAGGGGGTAATACATATGAAACAAAAAAATTTCTGCCATAACTTTGCAAAAAAAAAAAAAAAAAAAAAAAAGATTTATAATAATTTCCATCATTTGTGAATAGTTTCTGAAAGTTTCGCTAAAATTCGACAATTATTTTTGCAAGATTTTCGAAATTAACATGTGTGAAACAGGAAAAAAACGCGCTAAAAATGTTATGTTATTTTATCAGCTCAGTTCATAAAAAGAGAAAAAGGTTCTTTTTAATCAAAATTTACAATGTTCTAAAAAAGGAAAAAATTTTAAAAAATAAGTAAAAAATACTTTGATCTTTCCTCTCAATAACAACAAGTATTTAGACGCTAAAATTTTGTTTTCATCAACTTTGGCGTCTTTTTCATCATGCTATGCTCTGTTTTTAGCGATCTCATGAAGGTACCTAGACTAAATACACTCCGTCTGAAAAAAATGGGATGAAGTAAGAATACACTAGTAAGTCACTAGTTTTAGTAAATTGTCAAACAAGCCCAACAAAGTTATCCAATCCCTGAATATCTTTCTTAACCCTTTAGCAGCGGCACATATACGAGCAAATTAAAATATCACGCCACACTTAGCCAAAATTTTAAAAGACCATGCATTTAAATTTTATTAAATAAAAAACCATAGATTTTAGAAAAATAGACACACAAATACGAACTTACTTTATTTAGAAGTTTAATACTTCTTCAATTATTTAAAAAAAAACTAACGTTGTACCATTACTACTTCCACACGCACGCACACATATGCGTGTCGTGGTGTGGCGGTTTAGCCAGTTTTAGTTATGGAACCAAATTCTCAGTCAACAAGTGATTAATTATATGTTTTCACTTAGTCTTAGTTGAAATAACTCTTTTGCAAATTGCTCTTTACAAGATTTATACAATTTTGGCACAAGGCCGAAAGGGGGGGAGAATATTTATTTTGTAAAAAAAAAAAAAATTGTGGCGCAAGGCCGAAGGGGGAAAGGTTGGCCTCTAGCTATCCTATTCCTAGTTAACCACAATCATGACCCATTCATTCATTACAATTACACATTCACCACAAGAACTCATCCATCACCTTTATATTTAACGCCCCCCCCACCCCCCACGTGGGTCGTATGTGGCACAAGGCCAGTTTAACTTGGGTTCTCCGAGCCCGTAGGCTCGGCCAAAAATATTCCATTTGAACCCGTATAAACGGGTCCAGGGCCTGTAACTCCTCTTTGACAAGGCCTCGTCCGAGTTCCTCTGTCGAAGCAGAGAGTTTGACGGTAATGAACCGTTTGGAGTACCCTTCCAGGTCCACGGCACACCTTTCAATCCTGCACACACCACAATATCACATATACAAGGGTCCTACAAAACACCCCATGAATTAAAAATTTTAATGTTCGTATATATATAAAAATTCCATGAAACATGAAATGATGGGGAGGGGATATGAACCCCGACGAGAAACTCAAAGGGGGGGGGAGGCTTAGGCTGGTCGTCACTTCTGACACTTACTATCTTCTACCAAGCTAAACCCATTCACGCGTTACAATTTGCGCATTCACGACGAGATCATAATCATACAGTCCTCCAGCGAATTGATTGGTTCTTGGCGAATCTTTTCCATTTTTAATAAGAAGTTATTTGCATAAACTTGCGTCTTTGGTAGCAAAAAAAAACAAAAAAAAACTGTTCGTCTTTGCAAGGGTAATTTGCATATTAATTAAAATAAAATGATTATTCTGTAAACATGGCGCCCGGTCGATACACTTTTTTTTACTCATTTCCCCCATCATGTGGCGAGGTAAGTTTTATTTTGGGCTAATCCATGCTTTCCATTCTTAGCGCATAAAAAATATTTCAAGAGAACCTGAATGTCGCCGTATCTTATCTTTAATGGACAACATGTCATTGTTAATTTTAATTCGTTCATGCAAGCGAATGGCTAGATAAGACAGATACATTCATGTTGCAAGCTCTCTAGCTGTCGTCAGCTTATTTACGACTAATATACGAAACAAAATAATTAAATTCTGTAAACAAAAATGGTACTTGAATAAACTAACCACGCTATAGAAAGTGTAGTTAATTTGCAGTGTAACACCCGCACTCACTTCGCATTACAAATTTCCAGAATATTTAAATTTGTGTAATTGTACATGCTCTATTCGAATCTGACTTGATAAATTTGATAAAATCTACTGTTTTGGAGTTATCGACAGTGAGAGTTCGGATTCATTCGCGTCGCGGGCAGCCATTATTCGCGCTGTTTGTATCAAATTTATCAAGCCAGATTCGAATGGCGCATGTATAATTACATGAAGTATTCTGGAAATTTTTAATGCTAAGTGCGGGTGTTACACTGCAAATTAATCAAAATACTTTGTCTTTCGGTTCCTCTTCATAAACATTTTGATTTTTGACGATGAAACTGTCTTTAAGTTTGTTGCTTTTTTTTTTTTTTTTTTTTTTCATAGTGCTGTTTTGTTTTTCTTTTTGTTTTTTTAGCGAAAAAGTGGCAGTACCCGAGAATAATTTGGATCTTTTTTTGTTAATTCACCCCCAAGAGTTACTTATATTGCAAATATTAATTCACTACAAGAAATTATAAATTTTAAATTAAAGTTTGTAATTTTTTTTTTTTTTTTTTTTTTTTTTTTTTTAATACAATTTTTGGTACTCTTTCAAATTTATAAATTTAAATACAAAATTTGTTTATCTTGCCTCACAACAACTCCAACCCTCAGAATGAAAAATTACCAAAAATCAGGCAATTAAACCTTTTGGTAAGTGCAGAATATTTGAGAGACTTCGAAGGAACTTTTTTTTTTACAATTTAAAAAGAAAATCTATTCTCGGCTTGTTTATCGGAGTGAATGCAGACCCACACTTAGAAATAGCGCATCCGAGTCGCCCACATTTGGGGCGATCGCAAAGGTCAACCCAACCGGAGTGCGTTGGCAGGGCCTGTCTTTGGGAGAATTCGGTGTGAATTTTAGTAAATATAAATTTCTTATTTTGGAGTGAAAGATGAGAAATTTTTTTTTTTTTTTTTTTTTTCCGAGGAAATACCAGATTCTATAAACTTGGATGTGCGGGTGGTGTAATGGATAATGACCGAATTGGAAATCGGAGAGTAGAGTTCCAATTCCAGTTGGGTTCGTTATATTCACTTACGCGCAAATAACCCTTGAGGAAAGTATGCATCTACCTCTTCTCATCTTAAGACTTGTATCGCTAAATCATAATCCCCCCCCACCCGCAAAAAAAAAAAAAAAAAATTCTTACAGCTTCATTTGCAGGCAATTACTTCAGGAAATTAATGAATCCTGGATTTAGCCGATTAATTGTTTAGACTTTAATCATGATTGAATGATGGCCGTATCATTGAAAAGTTTTTTTTACTTGATAATAATATCCATTGAGGCCTCAAATGATAACTTCTTTTTTGGGTTAATAATTGTATGATGTACTTCTAAAATCCTGCACACTTTCAACACGTTAGGGAGCGGGGCGATAACCTTGTTTCTTTGTCCGTTTTATCTTTTAATACCAGCGAATTTAACCGACTTAATTGAAATGTTCAGCACTTGTTCGTTAATGAAATAACTTTTAGATTCAAGCTTTAAAGTCTTACTTTTTTTTTCTTTTTTTTTGTGGAAGTGTTTTTCCGCTCTGTTAACGTTTGCTTTTAACTCGTTGTCGATCAGTGCTCGTAAATTTTAAATTTTCGAATGTGTGGAGCACCTAGTGAAGATCGAACTCGCTACTCGGTCATAATTGATCTTAGACAAGCTTGTTAGGGATACAAACAACATGTCGAAGTGCCAAATTCAAATGTGAATGGACCGAGACATCTTAAGATAATTTTCGAGTTCAATTCTTTTATGTGGAGAGTTGCTCATACGTAATTTTAAATCCTCGAATATGTCGTGTGTGTGAGTGAAAGTCTAGAATCGGGGGTCATAAAACGGACATAATTCGGGCCGGATTTATAGGAATATGCTGAAAAATAAGTTGATAAATTGGAGGTCCAGACAAAATAGTGGACATTGACATTGATTGCTAAAAAAAAAAAAAGAAAGCGTTTCATCAACAATGGCTCTTTGGCGGAATTGAAAGAAATTCTGTAGAATTTAATGACTTTGTAGAATTTTTCCTGAAGTCCTCTAGTCTAAGCAGTCCTCCAAAGACATTGAACAAAGAAAGTTCTACAGTCATTAGTGATAATTGGTCCGCTTATAATGGACCTTGTGATCTGGGATACAATCAAAATGTTATAATTTATGAGAATAATTTTGTTAATTTACATGGACCTCCAATAGAAAATAGTTGGCTTCATCTAAGTGTTTCCCCCAGAGAAAACAATAAAAACGATTTTTTTAAAATCAAATTATGTCCCCTGTTTTATGGCCTCCGGTTTTAGACTCTTTTTACGCACGTCAAATCAAAAGTGAATTGTGATTGACTAAGCGTAGCTTAGATGTGGCACAAGACCAAATGTGTGGAGCACCAAGTAAGGATCGAACTCACTACTTAGTCGTACTCGTAATTGATCTTGCGAGAGAAGCTTGTTAACCATTAACATTACGTCAAATCAAAAAAGAATTTAAACTTAAAACTCATTATTTTATGGGGAGAGTTGCCGATTCATAATTTTAGGTTGGTGCAAAAGTAATGACGTAATGTCGTTTTTTGACGTTAAAAATACGCCAAAAAACGACATTATTGCGTCATTATTTTTGCACCAACCTAAAGATATTTATTGTTGCATACTTGTTTGGAAAAAGTTGTCTTTTTAGGCATCTCCACTACGCTAAAAAACAACATACCCTGATGAAAAAAGGCCTTAAACTTAATGAAAATTTTTTTATCGTCAAAATGCTTATGTTATCAAGAGCAAAGACCAAAGTATTTTTTGATTATTTTGTTAAATTTTTTAATCCTAAAATCTTTAATCCTTTTAATCTAAAACGTTCGAAATTTTTTTTTTTTTTTTTGCCTTTTTCAGGCGAAAAACACATTGGAAATTCTTGCAAAAATCAATTGTCGGATTTTAATGAAACTTCCAGAACTTATTCACAAATAAATGTCATAGTAAAAATATTTTCTGTTTTTACATCTGTTACTCGCCCCACTTAATTTTATGAAAACTCGATAAATTTGATGGTGTGCCTTTTAGTGATTAAAAGCAGAAAACTTTGAATAAATCAATTTTTTTGTAAAATCGAAATACACAGCTATATCACTATTTTTACAGCTTATTTGTAGTCGTTGCTGATAAACTTTTAAAATCTTTGAAGAATCGAAAAATATAAAGTTGAAATTCCGTTTTTGAGTGAATAGTTTTACATTTTTTTTTATATGTACATGGATTCGTTCAGAAATTAATAAAAAAAATGAAAAGTATTGAAAACCCGTCTATTATAGACGGTTTATAGGTACTAAAAATTAATACCGAAGAAAATTACTTTCACTTTTTAATAATTTATTCAATGTTTTGTTTACATATCGTGTCTTCTTTCAAATTAATAAATTCTAGCTAGACTAAGATTGCCTCCTCCACAGATTTTTGTCTCCGCTTATTTCAAATCGTCTTTTATTCCAGACTCTAGAAATCTATAAATTGATTGTTCAGTTTTTTTAGTGACGTTGACTAAGATGGGCGCTAAGAAAGCTTTTTTTACTTTTTTTTTTTTTTTTTTTATTTACATCATTTTCCTAAGATGACAGAAAATGTGACGCTGAACTGTCATGTAATTTCACTCCTCCTCTATGGCCGTGAATTATGGACCATTTTCTCATGAAGAGGACTTGTGGTTCTACAGAAGGATGTTGAGAATGTCATAGGCGGAACATATAAGCAATGAGGAAGTAAAATGGAAGCAAAAAAAAAAAATGACTTCATAGAATGAGAAAAACTTGGAGAATTTCATACATGAAGGCAAGATTAGCAGAAGGAAATGACGAGTAACCTGCCTAACAAGATTGTGTAGTACCCTTTAGTAGCAGTCGTAAGTAAATAAATCCTGTATCAACAGCAGCTCGAATATAAAAAGCATATGAACCCTAAAATAACTTCTTCCGGGTTCCCTTTTTCGAACTGCTGACATGAAATTACCATCCTGAAGCATGATAGAAATGTTTTCATCGTTCTCTGAAGGAATCCCTGAACTATACTTCTTGGCTTCAGAATATTCCATTAATGCTTTTAGGTCTAAGAACAGCTGTAAAATCTGATTCATTGAGTTCTGCAGCCAAACTTGTATATAGCACACTTTACGTCTACCAGGATAGTTAATAATCAAACCAAACTAACCACTCTTGGTTCCTGCTTTATGTGTAGATATGTTGAGATTGAAGATGTCTCAACATCCCCCATATTCTAGAAAATTAACCCATGTAACATATGTGCAAGATTAGCTCAAAAACTGCAACTTTGTAAAGAGACAATGCAACCAAACATCCCTTACAACCTGCTTATAGATGTCTTTAAAAGGTAGTAAAGCGTCCGGAGAAACATTTCACGGCTGTAATTAATAATAGACTAGAGTATTTCTATTAAACGACTAAAAGCAATGCATTGAGAAAATATTTGATGATTCATTAGAAACCACCAAGCAGGCACAACGCAGGACTTCAAAGAGCGGCCATCATATTAGATGGCCTAAAAGCTGTTCTTACCTAGCACAATAAAAAAAATTCTCGACATAGTTGTACAACAATCTCGTTTGAAAGAGGGTATTGTAGTGCCTTTTAGTAGCAGCAGCAGCAACCGTAAATGAATAAATCTTGTATCAACAACAGCTCGAATATAAAAACACGTGAACCCTAAAGTAACTCTTCTTCTGGGTTCCCTTTTCGAACTGCTGAAATGAACTTTCTACGATGAAGCTAAAAGCGCTGTGAAACGCTTCACACTAAAACACATACAAGTCACATATTCAAGAACATTTCGTTGTGCATGCAATTTATTTCTAACAAAAACTCTTGCTTTAAACTTTAATTTTGTTTTAAGAAATGTTATCTTTGTATTGCAAATCAATTGGTCAGTTATTTTTTGTGCATGTAATCTTTACACCACCAACATTCCTTGTGCTATAAAATATTTCCGTAAGAAACCTTACATACTAAATTATTGAAGTAGCTAATCACTAGTGTAAATAGGAGGGACAATATAAAGATACACTAAGAGCTACAAATAGGAAATTGTAAAGAGTCATGATGATCTCAGTCCTAAAGATACATGATATATTAATGATTCCTAACATGATCAAGGAAATTTAAAAATAACCGTGTATCAAATAAAAGGTTATCTCCCTTGCTTGCTATTGTACTTTAGATTTCCTTTTTCTCAAATTCAATTTTTCTTGTTGGTGCCACCCTGCTTTAACCACTGGGTCAATACATTCCAGCCCAATTCTTGCTCAGAATATAAATAATAAACTATATAATCCAACCAGACATCAAAGAATGGCAAACTGGTTATAGAAACTTGAGAAAAAGGAATTTTTATCTCGACTCCGACTTGGCCACACTTTTAAGTTTTATTACTCACAGCTACATAATAAAAAAAGGGGGGAAATTCACCTATGTGCTATACATAATGAACGATATACAATGGAACACATACTTATAAAATTCATAAATTTAAGACTTATCTGTGAAAAGTATTATCAAGCAAACAAAATGAATGAATCTTCAACAGGATTGATCCAAATAAAATAAATTAAATTTCTTAATGAAACCAAGATATATTAAAAAAAAAATTAACTTTAAGATAATTCCTTTACAAAGGCTATCGCTTTCAAAAATTATTCACAAATTAAGTATTTAAATCTAATCTTATTAGGTATGAAATGACCAAACGACGGTTGATATGCCTTTAAACACAACACTGAAATATTTGCCCAGAAACTGAATTTAACTTTTGATTTTAATTTTGTTGGTATTTTTCTTTTTTCGTATTTAAAAACAAAATTATCAAGCAAGGACAGTAACTCTTAATACTTGCGTGACAATAAAATACAATTATTTCCCTTGCTATTTCAAGCAACTCTTGTCTTGCAAATCATTCCTCCTGCGAGATAAAACTTTTATAGCTGAAAAAAACTGTATTATCCCCTATGATGTCAGGAGGATAAAAGATACGCTGAAAAGTTCTTGGCCCTTCCCAAATAAACACTCGTAAAACTTTGTTTGGTCAGATTTTGGAAAATGGACAAGGCTAAATAATTTTCAGCACTGTGTGTGTGTTTCTTTATAATCAATCATGTTAAAATGACGTATTATAATTATATTTTTGTAGTTGGTGTGTCAGTGTATGTTTTTGTATTGTAGAGGCCAGTTGGTGTGACCTTTCGAATTTATATTTAACGCAAAAAAACACAAAATATGAAACGCTAAGAAGAATGAACACAAAACAATATTTATGTAATGAAGTATAAGCATAGGGGTTACTTCCCTTTGACTGAAACTAAAGTCTTTACTAAAGAAATATTTTTATCTGAGCTCAAAAAGTTAAATGAACTTGCCGCTCAAAATGTTCACTGTGAAAGAGTTGAAAGGATTGTGTAAAACCGAGAATGTATTGATGCTTGTAATGTTTGTAATTAAGCTTCGTGTGTATGTGTGCGCGTGTAAATGTTTTCATAGCATCTGCTCGCAAGAGGGTCGAAATGAGATTTCTTAAAACGGCTACATTTCCATAAACAAATGAAATCAAAAAGAGGAAGAGAGAGAGAATGAACTTTTTTCTGGTATTTATAATCAATGTAATCACGTAATTAGCTCCTGAGAAAGAAGTGGGAAATTTCGACTTCGTCACAAGTTTGAAAAAGACTTGTGTGTGGGTGGATTGCAATGCCCCACTTGTGTGTTTATTGACCAATTAGATGTTGGGGTTTTCTGAAAATATATATGAAGCTGAATAAGCTCTGTGATCTGCTTTTTGCACAGAAATTGACATTGATAAAAAAAGTGATAGCATGGTGCTAAAGTATTAAATTATGCAACAGTCAGTTTTTAATTATCACCTGTTGAAGGAGTTGTGCAGTGGAATAATGTGTAATTTTTATAAAGAACAATTTGATGGGGGGGAAATGAATGACAAAGTGGAATTTTTTTTTTTAATTTAGAGATATATTTTTATTTATTTATTTTTTTAATAGTAGTTTTGGGTGTATAATAGAGCCAATTTCATTTAGATTGTTTTTGCTTGTTTTTCCATCACTTTTCTGAGTAAATATCCCACACTGCCAAGATAGGTGAAATGTTGTATTAATCTCAACATTAGTTTTCTCTGGATGTTCTAGCAATTACAGCACTTTCTAAACATTTTTTCTTTTAGTGGCATTTTTTTTTTCTTCAAAATTGGGGTTAAACTTATGGTAAACTACTAATGCATGTTTTAGTAAAATATCCCTTTTGTGTTCATATATTTTATTTAAATTCGTTGGTCTCTCTTATGTATTTTTTGTTGCAATTATTACAGTAAATTCTTGAAAGTTCTAGCTTATTGTTTTGCTTTAGACAGTCGTGAGAAATTTTATGCTGATTTTTAGATAAATTCTTTTGGATTGTAGTTGTGAGAGTGGGTAGAACTATATATTTTTGATTTGTTGGATTTTTCATGAGGGCCACTTTTCTATTTTAAAATTAAAAAAATCTTATGAAATGGACTAAGTCTGACAATTATTTTAATATTTTCTGTTCATATTTTTATAGATACAATTATTTAAGTAAATGATCTGTTTATAATACACAGTATTAATTACATTTACTGGCGTGAATATCAGAAATTTTCATAGAAAATGTGTCCTTTCACAGGATTCTAACCTGTATTTTACACGGAACCATCATATAGCCTGATGTGCTATGCCATTTAGCTACAGAGAAAGTGCCTGGTTAGCAAAGTCCAAATTACTAACTAATACATCCGAGTGTTGACTTCAATGTTCACTTTTATATTTACACATGCTCTCTCTGATATTGAGCACTTTATCCTATAAATATAGCACACCTTAAAAGTATTTTTTCATTCATATATATCTGAAAAATACTTTTACAGACTTTGGGGTCAGGCTTCTCACACCAAAACAAGGGCAATAGTCCATATAAACAAATATGGACATCCTTTATTTTTGAGTTAAATTTAAAGAAAGTCTATGGTAAATGGTGCTGTGTTGACATGTAGACTAGGTTTCATTTGTCAAACTTCAACATTTAACCTGTGTAGTAGTGAGTTAACTCGGAAGTGATCCATTTAACACGGGCAGGGTGTATTGTGAGCAGGCAGGTATGATTTTACATATGGCCGCACAAATGGTAATGGTTGCACAATTATATCAGGATTGTTTCTAGACCAAAGGCAGCCAAGTCATCCAATCTTTGCTGTTTATTGCTGCATTGCTGAGCACATGTCAAGTGGCCCTAGCATGTTTTACATCTCCTAGTACTGTGTTGTGGGTACTTCAAGAGCAGCTCTTGTATCCGTATCATTTGCAATGTATGCAGGGTCTTCCGTCCTCTGATCACTCACCACAGGAAAACTTTTGCCAATGGTTTATTGCATAAACTACCAATCTGTTGTTTGTCTCTTGAGTATAGATGATGCAACATTTGGAAGAGATGAATGACAAATTTACACAACCAACATTTATTGGCAGATTAGAATCCCCATCATACAATACAGGATATGCACCAGCTTCAGTTTAAGATTGTGTGAGCAAAAATTGTAGGTGACTGTCTGGCAGGTCCATATGTTCTCCCAGCATATCTTACAAGAACTGTCTGCAGGGATTCTTTTGAACAGACTTCCAGACCTGCTAGGGGATGTACCCCTGCTAATACAAAGACACATGTGGTTTATGCATGATGTGGCGCCAGCACATTTTAATCGCATTGTTCATGAAAGATGGCTAGGTAGGGGAGGACCAGTTCCATGGCCTGCATGTTCCCACAACCTTAATCCTTCAGATTTCTATCTGTGGGTTTCACCTAGAGCAATTGGTTTATGCAGCAGACATTAATAATGCAGAGACACTCCAACATGACATTTTTGCTTATATGGGCATTTTACCTTATTTGGAGTCAAGGACATGTCCCCAAAGCTTGCAAAAGTATTTTTGAGATATAATTACTCTGCTCGACCAATAACATTGGTTTTATTTGATTGGTTGATCAGAGTAAAGCCCACAAACCTTAAGCCCCCACTTTTTTTTTTTTTTTTTTTCCATACAAAGAGGTATTTTGCTTTTAAATGTCAAATCTTTCACTTGCCAGAAATTTACAATCACCTGATGAGATGCATTGGTACACATTGAAACAGTTGCAATTGTATAGCAATTGTTGACATGTTTTCAGTGTAATATCTTGAAATAAATATTGTTCTACTCTGTAAATTAAATGTTACGAATGTTGGAATTGTACTCTATTCAATCTCATCTTTATATATATATATATATATATATATATATATATATATATATATATATATATATATATATAGAGAGAGAGAGAGAATGAAATGTATTTAGAAAAGGGCATCATAGCAAATTGTCACTCAGATGTTTATGGAATTAATCATATCGCAGGAAAAATTCAGTGAATAAATACTCAAACTTTCATCCTCTCTAATGATTACATATTGAACAGAATTTGATAGGGTTCCATTCTGACCATCTGATTGTAGAACAGCTCAGTATTTCCTGTAGTGTGTTGAGTGCTATTTAATGTTTTATAAAAATGGTTTCTTTTGTTTTGGTTGTGGGGTTAGTAATAACAGCGACTGATTAGCGGCATGTATCTTTTTTTCAACACTGGTTAGAAAATGTCTAACTAAATTATAAATTATATGTGTTTGTTCTCAGTCTATTAAACAAAGTGAACAGTATACAGTTAATTTTCTTACACTAACCAGGTTTTCATCCTTGTTTATTTGGGGAATTTAACCTCACTAAATTTGTGAAATAATTGAACAATCTGGTGAATTATCACTTAGCTCTTAATGTAACTGATCATATCACAGGAAAGATTCATTGAACAAATACTCATGAGCTTTCATCCTTTCTAGAGATTGCATATTGTCCCCAAATTTGTTAAGGATCTTTTCTGACGACTTAATTGTACGTCAGTCCAATATCTCCTGTCATGTGTTATATAAGGGGTCATTTAATATAGGTTAAATTTATGATGAAAAAATATCACTATAGCAAATTATCATCTGTTTATGTAACCAATCAAATCACAAAAGATTCATTAAATAAATACTCACTTTCATGCTCTATAATGATTATACATTGCCCCTGAGTTTGATAATGTTCTATTATGGCCAACTCATTGTTTATATGAAAACAAATCTTTTTTTGTTTTGAAGGTGTGGGTCAGCTACTACAATTGGCAGCTATAAATAAAAAAAAAAAAAAATCAACAACCACCATGACCATAGGCTTTAGTCAGAACTGAAACCACTTTTCAAAATGAAGATCAACCTATCCTTCATGAAAAGCTAAAGGCTGGTAGTTGAAGGATCATCACTCCACAGTTAATATCTGTTAACCTATTCTGAGAGAATTAGAAGTCCTACCAAGATTCATTATTAGTGGCAACAATCTTAAGTTATTCAGATGAGTGTTGATAGCACTCAAAAAGGAAACAATAAGCCCTATGGAAGGTAGTGAAGGAAAGGTAGGACTAAACATCAATTGTAAGATGGAATGCATGGTTGTCAGCAAAAGAAATATCCCAGCATACAACTTACAATTTGGAGATACCAAAATCAGACGAGTATGATTTAACTACCTGTGAAGTGTCTTAACAGAGGAAAGAAAGTGTGACACTGAAATTTGAAGGTGCTTGTAAAAGATGCCTTCCAAAAGCTAAGTAAAGTATTAGGTTGGTGCAAAAATAATGACGTAATAATGTTGTTTTTGACGTAAAAAAATACGTCAAAAAACGACATTATTACATCGTTATTTTTGCACCAACCTAATATTAAGAAACAGGCAAATTGTTATAAACAAAGAAAAGAGTATGGAACTGTTACATAATATCAATCCTTCTATATGGCAGTGAATGCTGGACAATTTCCTCAGAGATGAAGACTTGAAGCAACAAATGTGGTTCTACAGAAGGATGCTGATAATACCATTAACCAAATCATTTAATAACAAAGTTTCAGAGAAAATGAAAGCAAAAAGGACAATTATACTTCATGCCAGATTGTTGAAATTTCTAGGGCATATAATGGGGAAAGAGGATGTGGAATACTTGACACTCAAAAGGGCAGATTGAAATTAGTCCCAGATATATGAATAATAGTGAACCCCCAAAATGGGGTCAAAACACTATGAAAGTATAAAAAGTTTTATAGTGTAAAAAAAAAAAAAAAAAAAAAAAAAAAAAAAAAAACAGTAATAGATTTTAAGTCATTAGAGGGCACTGTTAAGCATCTGTGATTGGAGAGAAAAAAAAAAAAAAAAAAAACACTTCCTGTCTTCATCTTTTTTTCCTTCTAGCATGTAGAAGTAACTCCATCAGGACCTTGTTCCCAAACATTGAGATGTCTTTACCCTTAATGACTAAACTCTCTTTCTCACACACGTGTGTATCACCAGCACATTTCCTAACTTTTAATGTCTTTGCATGCATACTAATGTTTTTTTCTTCCCAGTTATATGAAAACTAAATTTATATAAAACACCACCTTGTTGAAATTGTCTTGTTTCCTTATACCTGTTCATTTACGTGTGCAGAATATTGTTGATACTGCTTTTAGTCAAACTAAGATGAAACATTTGGTGACAGTGATTTCCACAACCACCTGCTGCAATAGCTGCTATTCAGGACTAAAAATCCTAGTTCACCCTGCTATTCAACCCATAGCTGGGGAGAAAATATTCATGCCTTTCCCAAGGGCATTTGTGCAAATGTGAATACAAGACTTGATCCTCAAGAATCTATAAATTGTATAAGTGGAGAGAAAACTATAATTGTAGGCATCCTTCTTCAATACAACTGATTGTTTGTCATGGAAAAAATATAAAAAATACAGCAAAAAGAAAAAAATATTGTATTGATTACTAAAGATGCTGAAAAGGAAAAAAAAAAAAAAAAAAAAATAAGTCATTTTATTGTATCATTCCAGTATCTGACACCCTCTGCTATATTTACTCTATAAGAGTATCAAATTAAAAATGGACTATTGCCGCCATATCTGGGCTGGATCTGCCGAATCCTCACTTGCCTGTCTTTACAGCATTCAAAATCATCTATGCAGTCTTATGGGTGATGAATTATCTTCCATCCTGCAGCTCCATTCCCACAGGCAAAATATCACTAGCTGCTCACAAGTATCACGATTTTCAATTTAAATGAATTTAAGCATGCTACTAAATTGACATCTAGAACCCACCCTTTTACTGTTTAAATAGCTAAATGCAAACGCCACTTCTAATCCACCAGTTTTTCTCGCACTTCGCAACTGTGGAACACCCTTCCTCTTACTTGCTTCCCTGATAACTACAATCTTCAAAAATTTAAATGCAGTATCAACTGCCATCTTCTGTTGCCTTGAACACCGTTCATCTTTTATTCCCCCCACCAGCCAATCTTTTCCCTCACTTTCACTCTCTTTAACCCCCTGCATGCCAGTAACACTCCCGCCTTGCTTTGGCATGAGATGTTTAATAAAAAAAAATAAAAATAAAAAAAAAAAGCTTTGCAGTTGGGACCCTCCTCATTCCTTTCGTATTCTATTACTATGAAATTCCACTCTGACTGCTTCTCCCTAAGAACTGCTGCTTTGTGAAACAGACACCCAGCAGGATGTTTTCCCAATCACTACAATCTTGACCCCTTCAAGTCTAGGGTTAACCATTATCTTTTTTGCATAATCTGATGAATTGAACTTCTTGCCCTTTCTTATGCTCATACAACACCACACAGTAACACTGCCTTGAATGGCACTTGCATTAGTAGCACCCTCCCCACACACACACACACACACACACGCCAAAAACACCTGTAATTTCATTATAATGGTTAGCTGTTCATTTTCACTCTGAATGCCTTTTCTCAAGAACTACTGTGGAAGACTCCCAGCAGGATGTTTCCCAATCACTACAATCTTGACCTCTTCAAGTCTAGGGTTAGCCATTCTTTTCTGCATAACCTGATGAAGTGCACTTCTTTCCTTGTGCTCATATAACACCACACAGTAACCCTCTACCTTGAGTGGCTTTTGCGCCTTGTGTGAACATTCATATAATTAAAAAAAAGAAAAAAATTCTCTACTACTTTGATGTGGACTGCTTTCCACTAATGACTTTAGACTTTCTTAAAGTCCAAAGGCAACCTCTGTCTGGGTTCATCTTCGAACAGTTTTTCTCCAAAATGAAACTTGCAGTTCTAAACTTGACATCTGTAAATAACTAAGTCCAGATAATGCTTTTAAAATCAAGTAACAATGTTATGAACAGGAACTTCCACTTCTAAAATGACAAATCAATATTTTTTTTTTTTTTCTGAGAAATCTTGTGCTTAAAGGAAGATCAAAAAAACCTATAAAAATTACCCCCTCATGTTTTATGTTTTAAGAGGGGGGGGGAGCAGTCTATTTCAGTTATAACTCCTTGACACTACATATTTTTCTTGGGGGAAAAAAAAAAAAAAAAAAAAGGCGATTAGAATGGGAATAAAATCTAAACACATAATGAAAAGAAATTATTTTTTTTGTCATTTTTGAGAATTTACAACAAAAATATTAAACCCTATATATTAGATTGTATATATAAGATTATTCTTGTAAATAAACAGTCTAAAAATTTATACATTTAGAATTAATACAATGCAATATTTATCATTTACCAAATTAAGAAATTTGAAAACAATTTTTTCATAAATAAATATTTATTACCTTATTAAAATGTGGACCAACTATAAGGAAATCTTTACAATTTTATAAAGTTTGAATTGATTGGCAATTAGCTAATGTTTCGTCTGACATTCCAATATACAGTCTAATAGCGTTCATTATTTTTATTGTCAATTCTCAAGAAGTGGGGTCATCGGAAAAACTGTTCCTTTGACATTTCATCTTACTATAGGCACATTTGTATATGTTTGCCATTTATTCTTTAAACCGCTGTGTATGCTTAGCTTTATTTGTAAATTTGTCATTACAATTTGTTCCCCAAAATGGAAATTACTTATGACTGAACATAAAAGTGCTTGTATAAAAATAGGGAATACCTGCGTGTGAGGGGTTAGGATGTGAGTGACCAGCCATACACCAGTACAGAAAGATTAATTAGTTAGAAATTGAAGTTGATTATATTAATTTTGCACTGACATCCTTCATAAAATGTATGAATCTCAAGCATGGCAAACTAGGCTGCTTTGTCTTTTATCCTTTTGACCTTAGTATGATATTAATACTGTGATTACTTAGGAAATGTCATTCATTTGGTTTGTGTGTAAATAATAATTATCTTGCACTCCTCCTGTCTGGTAGATGATCAGTCAGTCAAGTGCCATACATGATACCCACTTGGGTGATCATGTATCTTATGATACATGACTGACGAGGCAGATTTTTTCCTGCAGCAGGTTGCCATTTCTTTCTGCAATAGACTGGTTGCAAACCAAGGCTAAAGAACCCAGTCTGTCCTGCTATTGAACATGACTAGAATTTGAACTCGACTCTCCAAATTCTCACTCAGAGCCAATATCTATTACACCACAACACACATCCTGTTCAAGCTAAAAAAAACTTTTTTTTAATTTACTTCAACCCAAGCAAGGCAAGATACTTGGAGTGAAAGAGAATGAAAATATTTTAGAAGAAACCTTAAACCCAATCTTAACGGAGGAACAAGAGATTAAACATATCCTCCTGTTAAAAAAAAAAAAACAAAAAAAAAAAACAGGGAGGGTGTAAACTGGACAATAGGCAAACATGTTCTCTTTTATTGGGGAGAAAGAAAGGAAAAAAAAAAAATTAGCAAATAAAATTTCAGACAGATGTTAGTCTAGAGTTGAAGTAAACTTTAGAAAGAAACCAAGGTGGAGTGTGAACCAGGCGATAGATGAACATATCCACACCAATATTATGAAACCATGAAGATTGACGAATACTCTCCAAATTGTCTAAAACAAACATTAGACCAGATAATATAATGAAAACAAAAAAATCGTTTTGATACTGTCTTTACTCCATGCAAGGCAGTAAAAACACAGGGGTTATAGGGTATAGAAGAATTAGGAACAGAAACATTAATGAGTTAGAAGAGGAGAGTAATGAGGAATTTGGATAGCGACTGATATTACATTTAAATTTATTTGTAGATCAAAGTTGACTGGAAAGCATGAAACTAGAAGGGAGTTTCACAAGTGAGAAGTGTAAGAAATGAAACTGTTAGCATAGAATTTGATTACATATCGGCAACTCAACCATAAATTGATGAGATCTCAATATCAATCTAGTAATGTGTTTAAATTCAAAAAGTCAAGGTACTGTAGCAAAGAGCTCATCCAAACAATTATGAAAGTATTTATAGAAAAGACACAGAGGCAACCTTATGGCAGTAGGAGAGTGGCTGAAGCAGAGCTGCCAGATTAGGACCAATAATACTGCTGATTCTTCTTTGGGTTTTATCAAGGAGCCCAAGGCAAATAGCAGGGGCACCAGACCATATATGGCAGCAATATTCTAAGCATGGATGAATGGTAGACTTATGTATGATAGATTCTGGAGAGAAGAATTCTTGCACAGTGAACCAACTTTCTTAGCAGCTGACCTATCAATGGATTCAGTATAGTCTTCCCACCTCATGCCAGCTGAGAACTGCAATTGAAAAGTAATGTTTCCAATTTTATTAAATAAAAGTTTTAGATTGAATACTAGAATAAAACTTAATTTCTCTTCAAATATTAATTTTTCAGCATAGTGCCTTTTTTGTTTATGAAGATGAAAAGAAAAAATTACTTGAAAATCCATGAATTGAAAATAGCAATTTAACATCAAGCAAAGACCTTGAATAAGAACTCTACCTACTTATCCTTTTATGGAAACACAGTCTGAAATATCTTTGCCTTTAACATTTTAGAACCAAGTAAAATTCACAGAGATATTTCAAACTGTATCTGTAGTGACTTCCTGCCATGAACATGGTTAATAACCTTGAAGCTGATAGGTCATGTGAGGCTAGCATTTAACATGAGCTAACTTCATGCCACATTTAGAGTAATTGTCTACTTATAAAGAGAAAAACATGGTTGGTGTGACAATCACATTCTTAGATTTTTAAAAATTCACTTCATTTATTTTCTTCTCATGAACTGAATTTAAATATGAATCAAATTTTTCATTTATTTATGAAATAGTTAAATTAACACTATGAAAATAAATCATGTTCTTCAGGATTTAGTTTTTTTTGTTTTTGTTTGTTTTTTTTTTTTTTGTTTTTTTTTTTTGTTTTTTTTTTGTCAAAAGCAAAGTTTGTAAATATCTTAATTGCTTTTGACAAGTGAGCCTGATCAGACTTTTTTTTTTTTTTTATTATTTATCAATATAAGACTAATGAGCCACTCAAGGTCGAGGACTGCTTAATGAGGTGTGTGATATGGATTTAAGAGGAGGTTGAAGTGAGGATAGATAACTATTATCCCTCGACTTAAAGAGGTTAAGATTGTAGTGTTTAGGGAAGCATCCATATTTATAGTCCATTCTATAAAGCGGTAGTTTTTTGAGGGTCGGGGGAGCTGAGTAGAAGCTTGTTCTTACATTTGGAACATAGAGGAAATGGTGATTCAACTCCATGGAAGTGACATGGCATTTCATAGCTGTAAAGTTCTGAACTGTTGGAACTGAAGAATGGTGCCCATCTGAAATTTTTTTCTTTTTTTTTTAAATCAGATTTACCCCAAGAAAGGCAATAAAGACACAAAGGGTTACTGCATGTGAAAGAATTGTAAACTGATGAGACCTTATTGCCAATCTAATACAGTACTTACACTCATAAAGTCTAGGTCCCATTGCAAAAAATTTATCTGAACAATTACCATGAAAGTATTTATAGAAAAGGCACAGAGAAACAACTTTATGGCAGTGACTGAAGCTGACACAAGGTCTTGCTGATCCACCTTTGGATTTTATCAAGAATAAATAGCAGGAGCATCAGACCATGTGTGGTAGCAATATTATAAGCATGGGTGGATGGTAGACTTATAGATATGTAAGATTTACTGTAGAAATAGTGATAGCAATCAGCTTGCAATTTTGCTTGAAAAAAATATGTAAGTCAAGTATAAGGAAGTGAAGATTACGATGATAAAGAGGATAGATAATGATTGACCCTTGATTAGAAAAGGTTAAGATTGTACTATTCAGCATCCATGCCAGTCTTTCACAAAGATAGCAGTTCTTGCGGGATCTATTTGTGAAACTTCATCCTTACAATTGGAATACAGGCAAAAATGAAGGCGACTCAATTCCATTGACATAGCATGGTGAATCATAGGTGTAAAGGTCTGAACTGGTGGAACTACAGAGTGGAGATCATCTGAACATTTGCCATGGAAATAGCAATAGAGCAGCAAAAGGCTTGAAATGTTGCATTTATGGGAAAGAGGCTGCAGATTGGAGAATATGGCTTCCCTCACAAGACTGTAAATGTCCTAGCTGTAAAGGTCTGAACTGGTGGAACTAAAGAATGGAGATCATCTGAACATTTGCCATGGAAATGACAATAGTTGTAAGCTTGCACTCTTGCATCTCTTTGGAAAGAGGCTAAAGAGTGGAAAATAAGTCTTCAAATATGAATAATTTTTAATTATATCAAGGCTGAAATGTGTGGCTTGAGCACTCTTGTAAAAGAGAAAGCTTGGCAGAATGAGTATACTTCCTGGAGCAATAGAATATGCCAACCACTATCTTTAGCAATAGATTGTGTATATGTATGTGTTTTTAATAGTTTTTTAGTTTTAGGTCTGTTTATTTTAATACAAGTGCTTTTTTAAATACTTTTAATATGCATTTATTTTAAATATAAAGTAAAAACATTAATCCCCATTTATCTATGATAAATGCAAATATCACTGTGTCACACTTTTTCAACTTTACTCCTAGAGGCCGCAGCCCAAAATATGCTATTTTGTAATCGGGTTGACTGTGAGCAAATTAAAAACATCCCAGGTCTGAACCAGACCAGCAATCGTGAAATTTTGAATTCCCAAGTTTTAATTACTGCGATTATTTGGTGATATTTTTACGTGATTTTTTTTTTGCGACAAATTCTATCACATAAATCTTATAACTGCAAATAAAGATCTACTACTCTTGTTATGGGTTATTTAATGCCATAATCTAAATATTTTGAATGCAATTGTACGTCTTCAACCACAAATTTATAGGGTTTGTTTGTTTTAACAGTTAATTTTGCTTCTTCATCTTTTTAGAATTCAAATTCTGCCAAATATATCTTGTTAATGTGAATAACAATGTACTATATTCAGTTGAAATTTAGAAATTGTTTGTTTTACAGTATATCAACAGATACCATTTTGGAATCAAGCAGGCTCTGTGATTGTTTGTTTTTTTGGTTTTTTTTTTAACAAAAACAATTTTTATAACTTGGGAATAATCTAATCTGAAATAAAAATGATTGTTTGTATGCAAAGTAAAGACCTATGTACATCAAATTATCTTTAATAATTTTTTTTTTTTTTTTTTTTTTTTTTGGGAAGGATGGAAAAATTGTACCTAGAACTATGCTTAGGATTGGCATATATGAAGAGGTAAACCAGTATCTTCTGTCAGGCAGGACCCATCTTGTGCAAGATTAATCGTTGTCTTGACTCGACAAAAAAAAAAAAAAAAAAAAAAAAAAAAAAAAATGTATTTGTGTTTTGCACTTTACATTGAACACCTTAGAACATACAGAAGGTCCTCGGATTACATCACCATCTCCCATAATATAATACGTCATCACAAGGCGCTATATGAAGAAGATGGCATTGTTTCTTCACCAGCTGTATGCAATATTGGATTGTGCTATATCACTATCTGTTGTGTATTTTTTGGAGGGGGGGAGAGTTTTTGCCCTTCATTATGGCTCCCAAGCATAAGGCAGACTTGTGGGTGCATTCCAACCTATGTCAAAAAAACAGGTTATATCACACCATAGGAATGGATCTCCAACATGAATCATGAAACTTCCTTTATTTTACTACATGTGTATGCTTTTCATGCAAATACTAAATTAAAAAATGTAATTCTGAAATTCTACCAAACAAAAGAATTCTAGGAAGAATCCCTTCTTGGTTTTACCAAGAAATTTTCAGCACCTCCTTAAGTACAGGTTACTACTTCTTAGCAAAAGGTGGCTATCTCTTCAATTTTAGACTAAATAGAAGTGACTGAAAAGGCTTGCTTCACTTCAGCAGGTTTTATTGCATGTATTGTAGACAAGACTTTTGGGTACTACTATAGTATATCTGCCAAGGCATTTGTGACCTACCATAAATGACTATGTACTCATTATTGCAGGAAAAGGATACAGAAGACGCTTATCTCTCTTTGATGGGGATAAGTCATGTGGTCACATGATTGCTACTTAGTAATGTTACTCCATATAGAGACAAAATCAGAAATCAAATTCAGTTTGTTTACAGCAACTAAACCATAAGGTTGTTTTCTTTAGCTCCCCAGGCAGGAGCTAAATCCCCCCACCACCACATGGCACTATTTCCATTTGGGAATATCTTTCAATATCTGCAAAACACCAGCTTGCAGTCTTCAATTTGGGAAAATCCAAGATTTGCTGTTCCTCATTCATGGAATATGTCCTTACCTAAGACAAAAATGAATCTGGCCCTTAAGAATCTGGAGTCCTAAAAATGGACTCTCTAGACACAGGAGTATCTCCATATTATATTTAAAACCCTTCCTTTTGTTTCTCTTTACTCTGCTGTGTAGATTATTCCCTACATGTGGCACATTGGAGATATCAAGTTTTGTGTATGCTTTTGTGATATAAGTCTCTGAGAACAAAGTATGTTTGTTATTCTTTTTCCTTTCAGCCATTCCATGAAGTATGGTGTTATATCACAGATATAATAATGCCCATAATGGGGGGGTATAAGTGGGAGAATAAATCTTTCTTCCATAGCAGTCTCCCATTAACGACTGTTGTTATCTTATTTTTTCTTTATATAATAAAGAGTAAAAACTTTCGCATCAAGTAATAAAAAGTATATCTACTAGTCTATTCTTCATTTAAGATAATTATCCCTCAACATTTGTGCATGGGATTCTGAACCCCCTACAAAAAAAAAAAAAAAAAAAAAGAATTAAGAAAAATGTAAGCATTCATAAAATTAGGAAAATTCAGACATCACTGATGTAAGCACAGTATCAAACTTAACATTTGTAAATAACAAAGTACAATAACTCTTAAAAAGACAGATCGATTTTAGACTTTATCAATATTATAAGCAGTCCCTCTTCTAAATCTAATAAAAAAAAAAAAAAAAAAAATAAATAAATAAAAAAATCTTTAAATGTCATGACTTGAGGCAACTATAACTAGTTTCTACATCTCAAATCATGGGCCAATATAATAAAATACCATCTAAATGTCATGGCTTTTTTTTATTTTTTTTTTTTCTTTGTCCAAATCTGTGAATTTGCTTTGCTCATGCTAAATCTTGAAAAAACATGATATAAAAAAAAAAAAAAATTCAATTTTTATTCCATAATGTCAAAATTATTCAATTTTGTAATTTCTAGTTGATTAGAAAAATTTCCACAAAACATTGATTTATTTGAAACAGAATGATCTATATGAATACACATTGTATTTATTGTCAATATTTCAAGTTGAATTTTTTTATCTGTAGTGCATTCTAGCTTCCATGGAGGACTCTTGATTGGGCCTTCATTACAATAGGTAGTGGGGGAGTAGATGCAATAGGCAACAATAAACTACAAAAGAACTCAAAAATTGATTGCTGCATTTAAGTATTGCATAAATGTTAAAGCTTATCTCTTAAAGTTCAATGAGAATTATTCTGCTGCCATTTAATTTAAACACAATTTGATGTGCTTAGGTCCTTACTTTCCCTAAAACAATTTTTATTTCATGGGTGACTTTCACTGGATTTCACAATTTTGATTATTCCCAAATTTCAAGTCATAAAAATTATCATACAAAAAAGCCCCCCCCCCCCTCCCAAAATTGCCAAAAACAATTGCGAATCCAAAATTTCAGTGTTGCACGGTCGGTTCTAGCTCAGAATATTTTTAATTTGCTCACGGAGTCGGCCTTATTCCAAAATGGTATATGTTGGCCATGGACTCTAAAATTAAAAGGTGAAAAAGAGTGACACTGACATTTGCTGTTATTATATAGATCCTTCATTAATGTACATAATTAGGCAACAAGATTTGTATTTTATATGAAAATTGAGATGTAATAGTGGAGTGTGTCAAATATTGAGTGGGGGGGTGTATCATAGATTGGTGGGCGCATAAGACCCTTGCACCAGCCTCAATACTAAATATTAATTATCTGATTGGGTGAGTGTTGTTTCAGGCAGAGAAACAAATAGAAGCAATTACCTTAAATGTTTCCTGAATTTATTTATTTGTCTTCATTAATTCCTATCCTGCCTTTTCCTCAAAGTGTTCACTCCACTTTACTATATACTGTGCCACCACACCTTTTATCTATGGTTTCATTTTATGTTACTTTCTGCACTTTCGCTTAATAGTGAAACTTGCATACTGCTTGCTCAATTAAACAATTCCTAAGTAATAAAGGTCCCAAAATACAAGAAACATAACGCTGGTCTTTCAGAGATGCTAAAACAGAAGCTAAAAAAAAAGGCTTTTTTCTTTTCTTTAATGAAAGAAATTCAAAAAAATTGTACAGTAAGGACGATATTGTCACACTTTTAGTAGAGTATATACGTGTTCTATTTTATTATTTGTCATTGTTGCTAATCTCGTTGTGGCTAACAAGATCGATGTTTATGAATGAATCTTCTATCTGTAACATAACTTAAAAATTATTCCATTATTGTTTTTGATAATCACCGAGTCACAATAAGTTATTGGTTCACTTTATCATCGGTCTGCAGGAATTAGGAAAACTTTATTTTTTTTTTATTTATTTTATTTTTTTTTGTGTGTGTTTTTGCTTTGTACTGCTATCCACAGTTCCTGACATTCAGAGACAGAGAACTTGAAATTTACCCACGTCAGATATGGATTTGGAGGGAGACTACCGTGTCTAATCTGGTAGGTTTTATTCAAATCGAAACCTAAACTTTATAGTAATGGTCAACAAAACTAATTTAATGACAATTTCTGTAAAATTCTGTCTTATTTTATTGAAACGGTAGTTTTTCATTATCGACAGTTTCTTCTTTTTCTTGATTTTTTTTTTTTTATTACAATAATCAGATTACTTAATCTTTGAATTAAGGGCGACAACTCTTGGTCAACAAAGCTTAATTTTTTTGTATTTTATTTTTGATTTATTTTAAATTATTTTAACTATGACATAATCATTACAAAAAATTTTCTGCCACACACACACAAATTAGCCTCTAGACATAGAATTTTACGTCAATTTCATTCGAATTATGCGAAATTCTATTCATTAACAATTTCTGAAAAGTTCCAGAAAACATCTTAGCAGCCATTTTTTTTTTTTGTTTCCAGAAATTATTGGAATTTTTACTTTTTAGACAAAATAATGCCAACAAATCTTGTGACATATGTTAATTTTTCATGTATTAATTAAGCTTAACGTTCAAAATTATTTTCGAATAACACCGATTTACCTCCCTTGCCTTCTCCTTAATTTAAAAAAAAAAAAAAAAAAAAGTCAGAGTTTTTTTAAGTGTTTAAAAATCGTTTGGAACAGTAACAAGAAATAAAACTCAAAATAACGTGGAACTATTAAACCAAACCAATTAAGAATTATTCGCATCAAAAGGAAAAATGTGTCCACAAATCAGTTTTCTTTTTTATGTGAGATTAGCACTACTAACTGATGCGCTTGAAAGAAATCATAGCAATTTAAATTCAGATGTTCAGAAAAGATTCGGAAAAAGCAAACTATTGAGCCATGATAACCTATGTCCTAAAGAATACTACATTTAAAACAAACTTAAAATATGTTGCAAAAATGTTGATATAAGGTTGTATTGGACATGAAGTGGGGATCTGTTTTCTATTGTTTTAAGTTACAATTTTTAAGTAGCCAAAATGAATACTGCAGAATGGCTGAGAAAATAGATTTATTCATGTAAAAGACTTTTAAGGAGTGTCTGTCTTTCCTTCCGGCAGTGGGTAAAATAGGGTAGACTGGGCTCTGTAGCCTTAGGTGACAGTTAAGGACAACTATCAATTTATTTAAAAAGATAGAAATTCCATTGTTTCACTTCCTTCATTATTGTTTCTCGATAAGATTTTTAAGTTTCTATTTTTCTTAATTCGCCTCCAAGCAAGGCGATAATGACACTAAGACGCAATGAGGAAACTGGGAGTGAAAGAGAAAAAGAAATTTCTTGGGAACCGGAAACCGAATCCAAAACAACCCGGTTCACACTCCTTTTGAATTGAAGTAGAAGTTTATCCTTCAATTCCTGGGTTCCTTTCCTTCTCTTTCACTTCCGGATTGGTGGCATGGCAACCTTGCTTGGTTACTAGTGTAACCCTTTACTTCGAGTGGCTCTTGGGCCTTGGACAGTGTGAACATCCTTTTAAACTCCTGTTCTGAAAACTAGGTAGAAGTGTGAACCAGACGATAGGCGAACCTACTCCTATTTGCTCTACTATACCGTGTTTGTTGGTGGTGGTATTATGTTGGTGCAAAAATAATATTAATAATGGAAAAAAAATAATATAGCTAATAATAATCATTAAAAATTTCTTCTTTGATTGGTTCACCACATTTAATGGAAAGATATATTTGATCAGTAGTAGCAAGGCTATTGATTCAATTCAATAGTATTATTGAATATTCGGTTGGGTCCAGTATCCATGACGGTCTCGGATATATATTTGACCAGGGGTCCACAAAGTGGTTGATATGATGGACCCATGGGTTTCAGAATCAAAAATATATAAAAAAAATCGTGGTGGCTCACGACCAAAATATTTTCCAATGAGAATAGATTTTTACCGTAAAAATACGTTCTCCTGGTTGGCTATTATTAGCCGTTAAATTCGCAAGTTACGCCCATACAAATAGATTTTTTAAAAGTTTTCAAGATTGAGTTTTTTTATGTTGTTGTTTTGGCTTGTTGGTTTGTTTTTTCTTTTAAGTTCACTCTCGTTTCGCTGTTTGGTTTTTTTAAAGTATTGTTAGGTCATAAGATTCTTAAAATCATGTCCAAATTTAAATAAGTTTCTCTAGTGCGTAAAACAATTTTAATTGTTCAAATTAAAAGAAATTTTCTTTAACCATCTGTGACTTAAGTCTTAAGCATTAGAAAAAAAATAGTTGCAAGATATCGTATTTTGAACGCTAGTTTTCGTTTTTTAATTCGAATGTCGACTTTTTATAGATAAACACCCCAAAAATGCATTTTAAAAATTAAAAATCTTTCATGAAGCTTGAATTTTAGTTATAATTCAAAGCTAAGAATAAATTTATTCCCAATAAGCAAAAATTTTTAATCAATTTGTTTAAAATTGACTGGAATCTTCCCTTCCTACTTCGCCAGTAAAATATCGCAGAAAAGAGTTTTTTTTAACAAGACATGGTCATGATTTATTTCTGAGATGAGGTATAACTATTTATTTATTTACAGTACATTGTTCAGCAGACTGATGCCTTCATCTTTATTTCTATGATACACATTTCGGCCGTTGAACACTCCGGCCTTCTTCAGATATTTGTTGACAGCTGAGTAAAGGCAACATAACTGAAAAAAATACTTGTGAACGCCTTAAATTTATCCTAGGCAAACTAATATTTTATTAAAGTTTAGGTATTTTGGCTTTATAGCCTTGCTTACGAGGACGCTTGTTGAAAAAAATGTTAGAAAATTACTAAAATAATATTTTTTTTAATTTAGTACCTCTTATTTTCTGATAATTAAATATCGTGTAAAAACACCCCCCGCCCCATTCACACTTTTTAAAATACTAGGGGTGTCGTTGAATTTGAGTTTCCATTTATGATTATTAATAAATACAGTTTTTTTTTTTGGGGGGGGGGTATTTATTATTTAACAATATCACTTGACCGCTACAAATTCAATACAAAATTTAAGACTTAAAAATTAAAATTTTAATAAAAATGAAAACGATTCATTGAAAAATTTGGTCAGGCTGCTAATACACTTTTTTTTCCTAAAGCAAGTGTCCTTAATATAATTTCTTCATAAAGCAATTTTTTTCTAATCACAAATGAAAAACGCTTTTATTGCATTTTTTACGTTACTTTTCAAGACAGATTTTTTTCTGTAACTGAGTCGCGTTTGATGATTTAAAATTAGAAAAAAAAAAAAAAAAAAAAAAGACCTTCTTAGTCTTAATAGGATTAAGATTAATGTTCGGGGCATTATTTTTATTTACCTTTTTCAATCATTTATTTATTTTAGCGATTTTTTTTTTTTTTTTTTTTTTTTTTTTTTTTTTGGAACTACCGATTTAAAAAGAAAAAGCTCAGAATATGAAACTGCTAAAAAAAGTTAAGTGTTAATCATGGTTTATGCCGAAATCGAATCACAAAGCTTAAATACTTATGAGGAAAGAGGGCCTGGAGAATTTGACACTCAGGAAGAAAGACGTATTGAAGGTATAGAGAAGCAGGCGAAAACAGCGAGTAACTTAACGTTAGTGTGGATGGATGTCAAGAACAGAGACAGATCGGACGGCAAAGAAAGTCAAAATTCAAAACTTTTGCCTTTGCGAAACAAGAGATGGTAAGTTGAGGTATTAAAAAAATAAATTAAATGAAAGAAGCTCCTCCACTCCAACTTTACCATTTAGAATCATGCTCCACTTGTTACACTTACAGGGTGATTTTTTTTTTTTTTTAAAGCTAATTTGTCTCGCAGGCTAATTCTTCATTCGGTTATTTCATAAATTAAGTGAAAAGTCTTTGGTCAGAAACTGCAATAAATTCGTATATTTTATGAACAGAAAAAAAAAAATCAGATTTGAAATTTTCCAGATGGTACTTTTCCGTTCAAATCTTAAGTATTTTTTTTAATCGAGTAACGAAGAAGTTTAAATGCCAAAAAATTTAAAATTACTTCAAATTTCAAAATTTACTTCAAATTTCAAAATTAAATTTAGAGCAGAATTAAAAAAAATAAAAATGGTTCTATTTTAGTGTATTCCAAAATTTATGCAAATAATTTTCTTAAAAAAAAAGTTTCTATTCCCAAAAGATGCGTCTGTAATTGGAGTTCATTCAGAGCCTCACAAAATAAACATGGCGGGGAGCTAAGCAGGATGGATATTTTATGATATCTGATCTTAAAAAAATTTTTTGCCATCTTTTATGCTGTAGTGTAAACACTGTTTTGGTTTTTTTTTCCACGTCTAAGACTTAAGTTTTAGAAGCTAATCTTTTCTAAAAAGAAAAAAAAATTGAAAATTATTAACGGTAATGATATTTTACTTTTAGCAGTCATAAATTGAGGCCAAAGACTCATTCTGTTTGTTTCCAACAACAACAAAAAAAGCTGGAGGGGGGGGGAGAGGGCTGAAGTCACCCCCTCGTACCCCCTGACACCGTGGCAGTAATTCAACATACGCATTGGGGTATTTAAGTGTTTTCGCAAATGGTCTCTAATCTGTAAACGGAGCATTAAATCGAAATTACCGTAATAACTCAGCCTGAACTAAAAAAGAATTCACGCCCATTCCATCTGAAAATCTATTTTTAAAAAAGATTTTAAACTTTTTTTCATAAAGTGACAGAAACTGTTTATTACGTCTTCTTGCTAAAAGTCCAGAGAAGACACTTCAGTTACTAAATGAAAGTTGGATCGGTAACTCATTTAAAAAAAACAAAAAAAAAAAAAAAAAAAACAAAAAAAAAAAAACACTTAAATTTAACTTCAGTTTAGAAAAGGCGAAAAAGAGACTTCTTGTATGCTCTTTAAAATGGTCAGTGATTCCTAGTATTTGAGTGGCAGGTATGTTTGTTTTTTGTTTCGTTTTTTTTTTTTAAAGTGGGGTTCTAACTCAAACAAGGACGTTTTTTTTTTTTTTTTTTTTTTTTTTTTTTTTTTCCTCGCACAAGAATTGGGTTTTTTTTGCTAGAGATAAGTCGGCACGTCAGCAGTCCGCACACACACTTGCGGAAAAAAAAAAAAAAAAAAAAAAAAACTGTCCAATTCTTTATGAGCAGATTAATTTTGGTGAAGCATAATCAGTAGATAAGTTTAATTAATTTTAACTTTTTATACTTGGCTTATATATTATTCCCCGAAGGTTAATCATCACTTATCGAACAACAGCGCAATCTGCGTCATCACGTCACAGGCCATCAAAAATGCGACTACACTACACAATAAATAGTGACTTTTTTTAAAGACGAATATCTAAATAAATACAGTGTACGGCACACATTAAATAAATTAAGACTTTTTAATAGATTATTATGCAAAAAGAAACAACTATAATTCATTAGATAAAACTTTTTTTTTTTTTTTTACTAATGTTTTTTAAAAATATACAAATAATAAACAGTCACTGTAAGTGACACTTCTGACTAAATATAGTCTCTTTCACACTCCAAAATTAAAAATTGACTGTTTTTAAAGTCGATTGAATATTTTCTTTTATAAAATTTATCATCATCATCATTTACCTAATACGTCCCTGGTGGTTTTCATTGGGGATGACAAAAAGTGGTGTCTCCTCCAGTACACACCCAACCCCAACAATTAATGCTGTGGTGGTCAAATGACAGAAAAAAAAAGACAAGTGTTCTTTGGATTTGTAAATTTAAAATACGAAGCGAGATGAAAGAAGAGTTGGAAAGTTTAAAAAAAAAAAAAAAAAAAAAAGTGGCAAGAGAAGCCACAAGTACTGTGATTTTTCTTAATGTGTTGGTAAATTTTATATACTTTTTTATAAATAATCAGAAAAAATAAAAGTTTTATAGATTTGAAACTTACGATTGTAAGATGCCAATGTAAAAGAGTAAAAACAGCTCGCAAAAAATAATGACAAGTGGGTGAATTTCAGTTTTCCCATTTTTAAAGATAAATTTCAGATGTATTTTTAAATCAATAGGTAATTTGGTAGGTAGTTTTATGCCGTTGTTGAGATGAAGTTTTCTTTTTAAATAATCGTATTCGTTGCCAATTTATCTCGTCAGTAGTAAAAAAAAAATGTTATAGAAAATTTAAAGGTAACTTTGGTTCTTTTTCTTTCCTTCTAAAGAGATTTTTTTTTTTTTTTTTTTTTTTTTTTTTTTTTTTTTTTTTTAAAGCCAAGTATCGTAGCACTGTACGAGTACTTTAGCTGCTGTGCACAGTAAATCTATTTGATAAGTGCTTCTCCGATCTATATATACACTCATAAACTGCACCCCCCCACTTGTGACGTCATATTTTTACTGGAATTTTTTTTTTATTTGCACTCTCATCATTGCCCGAATATTGCTTAGCACCAAAAAACGGATATGTGACAATATTGTAGAGCTATTTTAAAAATAAAAAAAACACGAATTCGTCAAAAAGGCATTGACATAAATACGAAAAAAACCACAACCATATTTTATTTTTGGCTAGGTCGTCAATGCCTGAAGGAACCAACCAAATTGGCAAACCACGTCCTAAAACTACAACTCAAAATGCGCATGCCTAGTTAGAGGGATTGTCAGTTTAGCAATTATTGGTAAGGCTGGGGGAAGTGACTGAAAAATTCCCAGTTCGACCCACTTTCTCAAAATTTGACCAAACAGAATTTATTTCGGAAACCTTCCTGGCTCGGGCCGAGATTTCATATCGTATGTTTGTTTGTTTTGTCATGGCACCAATTGTGTGTGTGGGTGTGGCGTTTTTTTTTGTTTGTTTTTTTTTGTTTCTTTAAAAAAAAAGCTTTTAAAAGCATTTCGAATGCTGATTTTTCAAGGCAGATCCTCTGATCGACTCCTTGGAAGAGCGGCGCCACACAATCTTTTTTTATCTAAATTTTGCGCTAAGCTTGGTAAATTAAAAAGGAGGGGTTGTTACTTTAAAGTTAATTACTTTATTTCTATTTTTTTTTTTTTTTTTTTTTTTTTTTTTTTTTGTATTTCTCTTGTCGTCCGAAGCTAAAATCTCAAGTTTAATATGTCTTATTTTAAAGTTTTCTTTGTGACCAAAAATGAATTAAGCATTAAGGGAATAAGAGGCCATATTATTCAATTTTTTTATGCTATGAAACATGAAAGAACAGATATGAAAATTTCAACTATGAAATCTGAAAAGAAAAATAATTACTAAAGAATGAACTAACCGCTCATCGCTCCTCGTTCTTCAGAACTCTGTCGAGAGAATTAAAATGTTGTACAATTTTTTTTTTTTCTCTCATTTTCTTGTATATTACCAACTAAAGTAGTTGAAGTTTTCCTCCGATGCCTTTGCTGTAGTGACCATATATTTGCGAAAAAGAATTCTAGACTAATGTAAGACCTCTTTTCATAAAAAAAAAGTAGTGAAAAACCATTTAATTCATATCATTCCAGTTTGAATTTCTGGTATAAACAATTAACATTATTTACATTCAAACTGTCTTTGCTATCCTGGTAATCCACTAGGCCAAGCGTCGGCCACCTACGGCACGCGTGCCAAAAGTGGTACCCAGCTGCAAATGACATCACGAAAAGTTCGAAGCAATAACTGCAACAACGCAAAGGAGATATTTCGCTGTTTCAATTTTAATATATATTAAAGTATATATACTATATAAAAATATATTGTAGAACAGGTATATTGACCTTGACTTTTATAAAAATACGTATGCTGTTGATTAAGTAATGGGTTCAGTTCGAAATTCTATGTGAAGGTAACCTGAATTGATAAACACCTGAAGAAGGCCAGTGGACACTGTTCCTGAAACGTTGTTATAATAACAAAGAATGAGGACTTGAGTCCGAGTTTTAAAAAAAAGACACACATGGCACAGTGGATAAAAGCGTTGGTTAGATCCAGTGACAGGACCCAAAGAGTGTGAGTTCAATACCTGGTTAAGGAAGTGGAGAACTTAGAGCGGGGAATTAACAGGAGATAACTGACATCCATTAGACATGGCACGCGGAACTAGAACAATCTACCCCAGTGAGTGAAATAAAGGGTTCAGTTCGACATTCCAACCACCTGAAGAAGGCTGAAGCGTTGTAATAAATATGGCAACAAAGATGAGGACAGTTGTCCGAATAATGTAAATAGTGCACATAATACCTCGTCTCAGAAATATAGACAGATACTGAAAAAAAAAAAATTCATATTTTTCGTTATTTTTTTAGTTTGATCTATTTATTTTTTAAGGACAGATTCTTTTATGCGCCGGGGTGTAGGTGATCATGTCCTCCACATCTTCCTGTAGCTCTTAATAGGTTTCCTGTTATTTCTGTTAAACCCTATTCTACCACTTACTCAAGCACATCAAGTATATTACGAACTGCTTTTCTCTTTCCCTCAATCTCTTGTGAGTATCAGGTTTTCAAAGCCTCCTTCCACTTTACATGCCCCATAAATTTCAACTGTCTCTTCTCGATGTTAAGTTTCCTTTTTTGTTTCCATTCTATCCAAAATCTTGTCGTTGCTTACAGGTTCGACCCATGGTATCCTCAGCATAAGACAGATTACGTAATGGAAAATGGATTTATTCAAAATCGGGCGCTATTACACTTTCGCACCCCCGCTCCGCTATGTTTTTCTCGTAACTATTTTATTTCTCTGATTACTATTTCTGGTTTCATATTTCCTGTGCATCACGTTCAGAACATCAAACACGCATTTTTTAAATTTTTTTTTCCTGTTTTTCTTTATCACTCTGATGGTCGGTTGATGAAATACTTAACGTGACACACATCACGGCAAAACTGGTCCCGGTCAACCAATGTTTAGACTGGAAATTTCTAAATCCTTTCTTAGTGTTTCCACAGCTTGTCCTCGGCATCTTCCAAATGTTTATTGGCTTCCGGAAAACTTTACCTCTTCCCTACAACGGCTGTTGCAAGCAATTGCAGTCCATACTGACTACTGGGGGATAAGAAAATGTAATAGTACCCAAAATCGTTCTTGAACGTCCGAAATATCAAAGCGGTTCGTCTCATGACCTTAACCTCCACTCAGACAGTATCAACGTAAGGCGTCACATATGTCTGGCACTTCCTCAGCAATGAAGACTGGCATGCAACGACAGATAAATGGTTCGACTGACTAGCTTTGAGAATATCATGGACAGTTTACAAGAAACGAGGAAAGGTTTAAAGAACTACGAGGAAACTGCTGTTAACAACCAGAAAGAGACGCTAATTTTTTGCGACAGGTAATGAGGAAAGAAGGCTTGGAGAAGGCAAGGGAAAACTGCGAATAACCGACGTGAGCAAATGGATGACGGAACAAGTACGACAAAAACAAAAGTCGTAAAGAAGGAAGGGTTACTTAGAACTGTGGTTTACATATTGCGGCAGGCGTTCGACCTTCTGCGGTGGGTGGGCATCGAGTTTCGTTGGTAGGTGTTTGACTCGACACAACCTTTTTGTATTGACGGTACCAATGCTATCCCGACTGAAGTTGGGGGACTAATTGGGTGTCCGGGTGGGGTGCTTTGTAACCCTCGCTACCTTATCAATATTTTAAACTAAGCACAACTGAGTGAAAAAGTTTCGCGGATTTGGACGACATTCTATTGGTTGTTTTTGTTGTTGGTTGGTTGTTTTTTTGGTTTTTTTTTGTTTTTGTTTTTGTGTGTGTGTGTTTTATTTTTGTTTTTGTCGGTGCTTGTGTGTGTTTTTTTGTTTTTTTTTGTGTTGGTGTTTGTTTTCGTCATGTTAAGTCTCGAAATAACACTATAAAATTCACAATTTTTATTCATGTTAAATGTATTCAAATTACTCAACTTTTTAACAAGAAAAATCAAGTTGATTTTAAAAATTGGCGCAAAATAATTTTATGACATGTCTCTAATTTGTATTTGGATACATTTGTATTTTATTTTCAATTTTTCTAACTGAATTGCTCACCTATATTGCACATGATCCATTATTGTGCGTAATTAGGTTACAATAAAATGTGTATTTTATATGAAAATTGAGATGTAACAGATTCGAGGGGAAGTGTCAGATTCGGAGGTCCGATGACACCTTTACACTGGCTCTGGGCGGGGCTAGTCATGAAATCATCAATACTAGTTGACTATTTCTTGTTAATTACCATTCAACTCGTGAAATTATTTGAGAGAGTGATAATTTTAGAATCGATGGAAAGGTTAAAAAAATGAACATTTTCTACATGGCAGACATTTTTTCTTTTTTCCCAGATTTTTACCGACATGAATTTGCAACTTCATGAAAAGAAATGAATCAGTTGTTTTGCTACAAGAAATTCTGTTCACATTATCGTTCTAGACCGTTTCTTGTCAGAACGTATCTTATCCATTTATAAGTCTACTACTCATCCATGTATTGGCTATCGCTGTCGCACCTGGTTTGGTGATTCTGCTATGCATTTACAGATAATTGATAAAATGCAAAGAATCTGCAATGTTATTGGTCATGGCTTGGCATTTTGGTTTCAGTCACTTTCCAAACACTGTAGTGTAGCTAGTCTGAATCGTTT
The DNA here is from genome assembly GCA_963932145.1 of Acanthosepion lycidas. Taxonomy (NCBI): domain Eukaryota; kingdom Metazoa; phylum Mollusca; class Cephalopoda; order Sepiida; family Sepiidae; genus Acanthosepion; species Acanthosepion lycidas. Next base: position 10,416,673 of record OZ010575.1, on the reverse strand, counting down.
CTATAAATACTTTCATGGTAATTGTTCTGATGAGCTTTCCTCGAGTTTTAGCTTAGGTTTCCGTTTTTTGATGCTTTAGTTTCCTTTTTCAAGTTAACTTAGCTAGGGTATGTATGCTCATTGGCCCCTTTTATTTCTGTCCCTACTTTTAAGTTTAATTCCCCATCCCCTCCCTCGTTAGGTGGTCAGTGATGTCAGTTCGCTGGTGGATGCGGGGCGCCTTTCGTTTCGCGTGAGTGGTTTCGTATTTGTTGTCGTGTCTGAATGAGTGCATGTCAGTGTGAGTGCTTGGGATGAATGAATGTTTTATACTATTATAGCCCCGCATTGATTTCGGCCAGTGAAGTGACGTTTCTGCCACATTTAGTGATTGTGGGGGGTTTTATTACTAATCTTATTTTCTTTAGTTTCTTGTAAATAGCTTTTTGTATTCATATTGTAAATATTCATTGGGGTTAATTTTTAGAATTGTTATTTTATTCCCCCCCCCCACAGACAACGAATTGTAAATATGGGGACTAGTTAGTATTTTCATAGAGACAAAGAGGTATTATGGTGATTGTAGTAAGAAAGATACGTATGAATGTGTTGTATTGGTGTCAGGAATATTGTTTTGTACGATTGGGTCAGTATTTGCGGCTAGCTAAGTTATAGTTAAGACAGAAGAAGAGCGTCCTTTCCCCAATCCCCTTTTCGGCCTTGTGCCACATTTCTGTAGTTAGCAGAATAAATATCGCTTTCCTCGAGTTTAATTCCCTCCCTTCCGTTAGGTGACAGATGTCAGTTCTCTGGTAGATGTGGGACGTTTTTCGTGTGTGTGTGTGTGTGAGAGAGAGAGAGATGGTCGAATGATTATTATTATTATTATTATTATTATTATTATTATTTAGTCCTGCATTAATTTTTCTTATAACTGATTTTTTTCAGTGCTAGTATAGTATATCTACCGAAGCATTTTGCGACTTACCGTAAATAGCGATTATTGCTGGAAAATGATCAGGAAAAACGACCTTTTTAATGTTTTTTAAATGACATCAAATCGGTTTATAAACATTCAAATCACTATTTGATGAGGTTTTTTAGTTTTATAGTTTTAGTTTTTTTTTTTTTTTTTTTTTTTTTTTTTTTTTTTTAGTTTTTAAAAAATTGTTAATGACTTTTAATACATAACCATTTCACTGCCTTTAACCCTAAACCATATCATACTTCCAGACAGTTGCCAGATATCATATTATGGTAGACCGCATAATATATGGTAGCAGCACAGATTTTTCTGCTACATTTAAGAATTCGGAAGTATTACTATCACGATTTTTAATTTTTTTTTTTGTATACAAATTGTATTTATTGTAAATATTCACTGGGGTTAATTTTTTAAATGTTATTCTAACACCACCACCACCCCCTACAGAGAGAGAGACAAATTGCACATATGGGAACTAGTTAGGATTACATAGATTTTGAAGTATTACGCTGGGTGTCGTAAGAATGTGTTTTGGTGTAAGGAATACTGTGGTATCTTTTGGGTCAGTGACAAAGGAACACAAGCCCCCACACCCCCGCTTATGGCCTTTTGCCACATTTTTGTATTTCACAAAATCCTCTATGGTACCTTGACTTTATGAATTGGCGTACTAGATTGGTGGCAATATAGCATTTTACTGTTGAGGTTCTTAGATGTAAGTTCTATGCTAACAGTTTCTTCTATCGCACATCTCGCTTGTGGAGCTCTCTTCAGGCTTGTTTCTCCCAGTCAACTTTGCATTTAAATTTTTGAAGGTCAATGTCAATCGTTATCTTCTGCCTGAATAATCAGTTATCTGGACGAAATTAATTCAGGACTAGATAATTAATAATAATCATTCGACCAATCAATCAGTTTCTCTCAGTCTCTCTCTTTTTCTCTCTTTTTCTTTTTCTCAACAAACACGAAGGTTCGGATCTACCAAACTCTGGTCAGGATGGTCCTTCACTACCGCTGTGAAACGGGATCAGTGAGTGCTGGGGACCTTCACAAACTCGGGGCGTTCGATCACTTCTGTGTCCGTGCCCGTTGGCAACACTTAATCTCGAACTCCACCCTCCGAACACTGCAAGAGAGACAGCGAAACCACGCTCCGCACTCGGTGCAAAATTGGCTCTCTCCGACAAGCTCTGCTCACAAGGCGACTTCAGTGGTTTGACCATGCTCTTCGTCGAGAACCGGGAGAATTCATTTGTGAGGCGATTGCTCCAGACCTCCCACTCTGTTGTCGGAAGCGGTGTGGTTGACAGCTAAAAACGTGGCTCCAGACGGTTAAAGAGGACATCAAGCCGGTCTTTGGTCCGCGCGTGTTTTTTTGAACTCGCCGTTGAAACCGGGATTGGTTAACTCTTATGGCCTCAATTGCATCCTACCACCGGAGCTTGGTGAGCTTTTGTTCGGGATGCGACAAATTCGTTTACCGAGCTGGCTCGGTGAATTCTGCAACAAGTACAAGTCGTAATTCCTGTTCTTTTATTTTTCTAACTCCTTAATGTTTTTTTGTTTCCTCATATTCTCTGACACTCAACAACCCCTTGCGTTTTACTGGCTTTATTGTAACCTGACATTTCCCATATTTTTAAAAATATCTTGAGTAAACTTTTAGGAGATACTTTTAGGAATATATAAAAATGGATCCAATGGTGCACAGCCAATGACCAAGTAGTAGCCAACACATGGTTCCAACGACGAAAGGACACAACCAGAAATACACAGAACTACCGACGGACATGGAATTCTGAAAACCGAAGTAAAAGCCGCACTGGCCAAATTGAACAGATAAAAGGCAGCTGGGCCAGACGGAATTGTAGCGGAAATGCTGACAGCCTTAGATGACTTTGGCATAGACAAGATTACAGGAAATAATAAAAGTGATACAGATGGAGAAGGATGTGTACTTATGTTTCATAGACTACGCAAAGGCCTTCGACAAAGTACGCCACAAGGATCTGATAGAACTTCTCGGCAACCTTGATGTATTCTGGAGCGATATCGGAATAATCAAGAACCTATACTTGCAGCAAACAGCATGCATACGCATAGGGAACGAGTTCAGTGAATATACGAAAATAGAAAGGGGCGTAAGGCGAGGATGCGCTTTGTCACTCGACCTGTTCAACCTATGCAGTGAGGCAATTCTGAGAAAATTGGAAACCCTACCGAGATTTAGCATTGGCAGCCACAATTTTAACAACATAGGATACACAGATGACACAGTACTGATAGCAGATACGGAAAAGAAATGACAATCTCCTACAGAAGTTAGCGACGGAGCGTGAGAAGAAAAGACTAAGTATAAACTACAAAACAGAATTCATGGTCATCAGTAAAAGGATGAGCCCGAAATGTGTTTTGCCGGTCGGGAACACTAGAACCAAGCAAACGCGGAAGTTTAAATATCTGGTAAGCGTCTTGACAGAGGACGGTAAGTGCGACACTGAGATCCGTAGACGTATTGGGATGGCCAAGGACGCATTCCAAAAACTGTGCTAGACAGAAGGATTTCTTTGGTAACACAGAAAAGAATACTAAGCTGTTACGTGACATGTTCTTTACGACAGGGAATGCTGGACGATTTCCTCAAAGATGAAGAAGAGACTCGAGGCGACGCAAATGTGGTTCTACAGAAGGATGCTAAGGATATCGTGAACCGAGCATGTGCTGAACGATTAGAGATGTTGCAAACAAGGAGAAGGCTTATACTTAACACCAGAAAGAGGTAGCTGAAGTTTCCGCGACACATAATGGAGGAGGGCCTGGAGAATCTGATACTTACGGATCGAATAGAGGGAAAGAGAGACGGGGAAAAACGACGCGTGACATAGCTGACGAGCTTGAGCAGGTGGATGACAGAACGTGGTCTGGGGAAGGAAGCAGAGCGAACGAGCTTGTTGAGAGCTGCAAGAAGTAGAGGGAGGTGGAGAGCCAAGATCGCCTACGTCCTGAAAGGACATGGCGCATAAAAAGAAAAAAGCTTTAAATGTTGATTTTTGAATGTCCTCTGCGTGTGGGGGTCGTCGCTGCGACCGTTAGGCGCGTAGCGGTGGCAAGCGATCAAATTGAAGGATTTAAGTCTAAGAATATTTTTTCCTCTCTCTCTCTCTCTCTCTTTTTTCTCTCTCTCTTTTTTCTCTCTCTCTTTTTTCTCTCTCTCTTTTTCTCTCTCTCTTTTTCTCTCTCTCTTTTTCTCTCTCTCTTTTTCTCTCTCTCTTTTTCTCTCTCTCTCTTTTTCTCTCTCTCTCTTTTTCTCTCTCTCTCTTTTTCTCTCTCTTTTTCTCTCTCTTTTTTCTCTCTCTTTTTTCTCTCTCTCTTTTTCTCCTCTCTTTTTTTCTGTCTTTTTTTTTTCTGTCTCTTTTTTTTTTCTGTCTCTTTTTTTTTTCTGTCTCTTTTTTTTTTCTGTCTCTTTTTTTTTCTGTGTCTTTTTTTTTTCTCTCTTTTTTTCTCTCTCTTTTTTTTTTCTCTCTCTTTTTTTTTCTCTCTCTTTTTTTTTCTCTCTCTTTTTTTTTCTCTCTCTTTTTTTTTTCTCTCTCTTTTTTTTTCTCTCTCTTTTTTTTTCTCTCTCTTTTTTTTTCTCTCTCTTTTTTTTTTCTCTCTCTTTTTTTTTCTCTCTCTTTTTTTTTCTCTCTCTTTTTTTTTCTCTCTCTTTTTTTTTCTCTCTCTTTTTTTTTCTCTCTCTTTTTTTTTTCTCTCTCTTTTTTTTTTCTCTCTCTTTTTTTTTCTTTTTTTTCTGTCTCTCTCTTTTTTTTTCTGTCTCTCTCTTTTTTTTTCTGTCTCTCTCTTTTTTTTTCTGTCTCTCTCTTTTTTTTTCTGTCTCTCTCTCTTTTTTTTTCTGTCTCTCTCTCTTTTTTTTTCTGTCTCTCTCTCTTTTTTTTTCTGTCTCTTTTTTTCTCTCTCTCTGTTGTCTCTTTTTTTTTCTCTCTCTCTCTTTTCTGTCTCTTTTTTTTTTCTCTCTCTCTCTTTTCTGTCTCTTTTTTTTTTCTCTCTCTCTCTTTTCTGTCTCTTTTTTTTTCTCTCTCTCTCTTTTCTGTCTTTTTTTCTCTCTCTCTCTTTTCTGTCTTTTTTTTCTCTCTCTCTCTTTTCTGTCTCTTTTTTTTTTCTCTTTCTCTCTTTTCTGTCTCTTTTTTTTTTCTCTTTCTCTCTTTTCTGTCTCTTTTTTTTTTCTCTTTCTCTCTTTTCTGTCTCTTTTTTTTTTCTCTTTCTCTCTTTTCTGTCTCTTTTTTTTTTCTCTTTTCTGTCTCTTTTTTTTTTTTCTCTTTTCTGTCTCTTTTTTTTTTTTCTCTTTTCTGTCTCTTTTTTTTTTTTCTCTTTCTCTCTTTTCAGTCTCTTTTTTTTTTTTTCTCTTTCTCTCCTTTCACAACTGCGCAATTACGAATGGCGAGTGAACATCTAAGGATTGGTTTGTTCTTTGTTGTCCCGATTCTAATGTTTCTTTACAAATGAATATTCAACCCTGAAGTACGTGTTATGTGTCAGTGAATAATTAGAAAACATTGTCACTTCTAAGAAATCCCTGCTCCATTTCGGGAATGGTATTTCTCAAGGTTCTCTATCGGAAAAGTGACATGAGTCTTTCTTGGAGATACGAAGGGTGAGGATGGAAAGTTTTCGGCCCAACCGTCTTGTCAAATTCTATCAAATGACAAAACATCAGAATACTTTCTTAGTAGGTTTGGTAACTTTTTACTACCCACTTAGTATATACTTGACAGTGGATACAAATGTAGAACAGTCAATTTCTATGTGATTCTCTTTGTGTATGTGAGAGTGGAGGGGACCAATAGACATTTTGTAAGCATAGAGAGTAATCCAGTACCAGGACATTGTGTGTGTGTGTGTGAGAGAGATGGAGCGTGAAATAGAGATGGTGGTGTTTGTTATGGTTGTTGTGATAGTTTTATGTTGATGATGACGGAGACCCAATATTTATGCTATATCTAAGGTTCGCTAAGTAAAACTCTATTGAAGTGGGTGTTGGTGGTGTTTTTAATTCTGCTATGGTAAGAAGGTTCTGATTCTCCAAAATGGTAAGTTCTGCCCGTCGTGAGAATGTTAAATCTTGTCTTTAAACTAATATCGATCAACGGGAAATCTGCAGCCACTATTTTACTTTTGGTACCTCCACAGAAACGCGATACATAAGATTTTAAAATAAATTTTTTTAAATGAAAAATCTTTCTTCAAACTTTAAAAAAAAAAAAAAAAACTTTTCTGCGTTTCAAAACTAATTTAAATTGGTGTTTTATTTTATTTTTTTTATTTTTTTTAAGTCTGTAAAAATAGCTGATTTTAGCCATTTTTAGCAGTCGGCACAATGTAACTCTCTTTATTAAAAATCTTTCAAAACATTATTTAAGGAACATTAGCTAATTTGAATTTCAATTAATCTGATTTGAAACAAATATTAGTTACTTTTAGTTAGTTAAAAATATGGCAAAAATATATCTGAAACTCTTTGACACTGCCTTTAAAATTCAACTGCATTTTCTTACTTCCAGTAACATTTTTTTTTGAGACACGCTCCAAAGAAACGCGATACCTAATGTTCAAAATGAAGGTTTAAAAATTAAAAAAATCTTTCTTGAAGTTTTAGTGTTAATTTCAAGCTAATATATTAAATTTAATACTTCTAATAAGTAAAATAATTTGCTGTATTTCAGAACTAATCATCTTTTTTTTTCTTTTTTTTTTTTTTTTTTTTAAGATGTTTTTTAAAAAAATAATACCTACATTTCTGGAATTTTATTTGAGGAACATCAGTTGTTTAATTAATCTGATTTGAAACAACTTTTAGTTTAAAATATGACAGAAATGCATTTTTAACACAGGTAGGTGATTATTTAAAGTGTTGACCGCTTGACTTGCAGACGGAAGGTTATCTAGTTTTTTCTACGGTGGACATATTTGTAAAAATTACTTGAGGAATATCACGTGAACCCCTTTTTATATAATTTTCAACTACCCAGTAATCTTAAAAATTTAGGAAATAATTCTCCGTAATCTGATGTTTTGAATTTTGGATACTTGGCTTTAAGTTTACTATAGTTATTGCTTTTATTTTCTCAATGTTGTATTGATGTCCGTATTTACAAAAATCGAGAGAGAGAGAGCCGAGTTCGAATTCCAGTCGAATCTATTATATTCACTTACGTGCTAATACCTTTGGGAAAGGTATGAAACCTTCTTCGCCAGACCGGGTTCTATAGCCTTGTATGGCAACAGGTCCACCGGAGAAAGAAATGGCAACCTACTGCAGGAAAAATCTGCCTCGTCAGTCATGTATCGAAAGATATATGATGGCCTAAGCGTGTATCATGCATGGCACATAACTGACTGAAATATAGTTTTTACTTAATAACAATATCACCTACAATTTCTGGTATTAACATACAGAAATTTAAGAGATTTAAAACTTTAAAAATATTTAATTATTAGGTTGTCCCAAAAGTTCGTAAAGAATTGCAAAAAATTGAAATTTCACTCGCCAAGTAATAACAAAAACAACAAAAATTATTCCTCAAAATAAAGATCATCATTTTCCAAGACTTTCTGCCATTGATCTGCAAGCTTTCGGATCTGGTGAAAGTACCATTCAGCCGGCTTCGAATCAAAGAATTCTTGACACGCTTCCTCGACTTCATCAAACGAGTCGAATCGGCAGCCCTTCAGAAAGTGTTGCATTGAGCGGAAAAGTCCGTAATCTGATGGAGCACAGTCAGGACTGTAGACTGGATGTGGCAGAACCTCAACGCCGTCCAGCTCTTCAAACTTGTCTTTGGTCTTCCTGGCGGTGTGTGGCTTGGCATTGTCCTGCTGCATCAAAGCGCGCTTTCGGTTGATCAGAGTCGGGTACTTTTGCTTCAACTTTTCGTAGACCCGCTCCAGTTGCTTACAGTAAAGTTCCACCAAACGCACATGTCTTTCTTGCTGAATCGATCTTGTTTTGGAACCGACGGTGTCTCTTGCCCTTTCTGAACCCATCGCTTGTCTCGATTGTGCTGGATTGTGTTGCATAAAAATTCAATTTTTCGCAAGTGTTTACGAACTTTTGGGACAACCTAATAGAAAACGATTTCTGGAACTGGGGGTCTTGTTTTACAAATCAAGGAATTAATATATTTAGATTATCCAAGGAGTTCTGCATTAATTAATCATTAAGTTGTACGAAATTTATGAAATTACATAAATGGGGGCTAACAGAGGTAAAAAAAAAAAAAATCTTCCCAAGATTTTTTTTAAGAGAAAACTTTCTAAAAAAAAAAAACTAATTTAATTTATTTGTGAATAAGTCTTGAAAGTTTCATTAAAATCCAGCAATCTTTTGTTTTGCAACAATTTCTAAATGTCTTTCGCCGTAAAAAAAAAAAAGACGCTAAAAATTTCCTATACTAATCTTTGGTTCTTCCTCCCCCCCCCCCCCCACACACACCGCTGACGCAAAAAAGGTTTTTAAGCAAAATTTCGAACGTTCTAGAAAGGATTAAAAATTTAATTTAATAATCAAAAAAATTTTGTTTGACGATAAAACTTTTTTTTTTTTTTTTATAAGGTTTGGTCCATTTTTTTCATTATATGCGATTTTTTGTTTTTAGCGAATTTGTTGAGGTACATATTTTACATAATTGTAACACTACAAGGGTTATTGTATTTCATACATTTGATAATAAAAAATTAATATTTTTTGTTTATATACGAAGGATTTGCTAAAAAGGTTCTCAGCCCCGCGCAGTTCCTAAAATCTGGCTTAAGATTTTTTTAACTCCCTTCTGAAACGGGACGAGACTTTTTTTTTTTTTTTTTTTTTTCAGTAAAACAAACACACACACACACACACACAATGTTATATCAAAAGTACTCTGGAGGCGGCTTCTTCACGACAAAAGTCCATATAAACTTATGTCTGAAACTCCTTTGTTTTTGAGTTAGGTTTAAAGAAAGTCTACGATAGATGGCAATACAGACTAGGTTACATTTTTCATTCGTGTACATTTGTGGCTAGTGTGTCTTCAATGTTTAACGTGTGTAGTAGTGGATTAACTGAGAAGTGTTCCGTCTAATAATGGCAGGATATTCATATCGTGAGCAGACAGATGTGATTTTTACATAAAGCCGCGCGAATGGTAATGGACGCGAGGGTGCACGGCTATATCAGATTGCGTTTCCAGACCTAAGACAGCCGAGTCATCTAACCTTTGCTGCTGTTGATCGACGTGTTGCCGAGACAGGATCCGTGACACCACAAACTATGGATCGAGATGGACTGGATTCAGAAAGACAGAAGATTGCAATTGACGTTGCACTTAAATTATTGAAGATTGTAGTTATCAGAGAGGCCAGTAAACGGGAGTTCCACAGGTGAAAAGTGCGAGAAAAACTGGAGTAAACGGGTGGGACGCTTAAATTCATGTATGAATGAAATTTTAGAAAATTTTGGTAAAATCTTTTTTTATTTTATTTTTTACATCTGTTAGTGTTAGCCCCACTCGCTAATTAATTTTATGTAATTTCGAGAAATTAATTTGAGTCACTTAATATGTTAGATATACGCAGAATTCACTGAAGAATTAAAAAAAAATTTTAAACTGGACTCCCAGTTACCGAAAATCTGTCCTGAATCGTAAAATGAAAAAAAAACAAAACAATAAAACTAAGACATTATTTAATTAGAAATCATTTAATTGCTTTTATGAATAAGATATATTAAGGACACTGTTGACTTAAGAATAAACTTTTCGATAAAATAATGAATTTTTACAAGAATTATTTTCGTTTTTTTTGTTTTTTTTTTTAATTATTATTATTAGAATAATTTATGAAGTTGTAAATCTTTTAAATTTCTGTATGAATCTGTACCAGTTAGGTGATATTGAGTATAAACTATATTTACTAAAATTTCCACAACAGCGTTAACTACAGTAAATTTAAAGCCGAATTACCTAAAATTAAAAAAAAATTACGGAAAAATTATAAAAAAGGCGCTCTCGTTGTATCCCTAAGTAATTTTTAGGTATGTCCTCTAAAAATACTTATAAACACCTACCTCCGTGTTAAAAAATGCATTTCTGCGACATTTTAAACTAAACGTAATGTTTTAAATCTGATTAATTAAACTTTAGATCAGTTAATATTCTTCAAATAAAATTTCAGAAAAGTATATTTTATTTTTGAAAGATTTTAATTACATTATGATGACAGATGGCTAAATATGGCGTTAAAATCAGTGATTTTAAAGCATTTTAAACTACTTGCTGTCAGTTAAAATTAGTTTTTAAATACAGTAAAGTATTTTGCTGAATGGAAATATTAAATTTAATCTATGAACTTGAAATTAACACTAAAATAAAGACTTCAAGAAAGGTTATTCACTTTTTGAAATTAATTTTAAATCTCGTTTGTATTGCAATAGTTTTTCAGTCTGTGTGCGCTTTGGGAAAATACTATGATTAAATTATAACTTTTTAAAACATTGGTTTTAAAACTATAACGAGAGAAATACTGAAACGTGTAAAAAAAAAAAAAAAAAAAAAAAAAAAAAAAAATAAAAATAAAACTGAATAATAGTTTTGGAGATGGATATTCAAAATCATTGATTTTCATTATCTGAAGTGAATTGAAAACCATACAAAAACGCGAAGCAGGAAACGATTCACTCCCAGTTTAATTTATCGACGATATTAACGATTGATTCATATCTTACCATGTCTATCTAGGTTTGTACGGGCTGTGTTGAAAATTCTCTAGCATTGACGCACTTCTCAAAATCTCACTAAATGACTAAACATCCTATTGTTGTGCTTGTCCCAACCTGCGTTAGTTAGTTAGTACAACCATTACGTCCTGCTAATACCACATAAATTATAATAGCATGAAAATGGACATCTGTGTTACGAGGGATAACTTCTGGACACTATATTGCTTATCTATATAATAACTGTAATTGTCCCCCATCCCTTTGTTCGTTAGTTCCTTAGTTCGCACGACCGTTACGCCATGCCGATATCTCATAAATAATGGACTATTCTGTTTTGATCGCGTGGAAAGTGGGGGGAGACACTACTTGATGGCGGGGGGGAGATACTACTTGATAGATGATAGAAGGGAAGATAGAAGTCTTTGTTCTTGATTATTCTAATATCTTTCCCAAATATATCAAAGTTGCTGAGCAGTTACAACACATCTTTGTGGCGTATTTAGTCGAACGCCTTTGTGTAGTCTATAAAATACAGGTGCACATCCTTCTGCATTCGTATTGCTCTTTCTGATAACATTCTGAGCATGAATATCACATTCCTTGTTCCAGTGTCTTTGACGAACCCGCACTCTTCTTGTCCTATCTTTGGCCCGATTCTGCTGCATGCTCTATACATCAGAATACGGATGATGAGTTTTAAGTGGCTAATTAGGCTATTAGGATTGTTCGGCGGAGTTCACATTCATTTGCGCCTGGTTTCTTAGGCAATCCTATGAAAATAGATCTGCTGAGATCTTCCGGTATATTCCAACTGTTGTAGATTTCATTTATTATTTCTCTGACCTTGTCAATGCCAAAGTCATCAACAGCTGTCAGTATATCTGTTACAATTCCGTCTGGTCATATACCGTCTTGTTTCTGTTCAATTTGGCCAGTACAGCTTTTACTTGAAAATTTTGTATGAGGGTACCGAGCGAGGGTAGTACATTTCAGTCAGTAGAAAGGGTCAAATAGACAAGCTTTACAGACATGGAAATGATTTTACTCTTATTTTACACAGGACACTTAATAAGAATCGAACCCACTACTCTGTAGTGATAAACAAGCCTCACTATTACCCCTAATAATGCCAAACTGGCCTATGCGATGAAAACGCGCCGCAAACTTTTAAAAATCTCAGGACTGTCGATAATTCGATGCATTTCCGGTTGTTCACTTTCATCTTTCCATTTCAACTGTGTCTTTCGCATCTTCTTTTCACACTGTCCATATGTTTTTCCTTCGGGTAAGGGTCACTCAGGGGTTTGTCGTATTGCAATTTGGGTGCTGCGTTAGGCTTTTTCAGTTTCCATAGTTTCCCTCTTAGTTTACATATAACAGGGCGATGGTCGCTTCCGCAGTCGACACTTTGGTAGGTATTGCAGTGAACCATTGCATTTCTGAATCTTTTGTTGATAGTTATGTAGTCAATTTCATTTTTAGTTTCTCCTCCTGGGCTCCGCCATGTCCATAATCATCTTGGAGGTTCTTGGAACCATGTGTTGGCTATTACCTGGTCATTGACTGTGCACCATTCGGATCCATTTTCCTCCACGTTCGTTGCGGGTTCCTAGTCCGAATTTGCCCTCTCCCTGCCTACTTTGGTGTTCAGGTTTTCCATGATGATTGTAACTAATTGTGATTTGCAATGGGCCTTGGCGTTGTCTAGCATGGAGTAGAAAGATTCGATTTCTTTTCCTTTGTGCTGTTGGTGCATACACTATTATGATAGCTACCTTGAAAGGCTTTCCTTTCAGCTTGGCTACCTGAATTCTTTCGAATAGTTGGTAGTATCCCACAATGAATTTCTTGGTCTAGTATGTATCCTACTTCATCGTTTTTCTCTCCGCCTGCATAAATAATCCTTTGATTGTCACTGACAAAATCTCCATTGTTTGGACATCTAGTTTCACATAACACCTAAGATGGTGATTTTTAGCCTACTCATCTCATTATCTAACTGGCCTCAGTTGTTCAACGTCCTAGCGTTCCATGTCCCGAGAGTTATCTTTTGTTTGATGCGATCAGTCTCTGGATAACGGTCCGGTGGTACCTGTTTCTCCTTTCCGAACGAGGGATAGATTCTGAGGAATTTTATCCCCTTATCGCCGTTTATCTTAAATGAAGACTAAACAAATACCTACTTTTATTAAGTGATGTAAACTTTTGTTCTTTAATTAAAAATGAACATAATATTTTGTTCTTTATTTAAAAGAAATCTTTTTGTAACCTTTCAAAAAAGAGCTCCAAACAAACCGCTAATGCTGATAACTCTGTATAGATATTATAAACAAGATCTTTCTTCTTAATCGATAAATATTTTTCGGTTCTGACAAATGTCTCTGCCAGAGGAAGGTCTGGAGAATACTAATCAACACTTTTTTTTTTTTTTTTTTTTTTTTTTTGAGTGGACCAGCTGATACCTATTTCAGGTTATAAGCCCAAGGTCAGCAGTAAAGGTCATAGGACCGGTTCTAATTCAACAAATAACGGCTACCGAAATTAAACTGTGGCGCGTTTTCATATAGCACAGGCCAGTTTGCGACGCGTTTTCATGGCATTATTATGGCATTATTATTAGGGGTAATGGTTAGCGTGGCTTGTCTGTTTGACTATCATTACAAAGTAATTGGTTCGATTCTTAAGTGCCCTGTGTAAAATCATTTCCATGTCTGTAAAGCTTGTCTATTTCTTGTCTATTTGACCCTTTCTACTGATTGGAAAGTATTACCCTCACTGGGTACCCTCATACAAAATTCGGGATTAAATAACCCAGCAATGTTAATGTGTCGCAAAATCAAACAAACTTAACCTATAACTATCTTTCTGATTTAGCCTCGTTTCTGACGTAGCTAAGCTTTATATATATATATATATATATAATATAACACCAATCTTTGGACTTACCTAGTCACAATTTGAGTGTCTCTGGTATCAATTATATTTCCTTTTTAACGAAAGTCAATATAATAATTTAAACTACATTTAATTAGGTTATCAGAATTTTATCAATATGAACTCATGAAATTTGCCAAAATAACATTGTTTAGAAAATAACGTCGTAACATATTTTGCGTATATGTGTGACAAACAGGTGTTGAATATTATGCACACGCCACCTCTTACCGCTTTAGAGTTATTTGCAAATCTGACAATCTTTGGACTGTCTCGTTTTGTAGGGCCGACCAGAATCTCTAGAGGCGCGCAAAATATATTTGCGGCCAGGATCTTACATTTCATATTCCTTAACAAATTTTCTGTAATTACAATGTGGAATATTTAAAAACCACCAAACAAAAAAAGGCTTTTGAGGAATCCAAAGAGATCAGCTGAGCTGTGCGTCTACACATGTCCGGTGCCTGAAATTTTAAAATTTAACCTTCCTATGTCCTTTGGTGCATAATTATAACCGACTTTTACTTCCCTCATCCCCGACACACACACACACTATACCAGTATAACCCCGTCTTCGACTGGATGTTTTATTTACTGGGAATTTTTGCCGTTCAATTGGAGCAGTTAAAGTTTAAAGTCAGCCCACCCGAAAATCAATATTATTAACAACAATTGGGTGCAACCGAGGCACAATGGTGGGAGGCCGAAAAGGGCCGGTTTTTGCGTTCTCAATCTTGTTTCAGCCTCACGAGCAGCACCAGTTGAAGAAGCGTTTCTCCTCAGCCGTCGAGTCCTTTGATCATTTTCAGTCTCGTGCGAAGAAGTGTTCGGAGGAAAACTGTGGACATGCATAAACATCCGATCACACACTTTCAGAATTATAGATATAATATTATTGTAATAATTTAAAGTATTCATTTTTATTAAAGTCTTTATGAAAGATATATATCCAGGTAGTAAATAGAAAAACGTTGCCGAGATTTATAATGGACAGGAAGTAGTGGAGAGCCATTGTCGCCAACAAATTGAACTCAAGACCGGCAATGAAGAATTATCTGTCAAACAAAAAATTTCATCGAAATTGGATGAAAACTGTGGAAACACATAAACATCCGATCACACGCACACACACACTTTAAAAATTATAGATATATAGATATGTCCACCAAAACATGTATACACACTAAATGATAGGAAAACCATGTCTTTCGTAGTTTTATCAAATTGCGAGTGTGCTTGGTATGACGATAAACTACACCCGGCAGTAAGGCATCTGAGTTTTTGAGGAGCGTGTAACCACCTATTAATTGCTGGTGTTCTCAGGTTCACCCTGACCCGGGGTCCTAGTTATAGGCAAATAGTTACCCCACCCGTAAAAAACAAAACAAAACTGGGTTCAAGACGCTATGAAAGTGTAAAAATAGGTTTTAATACCAACAATACATTCTTGTAAAAAAAAAAATAATACCAGCAATAAAAATCTTTTCGGCATTAAATAACCCATTGAGGTGTTGATATGCCGTAACCAAACCAACCAAATTGTGATAACGCTGTTTACTATAGTACGATATTTTCTGGACAGACTACATTATATTGGCAGCCCGGCCCATAGTCAAAAAATTGAAAATGCATGTGCAGGAATCAGACTAGACACTTTGGTCAACGTTGTTCAAGCATTAGATTGTTGTACTATTAAATGTCTGGAAATTGAAGGCTACCATTTTGAGCATCTTTTGTGATTGTAGAGTTTAAAGGTAACTTGTATTAAACTTGTGATGTCTGAATACATTTACAATATCTATACAAGTTTTTCGTTTCCTGAAGTGTGTATACATTTGGGTGGGGGTCTGACTGTGCCCATGCATATGTTTTGCCTCTGAGAGTACGCATGGTAATTTCGAAGACAGCCAAGTAAACGCCTTTTAGGCAATTATAACTTCGAAGACGAACTCTCGTTCACCGTCAGAAGAGTAAAACTAGAAAAAAAAACAATAAATACATATAATTAAGAATAATATGCTGGTCATGTCTTGGGTATCCTGTCATCAGACATTCTCAAGATCCTAATGTACAGCCAGTTAGATCAGGGCTACAGGAATATAGGACGCCCATGGCTAAGATACAAAGACAAGCCGAAGAGCAACTTGTCAGCAGTCAATATACCACATAACACCCTTGAACGCTTAGCCTTGGAGCGGGTAGAATGGAGATCAACGTGTTTTAGTGGACTCAGCAATTTTCAATCTGCTTGTCTGAATCATCAAGAAGCGAGAGCAAGATCTAAAAGGTCAGCCAATCTAACAGTGATCTCATCTCACAATCCTCACACTTGCTCCATATGTGGCCTCCTTTGTAAATCACTAGTGGGTCTTAAATGCCACTTAAGATTATCGCACAAAATTTCATAACTGAATCAAGTTGTCAGATCCTCATACGTCGAAACCGACGGAAGAGTCCATTATATATACATATATATATATATATATATATTGTGTGTGTGAGAGAGTAAATTAAACTTCAATGACTTGTATAGATTTATATTATTCTGACGGTCGTAAAGTCATTGATTTTTTTCTGCTGTTGCGATATTGTTTTTTTTTTCTTTTTTTTTTTTAAATTGTGTACTTTTTAATATACAGTAATTTACTAGTCAACGTGTTTTGTTAGGCGTCAGCTATCGTTGTCGTTATTACTTATTCATTATACAAATAAATGTTATATAGTAACACTAAATTCGTATTACTTGTGTATAAATAAGTATTCCATAGAACTTTATTACTCAGCGGAAGTAGATGCTTTATTCATACTGAGAAAAATGAAAGGAACGATTCTCGGAAATGTTGCCATGAAACGTGATAGCGTCATGATAGATCGCAAAATACTTGAAGACTTTAAGAACTTTGACTATAAAAAATATTTTACTAACGGAAATGATTAAGCAATAACGGTCAAAAGACATATAATATGGCACTAAGTTATATGTTGAGGACGTCGGATTCAAATCTGGGTGGATTAGTTACAAAGAAGGCAATACCAGAAATCCAAAGGTGTTATGCGGGTTTTTTCACCCTTTGAATTTATATGACCAATCATTTGTCGTCTGTAGAAAATAAGGGTAAAAAGAGCATTGACGTGACATGGCGAGAGAAAACCGTACAACACTAAACTTGAGTGAAAAAAAAAGAAAAGCTTTATATCAGAAAGAGGAAAGAAAGAAAAGAGAAGATAGAAAAATTGGGTTTAAAAACCGTTGGTGGCAGTAAAGTTCGTTCGGTTAACAGTTCTTCTCATTTTGGTTGCAACGTCGGAATATATTCGTCTTCAGGTCGAAGAGGGGTTCAGTTTTCAGATGCTTTACTGCAACTGTTGGGACATCATTGTTCCTATGTTGTATTCTTGGCCGCTCCATTTTCGGACACCATGTGGCTGCTGGTTGAGTTTTACGGAGCTAAATTAGTCTGTGTTGACTCGTCGGTGGCCCAGGAAAAATAAGGCCGTGATAGGCTGCTTTTAGCCCAACACGGGGGCTGGTGACAACGACACCTACAAAGGGAGGCATTTCATTTATCTATATAATATTTTCAATAGTGTACATGAATATCGGACGAGGATTTTCTTAAAGATTTCACCACAAGCAAGGTGTTAAAGACACTAAGACGCTATATACACATACATACATACACACACACACACACACACATATATATATATATATATATATATATATATATATATATATATATATATAATGTGTGTGTGTTTAATTGGCCACTTATTGTGGAACAGAGGTAGTCGTCTTTTCTGTGACTCGTCCCTTCAGGGCGTGGGCAATCATGGTTCTCCACAACCTCCAGTCCCGTGTAGCTCTTAGCAGTGTTTTGTCTTTTCGCTGTCTCTCCTAATCCCTGTTCTGCAAACCATTTACAGAAGCTCGTTAAGTAGTTTATTCGTTGCTTTTCTGTCTCTCTTGCCTTTCAAATGTTCTGCGAGTGTTAAATTTTCCAAGCCCTCTTTCCTCATTAAAGAGGCGGGGATAGAAATTGGATAAAGTCAATGTTTAGTGGAAGCATGTTAGAATATAGAAAGTTCTACAGTTAAGGTTGTCTTGTTTCTTAGATGAACAATCAGCCGAACTATATGGTGTTTTGGTAGAAGAGTGATCGATTGATTCGTTTTCTATAAATCAACCCTTTGCAGTTTAAAGCCAGAAAATATTTTTAGATTTAAATTTTTTTTAATTTTTCATTTAGATAATTGTAGTTCAGTGATATCTTATTAATTAACCCATAGTTGTGGAGAAGTGGTGGATTCATACATTTCACAAGGGTATTTGCGCGTAAGTGAATATAACGAACCCAACGGGAATTGGAACTCCACTCTTCAATTAACAATTCTGAGCTATTATCCATTACTCCACCCGCATATCCAATATTATAGTACCAGTTAATTCCAAGCGGTCACTCATGTAGGTACTGACCATGCTCGACGTTGCTTAACTTCGGTGATCGTACGGGAACCGATGTTTGAACTTGATGATAAAAGAGAAAGAACTTTGCTGTATTATATTTCTTTCTTTCTCTTTTTTTTTTTTTTTTTTTTTTTTTAATTCTTGGAATATATATATCACTTCTCAATCTCTGACCAAAATTTTGAATGATGAATGAATATACTGTAGATCAGTAAGTATATATTTCCTAGATTTCTTGTAGAATTTCTCTTCCGGGCCTGCCACCAAAAAAACTCTGATCACTGGGCAAAGGTTCTCTGTCTTAGCCTTCGCGTAGTACGATTTTCTAAGCGTAGCTTATGTGTCTCAAGGCCAAAAGTAGTAGTCAATCAATAAGGATCGATCTCTTAGCCTTCGGGTATAGAGTGGGAGACTAAAGAGATATTTGCAACTAGTGATCGAGGAAAAGAAACGGAGGTAGTTTTTTTTTTCCAAGTTTCAAAAGTTTAAGTTAAAGGCATAGAAAACCGACGCCACTGGCGCAACACAATCCTTCTATTTGACAGCTGATCTCTCCTCTGACATAGCAGCTCACTGGGAGGAAAAAAACTGGCTGGCCACATTCAATATCTCAAACCAAACTAGTGACCTTCCATCATCGCCGATCGAACCCAGAACTTGCACCAATCGTGATAAATGGAGGTACCGCTCCAGTAAGTACCTCAATCCTCCTGCTATCCTCTATCTTGACAATAGTCCTATCAGTCCGAAAATGGATTATTGCTGCTATATATGGAAAAAATACAATTTTCTTTCCTTTCCATTATTAATAGTCAAAAAGCGTCTCTGCGTCCTTGAGGGCGATGAATTATTTTCCACTCTCCAACCACTTTCTCGCAGAAGAAACCTCGCAAACCTCTCGCCACTCTATCGCTATTTCTACAGAGAGTATTCAGATGAACTACACTCGTTAGCCTTGATGGTTAGGACTGATAGAAGAGCCGCCATACCGCGCATATTGTAGAGAGCCACCCTCATTTCCTTCATATTCCCCGGGTGAGAATTAAGTTTCAATCGAGCAGCGTCTTCCCAGGACTTTTGGAACCGAAAGCGGGTGCTTTCCCGATCACTACAATTTTAATATTTTCATGTCTAAGGTTAACCGCTATCTTCCACACAAATCCGCATAAGCTGTGCCTCTTGAGTCTTGTGCAGGATAAACACCAAATAAATAAAAAAGAATACCAGTACACCATTTGCCTTTGTTCTACACTACGCTTTTGTTATATTTAAAAAAAAAATTAAAAAAAAAAAGAGGTGAGATCCTTTGTGAGTGGAAAGTAATTACACGGGTAGAATTTACTGGACACTCCTATCAATTTCGTTGTTCTTTGAAAAACTGCGGACATGTATTTCTGCGTTTATATTTGCCACAAGGTTTTTCTGAGAATTAAGTTTACCGCATAAATATGACGCAAACGAATACAAAATTGATTTTTTTTCCTCGAAAGTTCTTTAGTGCGTATTTTGATAAACGAAAAAGATCTTCAACTTGATAAACAAAGTGGATGGAACGGTACACCTGAATATCCGGCTTGAGAAATCGCTACAAAAGAACTTGATGAAGCAGGCGTCACCAACGGACACATCTTGTCAAAAAGAAATTATATATATTTATTTTAAGACATTTTAATGTTTATACATTCTTTTTTTTATTTATAGATACAAGCATTTAAGTAAATGCTCTGTTTATAATAAACAGTATTTAACAACATTTACCGGCCTGAATGTCCGAGAAATTGTCATAGAAAATATTCGTCCTACGACAGGAATCGAACCTGTATCCTATACGGAACCGTCATCTAGCCTGACGTGCTTTTACCGATTTCGCCACAGAGGAGCGTTTGGTTATTATAAATTATTTTAAGCGTTTCACCCCAAGCAAGGCGGGAAGCCACTAGCACGCAAGGGGTTACAGAGAGTTGGAGCGAGAGCAAAGAGGAGTGATAGAGGAAATGATGAAGAGAAGGGTAGGGGATATATTAAGGCATCTGGAAATGTCGATTGACATTACATTTGAATAGTTGGAGATTATAGCTGTCAGGGAAACAAGAGGGAGTTCCACAAGTAAGAGGTGCGAGACGTGAAGCTATTGGAGTAGAAGAGACGGCTACATTTAAGTTTCGACAGTGAAAGGGTGAGAGCGAGATGCCAGCCTAGTTGAACGCTTAAATTCATGAAGTCTGGGAACCAGCGAAAGCAGCTCATCGGAGCAGTTACCGTGAAAGTATTTGTAAGAAAGACAGATGGAGGCAACGGCATGTCTGTGAGAGAGCGACTGCAATATATATATATATATATATATATATATATATATATATATATATATATATATATATATATAATATAATTATTTAGAAATTTAAAGTTACTACTTCCGATTTCTTTTTTTGTGTGTGTGTGTGCTACTTTCATGACTTGACGAGTCACGTGTCCAGAATGCTTCCGCTCGACTCCCACGTATCAGGCTGTTTGGAGAAATCGCCAACGGCAAGAGGCTTCGTGTAGACCCTAAACGACGCTTCAAGGAGTTGAAAACATTCCTGACGCAGGCTAACATCGACCCTGATATCTAGGAAACCGTTGCTGCAAATCGGCCATACTGACGTAGGACCAAGATGAGGTGGGGGACGAGACTTTCGAGCCCAACCGTCAACATGAAGAGGAACTGCGACATGCTGTCAGGAGGGTCCGAATAACTCAGCCGCGTCCATAGCCTCTTTGAAACCTGCTCGCGACTCTTCAGGTGTAAGCTGGGCTTTCACAGCCATCAGAGGCAATAAAGAGAGGATGACGGTCCCGATGCTCGAATGCGAGCGGGCGCTGACGACGTCTTTAATGAAAACATATGAACCCAAATTGGCAGACAAAAAAAAAACAAAACCCAATCCTTCTAAAGTTGTTTTAAATGGCTACGAATCCCGAAAATCTGATAAGCCATTTGCTAAATATTAAGGGAAAACATTTCTTTTCGTGGGGTGGGGGTTCAAACATCTCACAGTACTATTGGAGAGTTAATAAGGATATATATTACGGGTTGAGAATCCTTTAACCGAAATTCATGAGCGTTTCAGTTTCAGATTTTTCCGGATGATAGAATAGACGCTATTTAAATTTTATGTATCTATAAAATGGAACAGCTTCGGTATGAAACCCAAGCATAAAAAAGATATCCTTTTACATAACACAGTTTGTAGCGTACGCCCGGAAGGTAGCCATATGCAAGTAGCGTACGCCCGGAAGGTAGCCATATGCAAGATTTAATAAATTTTGTGTTCATACTGATACAGGTAATGACGCTAGACATGTAATGCTTACACTCTTTTTTAAGTGATGAAATTAAGATTTCACGTAAAAATGTTTTCTATACGTGTACAAAAAACATTTCACTACTTACAAAAAAAAAATGGAGGACTTTTGACATTTTGAATTACATCTTTACTGAGCACGAAACACCTGGTAAGTAAACCGTAAACGAAGGTGTTGCTGTGAAGATCGCTGAGAAGAATCTGGTGCCAATCTAGTCTACGTAGCTGAGTTGTGGAACAGGGCTTATGAGGTCACTTAAAACAGCTGCACATCAATCACCTAGAAAACTTCCAAGTGGTTTCTGATATTTTTTTTATTTATGGCAAGTCATGTTAGCACCTGAAAATCTTTCAGATCCTTTGGATAAAGGAAACTAAATCTGTATTCATTTTTAATTTACAATAAATATTATTATGACAAAAGCCAGAAATATTTTACGGGGTTTCAAACACCCTACGGGACTAACTTGCAGTTCGCATTTCAAGAAATTGAAATCAACGTGTGGGAGGCGGTTCTGAAACCGGTTAGAATGTCCATTGAAATTTAAAGAGATAAGTAATATTAGGATAAATAAAAAATAAGTCTGTGTAGTCAAATTTGGATGAAATAATAAAATAGAAATATAGGCTTAAGTGGTACATGTTGAAATCAACTGCCCGGCTATTTTTTATTTTTTTATTTTTTTTTTTTTAATTTCGCCCCAAGCAAGGCGATAACTTCATTAAGATACCAGATTACTAAGAGTAAAGGAGAATCTAAAGACTTTAGCGAGGAGAAAGGACAATAAAAGAACAGTCGCCAGAGAGACTGAAGATAGTTGAGTGATATTTCAATTAAATTATTGAAGTTGTCAGTCAAACAAGAAACCGAAAGAAAAGAGAAAAGGAACTATTAGAATAGCATTTACGATTGCATGTAGCTATTTCAACGGTAAAACGATGAGACCGAACTGCCAATCTAGTAATACGCTTAAATTTATGCGGTCACGGTACCAAGGAGGGGAGCTCAGAAGAATTACCATTAAAATATTTATAGAAAAAGACAGAAGCCACGTCATGGTGATGGGAAAGTTATAGAATCTACAAAGGGCGGGAATATCCCGATTGTATAAAGGAAAAAGTGACGCAACATAATATTTGATGTTTATGTACAGGTACAAGAGCAAAATGAACTGTTATTTTCAGGCAACGCGTATAAATAACCTCCCCCACAAGGTAGTACTTCTCCTTCGGAACGGGGCTGGGTTTGTTGCCCGGCGCCTGAGGCGTTCCCATGTGGGGAAGTGCTAAAGGACTTCAGCAATTTTTTTCACAGTATTGCCGTTAAGATATTAAGGTGTGACGTCACCCCGGCCTCTCTGCCCCTGTGCTATCCTGTGACGACCAATGTGATTTGGTATTGGTCGCGGCGCCAAATGTGACGTTCTAACCCTTGGCTGATTCGGATGGAAATCTGGTTAGATTCGGTATCAGCTTTGTCGTTTCCAGCTCGCCTCCAACGTCTGGTTACCGAAGTAACTGCTTTGATTTCTAGTCTAACCTACCCACGTTGTGATTTGATCTCAGGTAGACAAAATCAATCAGTCGCCGGGCTGTAATGCAAGCTGAATTCGAGCAAAGGTGACATCGCACAAGTATATGTAAAAGAAAAAGGTTCAAATGTGTTAAAACAAAGAATAACAAATATTTTTATATCTGGTTGCTGAATACAGGACTGCGTCTTTCTCCCAAACCGCTTATATGGATACGTGACACTTTGCGTTTGTTAGGCGAGTCTTAATATCTTAAGTTGTTTTTCAATAACTGGTTTTTGGTATCTTCAGGCGATATTCGTAAAACTTGTTTTGGTGTCGTTCTTCAAAAATAAATTGTTCTTGGTTAGAAGTCGAAGTCGGAATGCGTGGATCTTTCAGTCAGCTTCCTTCGAGGCTGGTCTGCGAACTCACAGCTCAACTCTGTCTGCGTCTCTGTCTTCTCGGAACTGCAACTGCCATCTACTCGCTGCGACTCTGTGTGGCCAGCCTGGCATCAGTTTACAATTATCGCTCAAAGAAAAAAAAATTATCTTCCTTTTTTTTTCTTTCTTCTTTTTTTTTTTCTCCACCAGACCCCTACGACTCGTAGTGTGCTCCTTAATCTCTATCTTAACCGAATGTTATCTGGAATTTATCAACGAGATTTTCGCCAGGCGTTAAATGGGTGGTCAACCGAACGTCTTCGCACCCTATCGCCAATTATCTATCCCGATAACAAACTTTTATCATGTCCAGGTCTGGATACAAAACGGACGTCTCTCCAAAACCAAATGATATCTCCGAAAGATAGTTTATTCTTTCCCTTTCTCTCTGGGGTGGCCTCAGCTGATGCCTTTCTCGATCAGTGCGTGACCTGATTACGATTATCTTCCAGCTTCTGTTTTGTAGGCCACTTGACCAATTTGAAATTTTCATTATTGCCATGGACAGATTGCTATCTTTTATTCGCGGCGTCGTAGCATAAATTAATTCCGACAGATCCGAGATCTTACGAATTTCCTATCTTCTGCGAAAAAAATACTTTTCTTCACAAATGAAAATAAAATCTTTACCACTTTTCTTTGTTAAAAAAATAACATCGCTCAGTATGTCTTTCGTGATAGCTTCTCGCCTTAATTATTTATCGCTTTTAATTTTCACGCAACCGCTAAATAGTGTCACAAAGGGCACTATTGTCTTCAGAAAACATTTTTTTTTTTTTTTCGATGAATAATGAATTTTTACAAGAATTGTTCATTTTTTTTCATTTTAATTATAATAATTTATAAAGTTTTAAATCTTAACATTCTGTAATTGATATCTGCCTCTTATATTATTAATATTAAGTGAAAACTATATTTACTAATCAAAAAATGGAAAAGATTATAATAACCATCATCAAACGCTAAGATTTTTAAAAGAATTTTGAATTTTCTTTTATTAGTGTATAAATGTGACGAGTTTTGTATGTACAGTCGACCATACGCGACGTTATCAGAACAGAAGAGCGATAACTATATTAAATTTAAAGCTTAATTTTTTAAAAATTCAGTAAAACATTAGATTACGGAGAATATTTTCCTAAATTTTTATGATTACTAATTACTTAAAAATGACTTTAAAAAAAGGCACTTACGTCATTTTCTTCAATTATGTTTTATTACACATAAAATCCCCGTAGAACATGAGCTGTGTCGCGGTCGCCATTAGCCGCTCCTTAGAAAGACGGCCTTGACCTTCACAACTCCTGATCTTGCAGACTTAAGTCAAGCAACATGCGAGAAACCAGACGACTAGTTCAATATCATTGATGCCAAACCGTACCTCGTGAGTATCGGATTATGCAGCGCTTCCTCAAACACCGAACAACAATTGTATTAATTTAATATCTACGGTTTTCTACTCCCCCTAGCCGGGGAGTTCTTGAATGAATCGCTCCAAATATCATAAGCTCCTTTTTTCGTCCCAATCCAAGCTACTCGGCCCGGGGGCCTGGATCAAAGTGTAGTACGCTGCCTTTGTGAGCTTCCGGTGCTTTGTCGAGAGTGTTACTCTTCGGCGCGATCCCGTTTCCGCGGTCGATCCGCCCTGGAAGACGTATCACCTCTCTGACTGGCTTCGCCAAGTGATACGCTTTGGCGCGATCCCGTTTCCGCGGTCGATCCGCCCTGTGAAGTCTATCACATTCTGCCTTGGCCCTGTTTAGGGACTCCGCCTTCGCCAAGTGATACGCTTTGGCGCGATCCCGTTTCCGCGGTCGATCCGCCCTGTGAAGTCTATCACGGTTGTCGGTCCACCCTGTGAAGTCATTCATTATTCTGACTTGGCCCTGTTTAGGGACACCGATCAACCTGCTGCTGTTCCCGTCTATTCTCCCATCCGGCAGTCGACCAGCTACATCCGTTTTGCCGATCAACTCTACATTCGTTATTACCAATACGACCGAAGGCAGCTACCCCTAATCGAAACCAGTCATACCGGACCCGACACCGACTTGAACACATTCTTCAGAGTACACTCTTGTACAATTGGCATTAATAAAATCGACATTATTGCTTCATAAACCTTCGCCTTTGTCCCCTCATTGTCTTGGCTGTTCACACGTTTCCTCATAAAGCTTGCGGGGGCGACATCCTTATCGGCCCCGCAACAGCTGTGATCACGCTGTCAAACGTATTAACATGGCTACTTTCGGGTTAAAAAAATATTTCTGATATTTTAAATTTATATTTGTTTCAAATCAGATTAATTATACTTTAAATCAGCTAATATTCCTCAAAGTTTCAAAAAGGTATATTTTATTTTTGAAAGAATTTAATAAAAACAAAAAATAATTACATTACGATGAAAGACGACTAAAAAAGGAGGGCGCTAGTCAGCTATTTCAACAAAAAAGTCCTTTCAGCCAGTTTAGATAAGTTTTAAATTAGTATTTGAAATACTGCAAAGTATTTATGTTTATTTTATTGGAAATATTAAATTTAATTTATTAGCTCGAAATTGAAACTAAAATGAAAGCTTCAAGAAATATTTTATATATTTTTAAGTTCATTTTAAACTTTAGGTATGTTTTGCGGGGGTAGGTGATCGAATTTAAACTGTCCATTTTAAAATATTACACTTTTTCGAAATATATATTCAGTTTAAATACAGGAGTCACAATTGAATTTGACTTCAAACGGTTGGGTTATACACGTGATTTTTGACAAGAAATTAACCCACGCGAAACGGATGTCTATTCGAATTTAATTGAATAATCCGAATAATATAGTGTACATAATACCTCATCTCAGAAATATGGACATGTATGATCTCGTAATCGATTCACCTCAAGCAAGGCAACAATGACGCTAGAAAGGGGGGGGTTTACAGGGAGTGAAAGAGAATGAGAAAACTGAGAATGGGGAAGATTGCTGAATGGACAAAAAGGAACAGGATTAAAGATAGCAACTGACGTTGCACTTAATTTTTTAAAGATTGTAGTTATCAGGGAGGCAAGAAATCAGAATGGGTTTCCGTGGGTGGAAAGTGCGAGAAAAGAAACTGTTAGAGTAGAAGTGGCAGTTGCATCTAGCTATTTCAGCAGTAAACGGATGGGACCTAGATGCCAATAAAGTCGTGCGCTTAAATTCATGTAGTTATGACACTAGTGGGAAGAAAATCTCATCAGAACAGTTGGCTTTTAAAATATCTGGAGAAAAACCAGATCGCGTCGTTGTGAAAGTGACTGAAGTCGAGATGCCTGGTTCAGATTGATTACATTACAAACTCTCCTTTGGATTTAAAGGTCAAAGGTGTCCATGCAAAGACTTCCTGTGTATAACGTATTAAAATGTATATTTTAATTCTGATAGATCTAAAAAAATATTTGGTTAAAAAAATGATTTTAAAGGTTTTTATTACCGAATAATTTCCGGAAGGCCCAATAAAATCTTAAAAGTTAAGCAACGTCAAATTTGGTCAGTACCCAGATGGGTGACCGCTTGGAAATTCCAGATGATGTAAATTTGGATGTGCGGATGGTGTAATGGAGACTCGGAATTGTTATTCGGAGAGTCGAGTTCCAATTCCATTTGGGGTTCGTTATCTTCAATTACTCGCAAATATCCTTGGGAAAGGTATGTATCCACCTCTTCTCCCTCCAGCTATGGGTTAATTAGTAGGACTTGTATCATTAAAAATCATTATCTGCAAAAATATCTTTTAATAAAAAAAATTATATTTTCTGTGTTTAAATAATCTGTGAAAAATTGAATTATTTTTTTTATTTATCAATCAAAAATCTTACAATTATCTGATTTTTTTTTCTTTGTTTCCAATTTTGATTTTGTTGCATAGACTAGGGTAGGAGTTGTCCAGAATTAATAGTAGAGGAAAATCCCAGACTGACAATGCATGACGGACAGAGAATCAGCTTTTCTTTTATAATATAGATTAAATAATTTATTTATGTTAAAGAACAACGCAAATATCAAATAGCGGAAACGGAATAATCCCATAGATTATCGATATCTAAGGAGGATTAATTGATAGTAAGCAGAGATATTAAAAAAATAAATAAATCCACACCAACCACAGATAAGAAAAAATAGACGTGTGACGCTATGGACGTCCATATGGATCACAAATTCTGTTTTATAGCCATTAGATGATTTTTTAAGTTTGTAACAAGCTAAACAGCAAAACCAGAAATGGTAGATATCCGGGTGCTGTTAAGCTATACATAGGACCGGAGAGTTCTAATGATGAACTTGTCCGTTGGTTGCCTGGTTTCGATGGCACCGATTCGTATTGCTAGTTACACGTCCAGATATGTAGATGGGCGAGGACTTGGTCGGGAGGAAGAGCTTATCTTATGGGATGGGCATAGTTGTCCAAATTGTCACCTACCTACGCATCCAGGTGAGCGGGCTTGATCCTGGATAATACCTCTACGTATGAGAAAACAGGGTCAGCGTTCTTATTTTTCGACGTGGCGTTTGTCTTTTATCTTGTTACCTTGTGAGCGTGCAGCAGGCTCTTTCCCAGCTTTCGGGGGACACGATCGAGAATCTATGCTTACACCGGAATTCTTAAACTTCACTGGAAATTTGATTAACATTTAGTAATTACCTTTTACAATATTTTCTATGAATGTGGTGAGGTTGAAGATTTTACGTTAGTGCAATGAGTGGTATGTAAATACAGTGTAACCCGGATATAAGAGAGTTGTCGGGACCGGAGAAGAAGTCTCTTATATCCGGGTTTGGTCTATTTTGTTTAGGTAAGTATGGCTCTAATTTGGGACCAGAGAAAATCTCTCTTATATCCGGGTTACACTGTTTCATTCATCATCTTTAAATGATAATTTTAGAAATTAGCCGTTTCCATAGAGGAAATATTTGGTATTCACTGGTCGGACAGCTAGCGTTATTGTCAACTGAAATCTATAAAATCTTTCTCTTAAAACTTTTTTTTTTTTTTTTTTTTTTTTTAATAAAATCTTTATAAATAATAATACAGTGTCCGGAAAATTCGGTAACTGAAAAAAAATTCTATAATTTTAACATGGTAGGAAAATTCGGTAACTATGAAAAAAAAAAAAAAGAAAGTCGAAAAAAAATTGATTTTTAGGTCAGTTCTGGAGTGATGGTTTGGGGGCTAATCCCCCTCGTATATTTTTAAATAATTGAAAATCGTGGGGTCTAGAAAAACATACAATAACAGCCGCATATGCAGAAAGGAGGTTTAGTGGGGAGCTAGGCCTCCTTCCCCAGTATTTTTTTTTTTTTAAAGTATTATTAAATTTGAAAAGATACAAGAACTTTAAGATATAGATAAATCGATTTTACTTATTTAAAAAATATTTTAAAATATTAGGAGGTTTTTTTTTTAGCTCCTAACTCCGCCATCCAGAAAGTACGGCCCTGATATTGCCGCAGTGGTGCCCGGAAAATTTGGTAGCTGGAGATTCAGTAACTAACCGAATCTTCTGTTAGCGAATTCTACAGGCACCAAAGATTTGGCATAAAAGTTCAATTTTATAAATTTAGAAAAATTCGGTAACTATTAAATAAAAGTCGATTCTGGAGTTGGAATTTGGAGACTAAGCTCCACTCATCTATATTTTTATATAACTGAGAATCGTGGGATCTAGATAAAATCCACCACAACAATAACAGGGCCGTACTTGCAGAAGGGAGTGCTTAGGAGCCT
The DNA here is from genome assembly GCA_963932145.1 of Acanthosepion lycidas. Lineage (NCBI taxonomy): Eukaryota > Metazoa > Mollusca > Cephalopoda > Sepiida > Sepiidae > Acanthosepion > Acanthosepion lycidas. The sequence continues at coordinate 10,387,503 of OZ010575.1, read as the reverse complement.
AGGCTTGCTTCCCTAATATTTTTCTAAAAAGTAATATTACCTATGGGGCGGTGTAGAAAAGCCCAACTGCGACAATATCAAGACCGTAATGTCCGTATCGGGGGTTTAGGGGTCTAATTTATATACGTTAAAAAGTAAATTAGAATTTTATTTCAGCACAAAAAATATTTCAGACCAAGAATCAAATTTATTCGACATTTGGACGAATATTGAGGGAAATAGGCAAGAAATTCCAACGGATTCCTGTAAAAGATTTCATTTATGTTTTTAATAACTTTCTTTGAAAAATAATAATGTTGATAATGATAATAATGGAAAACTGTGTACAAAAGTAAATTGTCAGTAAATTAAAAAGAAAACATTGGCTTATTTATTCATTCAGCAATGAAAATTTGTCATAAAAACAAAAAAAAGTTCAAACCTTTCTTCACCAGTAATATCTATAGACAGCTTTTATATACTCTCTCTCTCTCTCTCTCTCTCACATTTTAGTTCTCATTGAAGTTAGTCGGATATAATTCATTCTTCTTTTTTATGTGCAAAGTTGTTTCGGATAATGTTCCTCCACAACATCCTGTCTCTTGTTGCTCTAAGTAATTTTTAACCCTTTACAATCTCTCTTTATTTCTATTCTGACATTACACAAAATTTGTCAAGTCGGTTAGTAGCTGTCCCCCCCCCCACACCACCTGCTTCTCTTACCTTAAATGTATCCTTTGAGTATTAAATTCTTCAGGCTCTCTTTCCTCATTATGTGCCCTAGTGGTTTCACTTGTCTCTATTGTATCAGTTTCCTTATAGTTCTTATTTTCTTTAAAACGTCCTTCTTGCTCCATTGTATTTTTAGCATTTGACATTAAAATCGTATCTATATTTGTTCAAGTGTCTTATTCATCTGTGAGAAAATTGTCCAGGTAATAATGGAAAACTGTGTACAAAAGTAAATTGTCAGTAAATTAAAAAGAAAACATTGGTTTATTTATTCATTCAGCAATGAAAATTTGTCATAAAAACAGTTCAAACCTTTCTTGCTCCTCGCCAATAAATACAGACAGTTTTTATTCTCTCTCACCAACGCTCGCTCACATATCTAATAAAAAATGGCACCGAAGACTTTCTACGGAATGACTGACTCTTTTGAAGACATTTTTTTTTTTTCAGACTGTATCCTGCAACTTAAAAGAAATGTCTCGGGCATCAGAACAGTAACACTTAAGTGTCAAAGTCATTTGACTCTTTACCAAAACCCGGGTAGAAGTTGAAATTATTTCCATTTTCATGTGTAACTCTCTCACACACACACACTTTCTCACTCTCTCTCTCTCCTACACTTACCACAGATATAATAATAAAAATAACTCTGAGTTTAGCTCAGATGTTCCTTTCTTTTCTTTATTGTTGAATACAAAATAATGTTTAAAAAAAATTCAGAGCGCAAAAATTTGGAGCGCAACCCAAATAGAGCTGCTCACGCTCCACTCCGGTTGAATATAAAATGAGTCCTCTTCTTCTTTGCTCCAGTAAAAAGGAGCGCGTTTGTAAGGCCCTGTATATGGGAGTGCCCGTTAGGATTTAAATTTAAATTGTATTCCGCTTTTATTAATATCACGTATCATTTTTATTTTTATTGCCACATGTAATCCCTCGGTCTAGCTCTGTTGAGAGAGGGCAAAACCAGTCGCCTGTGTTTGTTTTATTTTTCGCTTTTCTTTTTAATCATGAAAAGTAAAATAAGTCTAACTTTTTTATTGCTATAATAAAATTCTGAAATCTTTCTCTCTATCTCATATATATGACTACTACAAGTAAATTAGATACCTCCAAAGATTCGCTAAAAAATGAACATAAATGAGGGAAAAATGCCCCACACTTAATAAAAACGAAGTTTTATCATCAAAATTTTATTAAGATGAAAGGCCAAAGTATTTGTTAAAGGATATTTTAATCCATTTTAAAACCTTCAAAATTTTGGTTAATATTTGTTTTCCGTCATCAACGAGTGAATATAAATTAGTACAGAAAATTTCAGCGTCTTTTTGCCGTAAAAAACTCATTGATTTAGAAAAATCTTGTGAAAATCAAGTAATTGTCGGATTTTAAGGAAACTTTTACGACTTATTCACAAATGAATGAAATTATAGAAACGTTTCTAAGGAAATATTGGTAAATTTTTTTTTTTTTTTTTTTTTTTTTTTTACATCGGTTACCAACATTTATTTAATTTTTGTAGCGTTTAATGTTTATATTAGTAATAAGTAGCAGTCCTTGGAGAATTTTTTTTTTTTTTTTTTTTTTGTAAAACAGGACCTGAGAGTTACAGAAAATCTGCGCTGAATCGTAAATTAAAAAATGCTGTAAAACTAAGATTATTTAAGAGAAGCTCTTCATTTTATAAAAAAGATATATTATGGAAACTTTTTTTTTTTTTTTTTTTTTTTTTTTTTTCGAGGAATAATGAATTTTTGCAAGAATTGTTTTTAAGTTCTAATAATTCGTAATGATTTAAATCTTAAATTTTGTATTGTAGCGGTTAAATGTTAAGTAAAAATTATATTTACTAATCATAAATAGAAAAGCTTAAAATTCAGTTACCCCCACACCAGTATTTTAAAACGTATGTCTTACCTATATTTATAAATACGGACGTCCAAACACGACATTATTAAAAAATAAGTGTGGTAACTAAAGTAAATCAAAATTTATTAGTAATATTTTCGAATATTTCCTCAACAAGCGTCTCCGGAAATAAGACAATAAATTTAAAGTACCCATAATTTCAATATCTGTCTATATTTCTGAGATGAGGTATTATGTACACTATTTATATTATTCGCACTATTGTCCTCATCTTTGTCGCCATATTTATTACGTTTCGGCCGTTGTACGCTCCGGCCTTCTTCAGGTAGTTGGAATGTCGAACTGAACCCATTATTTCGCTCGCTGGGGAAGACTGTTCTAGTTCCACATGCTATGTTTTTTAATGGATGACAGTTATCTCCTGTTAATTCCCCTCTCCAAGTTTTCCACTGCCTTAACCAGGTATTGGACTCGAGGACACATGGCACAGTGGATAAAGGCGTTAGTTAGATCCAGTAACAGGACCCAAAGATTGAGATTTCAATACCCGGTTAAGGCACTGGAGAACTTGGAGAGGGGAATTAACAGGAGATAACTGACAATAGTCCGAATAATGTAAACAGTACCCATAATTTAATAAAATATTACATTACTTCGAATATCTTCCTAAATTTTTAAGATTACTGATTAGTTAAAAAATTATATATTTAAAAAGATGCTCACGTTATTACGCGAAACTCTGAAGTCGGTCAGTGTCACTGAGCTCGTTTTCGACAAAAAATCTGCTGGTCTTAAAATCCAGTGATTTTTTTTTTATTTTTATTTTTTCTTTTTTAAATTATGCATTTTGATAGTTGTGTTATTGCTAAAATTACACTTTTAAGTGACGTCTCTAGGTGCGTCATCAATGTTATTGCTCTTCTTATGCCACTAGAAGTTTCGGGTCTAAATTAACAAGACCCGACCGAATATGATCAGTATTCGGCCCGCGCCCAGTTGGGCTATTTGGTGTTGTACTTTTTTTTTTTTTTTAAGAAAAAAATAAGATCAAACCAATGAATTATTAATAAAATAAAAAATCCGAATTATTATATTGGCTCGTCTTACGACTTACTTTTCTTTCTCTGTCCCTCCCCTTTTAAATTCTTTATTTCTTGTTTGATCCTTTTTTTCTCTTAACTTTCCTTTTTATTCTTAATTAGACTAAAAAAAAAAAAATGTTCAAATTAGGGTGATTAAAATGACTTACTCAAACTATTTACAAAAAAAAAAAGTACACACAACTCCTAAAATACGGTATGAATAATTTGATACTGATTAATAATCTAAGAAATTTCGTTTAAAAACTAAGAAAAATAATATTTAACTAAAATTGGTTAAAATAAATTAATCAAGATATTTACATGCTGAATACTAGTTAAAAAAGAAAAAAATAACGTGTAAATTTTAGTTACTCCTAAAAAATAGTGTTATTATATATTGTTCATCATGAATTGGTACATTGGTGTTATTTTGCTCTTATACACGGGCAACGTCGGGTAGCCCTGCTAGTAAATGATAACTATATAATCGTAATAAAAGCTAGAAATAAGATTACTGACGACGAGACCCGTAACCCATTAAGGTCGTAGGGGCACAATATGTACTGCGGCAGTGGCAGTGGTGTTTCGTGGGCAAGATAGCTCAGTCCTCTCTAGGCTGGTCTTGAATTCAATGTTTTGTTTTGTTTTTCTTCTAGACCTTTTACCATCCAAGGCTATAGAACCCAGTCTGTTTTGCTATTTACCCATAACTGGGGTGGGGTGGGGTGGCGTGGTGGAGAAGAGATGGATTCATACTTTCCCCAACGGTATAAGTGAATGTAATGAACTTGACTGGAATTCGAACACTACTCTCCGATTCATCAACCCGAGCAGCTATGCATTACTCTACCCCATGGATTACTGAGGAGTGTATTAAAAATTGTTAGGCGTTACCGAACACCGTCATGGAATGATTTAAAGCTTTACTCACTTACCATAAACTTACATGCCAATTGTTACAACATAAAATATAAAAAGAATATGGTAAAAAAAAATGACCTGTTGCCAAATGTTCTTAATATGCTGCGCCAATAAACTCTTGGAACTATAATTTGTTCACAAGTTGCCCAGTCTTCAGAATCTGGGCTCTGATGTGGTTTCCACGGTCTCATTAATGCCCCATTTTTTATATAATAGTACTTTGGTATATTAACTAGATTATTTCCTGACCTCGCCTGACTAATAAATGACGTTGGTTCAGGGTTAATTCCATCTCGGTATAAAGATGCACGAGATACTCATCGTTACCAACGATTTTGTGTATGATACAACCCCCCATAACATTAACTTCAAAAGTCGAATGATACGTGAGTATATTGGGTAATTCCTGTTTGTGATATTTTCCACGGCATTTCTGACCAATTTGCAGTGCATTCAAATAATAAACTTTTGTTATATCCAAAAAAAAATGTACCTTAGCAATACTCTGTGAGCTTGATTTACATGAACGATTTTCGTTCATGTTATTAAACAGTCAGCCATTTTAATTACCCACTCATGCATATATTTAAATAGGTAAACGACAAATTCTCAAGCTGTTAAAATTTATTTTTTAGGCGCTCATCTGGAATGAATAAAAAAAAGTTGAATTTAAGATTAAATCTAATAATAAAACGAGTTTTATTTAAAATAAAAACAAAACAAAACAAAACTGTTGATTACTTCAGTGAAAAAGAGACCAGAATTAGACATGAAATGTGCGTAAATAGACGATATAAACAAAAAGCTAGGAATTTCTTTTCAAAGTTGATTTAAACTTTAACTTTAGTGATAGACATTTTTCCTCGCCAGACAATATATTGCATATTTAAAAGACTACCATTAACCCTTGCTTTGAATATTGCTGTTATATCTGGTCATCATGCTGTATATCTTGATAGAACTTCAAAGAATATGCAATGTTATTAGCCCTGACCTGACATCTCGGCTTCAGTTCCTTTCCTACCGTTGTAATGTCGCTTCCCTGTGCCTTTTTTATAAATACTTTCATGGTAACTGTTCATATAAACATTCATCTATGGTACATGAACTTTATGAATTTAAGCGCAGTACTAGATTGGCGGCAAGGTCGCATTTTCCAATTAAAATGTCGAGATGCAACCCTAAATTATATGCTAACAGTTTCTTCTCTTCCGGCTTCTTACTTCACTGTCAACTTTACATTTAAATTTTTGAACATCAATGTCGTTATCGTTATCTTGTAACTTAATTCTTGTTCTTTTATTATCTTCTCTCCTTGATAGTATATTTTCTTCATATTCACTAAGAGTAACCAGTAACCCTTTGCGCCTTAGTGGTTTTGTTACCTTGCTTGGAGTGAAATGAAAAAGGAAAAAAAAAAAAAAGAATCCAGTCTTCAAGTAGGTGGTTCGGGTGGTATATTGGTCCGGAAACAAATAATGAATGATGGAAAACAACAAGCAAAACGAAGACTTTAGTTAAAAAAAAAAAAAAAAAAATAATAATAAAAATATTGCCAGGTTTATTTTCGTTAAAAAAAAAAATACATCAACAAAACTAAGTTTACAGTGCACTAAGTGTCGTCCTGAAAGGGATAGTTTATTGCATATCGTTGCTGTTGGTGAGATGGCTGGAGACCCGGACAAGGACGAGCTGGCACTGAGGATTGATGATGGCTAGCTGGAACTACTCCTGATGGCTGGAGTAGTGGGCAGGCTATCAGCTGCTGGAACAGATACTTATTACAGCCGCGGAAACATTTTATATTTACCGACGGTCTCCCCACTGAGATGAGAGGTGACACAAGGTCGGGTTTAATGTGGGGAACCCGAGCACGTACACTCAGGCCAAGGACAAAAATAGCCCGAGCCCAGCCCCCGCTGGTTGCGCTGGCATTGGTATGACTATCGATTCCCCCTGACTAGTTCAATGTGGTGCAAATTCGGGAAGCTTTTCCCTGGGACCAGGCACCTCACCGTATTTTATTTTCCCCAGCTTCGCCTCTATCCTCCGATGGAGCCACAACTGATTTGCACTCTGCCCTGAAAACAGAGACGCAACTGAGATATGATAATCCAACCTCACGGCATGCACCACGGAGTCATTCTTTTTTTTTTTTCTTTTTTTTTTTTTCTTTTTTCCCCTGGGCCTTTTTATATCCTGAATCAGCTTTACAATGATCGCAGGTTAAGCCTTTTCTTCTTCTTTGTGGGAGTGCCGATAGGATACGCCATAAGTAGCTCCAAAAACTTAATACTTAAAATATAAAAAAATCCGGCGCTCTCGTCAATAGAGTAAAACTCTTTACTTAAAAATACTAAACATTAAGCTATCGATAATTCTGTCACCACCTCATAAAAACTTCAACCTCTTTGCTTTAAAAAATGTTGTTTTTTTTTTCTGCGATATTTTAAACTGAAGATAAGTAATATTTGTTTTAATTCAGATTAAATAATCATTTAAATCAAATCTTCCTTAAATAAATTTTTAGGAAAAGCTTATTTTATTTTTGAAAGATTAGCTTTAAATTAAATCAAATTTTATTTCATTTAATTGATGCAAAAATTTCCATCTTCTATTCATATAAATTCATATCATTATTCAGTTATGAGAATTCCAATGACGATATTTATTCGTATATAGATTTATTCCACCACATATGTACTGTTTTGTCCCACTACCTTTCTGTAACGTCACCTCAGCCCCTCTCTCTCTCTCTGCCCACTGTGCTATCCTGTGACGACCAATGTGACTTGGTATTGGTCGCGGCACTAAATGTGACGTTCTAACCCTTGGCTAATTCGGATGGGAATCTGGTTAGATTCGGTATCAGCTTTGTCGTTTCCAGCTCGCCTCCAACATCTGGTTACCGAAGTAACTGCTTTGATTTCTAGTCTAACCTACCCACGTTGTGATTTGATCTTAGGTAGACGAAATCAATCAGTCGCCGGGCCGTAATGCAAGCCGAATTCGAGCAAAGGTGACATCGCACAAGTACATGTAAAAGAAAATAAAGTAACAACTCGAAAAGTTCAAATGTGTTAAAAAAAAAGAATAACAAATATTTTTATATCTGGTTGCTGAATACAGGACTGCGTCTTTCTCCCAAACTGCTTATATGGATACGTGACACTTTGTGTTTGTTAGGCGAATCTTAATATCTTAAGTTGTTTTTTGATAACTGTTTTTTTTTTGTTTTGTTTTTTGTTTTTTTGTATCTTCAGGTGATATTCGTAAAACTTGTTTTGGTGGTGTGAGTCTAAGTCGTTCTTCAAAAATAAATTGTTCTTGGTTAGAAGTCGGAATGCGTGGATCTTCAGTCAGCTTCCTGCGAGGCTGGTCTCAGAGCTAACAGCTCAACTCTGTCTGCGTTTGCGTCTCTCTCTCCAACTGCAACTGCACTGTCTGCTGTCTGCTCCATTTATATGGACGCCGACCAAAACCGGGTGTGGGCTTGTCGTGGTTTGGGTTCCTCGATAATTCTAAATCCACAATAAGGATTTTCTTTGTTTTCGGACAGGAAAATTTATCTCTTTCCATTTTTGGAAATCCATTACTTTTTGCTTTAGAGGGGTTCTTAAGAGAATCGTCCTCCCAAATTCTTCCTTTCTCATATTGGTATCTCACACCAATCCCCTCAGAGGGCGTCAACAGGTTCCCCTTCTTTCTCATAGTGGTATCTCACACCAATCCCCTCAGAGGCGTCAACAGGCCTCCCCTCCTTCTCATATGTTTACCTTCGCCCACCGCTCATGCCACCACTCAGCCAATGACGCTCGGCAGCGCGGGTGTTTACAATTATCGCTCAAAGGAAAAAAAAATTATCTTAATTTTTTTTTTCTTTCTTTTCCCTACACCAGACCTGTACGACTCGTAGTGTGGTCCTTAATCTCTATCTTAACCGAATGTCATCTGGAATTTATCAACGAGATTTTCACCAGCGTCAAATGGGTAGTTAACTGGACGTCTTCGCACTGTGTCGCCAATTATCTGTCCCGGTAACAAACTTTTATCATGTCCAGGTCTGGACAATAAAACAGGTGTCTATTTTCCAAAAACAATGAAATCTCCGAAAGATAGTTAATGGTTTATTCTTTTCCCTTCCTTTTTCTTTGGGGGTGGCCTAAGCTGATGCCATTCTCGGTCAGTGCCTGACCTAATTACGATTATCTTCCAGCATTCTATTTTGTAGGCCACTTGACCAATTTGAAATTTTCATTATTGCCATGGGCAGATTTCTATCTTTTATCCGCCGCGTCATAGCATAAATTAATTCAGACAGATCCGAGATCTTACGAATTTCCCATCTTCTGCGAAAAAATACTTTTTTTTTTTTTTTTCGCAAATGAAAATAAAATCTTTACCATTTTTCTTTGTTAAAAAAAAAATAACATCGCTCAGTATGTCTTTCCGTGATAGCTTCTTCTCGCCTTAATTATTTCTCGCTTTTAATTTTCACGCGACCGCTAAATAGTGTCCCATTTTGCCATCTTTGGGGCAGTTTCCTGATCCTATCCTTGCAGATCTTGGCATCTTTCTGGGTTATAAATTGGTTTAAGTTGTTTCTACGAATTTCTAGTGAATCAGATTAATCAGTGAATAGTGTGTGTCTGAATTCATGTGAAAGGTTTCGTTCTAGGTCCTCGCAACCAGCGTTGAAGTTCTCACCAGTGTAAAATTATCTCTGCAAACCATAGCACTTGGGAGACGATCCAAGAGTGCGGCACTGTTGGGAAGTGCCTGAAAACCACACCCGACAGGTTGACCCAAGTTTTGTAAGTGAAATTTAGAAGTCTTTGATGGCTGAGCTAGTAATGATCGCATAGCTATGCTATTATTAATATTCTACTGCATAAAAAAGGGAGTCGGTTTTCTTTTTGTAGCTGAGTAATAAACCGATTCTCTCAAAATCATAGCAAGGTATACTGTACTCTTTAGTCTTTGATGGCAACCAGACTAATAGAAAAACTGAAATCCTATAAATAAACCTCTCCACTATCTCTCTCAGGAATACACTGGAATTCACAGATATTAAAGAAAAGGGAATCTGTGGAGAGCCAGGATCACTTATACTCCGAAGGGACATGGCATTTAAAAAAAAAATATGGTGTACGGGTCACGTAATGGTTTTTGACGTGACAAAAAATGGAATCGGCGTGCCAAGTTCAAATTCTGGGTTAGGCATTCATGTTCGCACTAATGCCCTTGGGAAAGATATGAATCTCTTCTTCATCCCACACCACTCCCCAAACTCCAGGAGTTAAATAGCAGATTAGATTGGGCTCTCTTGAGCCTTGAGTGGCAGCTAGCCTAAAAGAACTATGTATCCAAAGCCTTGGAGAAGAGGAATATGTGGAGTCTCGTAGCGATAACAGCTACTGGGCTTGAAAAACCTATTTTTCTAAAAAAAAAAAATTCTTTTAAGAGAAAGATTTTCATAAATTTTAACCGAAAGCAATACTGGCTGCTCAGCAGTGATGTGCAGAGGTTTGGTGATTCCCAGATCCAACTCCTTGATTTTATGCCCTTAAAACTCAAGTAAGGAAGTGGGGTATATAGGGCCTAATACTGAGAAATGCGAGAAAGGAAGACATTTTAAAAACAGATGAAACATGAAATAAACACCTTATTCAAATGAAATATAAACTATTTTTATTTATTTATTTATTTTACAGTAAGATCCCCATTGTAAAAGGCCTGAGGGCCACTCGAGGTAGAGGTTTACGTTAGGGCGGTAGTTTATATGGATAGGAGGAGAAGATAGCGGTTGACTCTAGACTTGAACTGGTTAAATTCGTAGTGATCGGGGAAACATCCTGTTGAGTCTTGTTCCATAGGGGAGTGTTTCACAGGAAGAAGCTGTTTGAGTGGAACTTACTTCTTACGGTGGGAATGAGGGGGTTTGTTATTATGTAAGTAGCATGGCGGGTCCTAGCCGTGGAGGTCAGACCTGATGGAACTATGAAATTCAGTTTGTCCGAGTACTTTACATAGTAGTAGCGATAGAACAGTAAAAAACTCACCCACATCTCGTCCGGTGATAGAAGAGAGATTCGAGGGGAAAAAAATAATTCTTCTGCTTTTATTTCACTCTGATTGGATGCCCTCTTCATATATAGTGATTTTTTTTTTTCCAAGCGTAGCTTAGATGTGGCACATGGCCGAAAGTATGGGGCACCCAGTGAGGATCGAACTCACTGCTCAGTCGTAATTGTTCTAGCGAGACAAGCTTGCTAATCATTACACCGCCTCGAGGTGCCCTGCCCTCCCCCTCTTGAGATATATATATATATATATATATATATATATATATATATATATATATATATATATATATATATATATATATATATATATAATATAATTATAATAATATTTTTTGTTTAAAAATATGATTCCTTCGCTACATAAGAGTTCTCATTAAAAATAAAAACAAAAATACTAAGGAACCCCGGATTATGCACCCAACGTGTTCTTTTCTATTTTCTGCATACCTGCACAAGGATACATATATATATATATATATATATATATATATATATATACCCCAAACCGTCGCACTCTCTGCCTCCCGCACGTTACTGCTGCTAGGTCAATGAATATCGAATGTTTCTTTGTAGGGAAAGGACTCCTAATATTACCGTTATCAAAGACGACCTGAAAGGAATATAGATTTTAAAAAAAAATAAGACATAAGAAAAATACGATGGATAACATTTCTTGCAATTGTGAATAATTTGGTTATAAGCAATAATAAAGATTTTTTTAAAATCAAACTTTCTTCTTTATCCAGCTAAAAAGTAAAAAAAAAAAAACAAAAAAAAAAAACACTACTGGAATGTTAGTTCATTCTGCGTTTCCATCTTTGTCACTAAGTGGAGAATGAAAGTTGATCTTTGAGCGACTGTGGCCTACACATTGCTGAAATTTAAAAAAAAATCCATTAATAATATTAGCTCAGATATCAAGACCCAGATTCGAGCAACATAGCATCCGGAATCAGCAGTTGCCGTTGAAGTTGGAATGTTTGTTTTTTTTCTCCCTTGAAAGAGGAGATTGGGTAAGGAAATAGTCAACAAAACAACATCAGCAGACAACATTGCAAAATTGATGTCCTTTGTCGTAGACACGGGCAAAATACATTTGGAGGTCACGCATTTACATATGAAGTCACGAAGCCTATTAGTAGCTACAGCTATGACCCACGAGGCAGTTGAGTGCATCCTGTTTCTCGTGAATCAGTAACACTACACTGATGTCGCCGATATCTAAAGAATCGAACATACCATTTTCACTTGATAATTGTGAGTACGCAAGCATGGCTTTAGGATACTAGCAGCTAAAGCTAGAAAGCAAAAGCTACAGGATTTAAACTCGGTTAAAGAAGAAAACCAGATAACTGATCTTTTGTTGGTCACTGTTGGTTGTGAGGCCATTATAAAATGATCAGCAATTGCACACCCAAGACAGTTGGGAAAAATGACGTTTAACGATATAAGTCAACTAAAAAAAAATGTGTGCACAACACTAAAAAAAAAAAAATCATTTTTGTGATATTCCATATGTAACGAAGGCATATCACTAGATCAATCGTTAATTGACAAAATATTAAAAGTTGAAGTAGCTAAGAACGAGAAAGAATTGGAATCTTTCTTGTAAATTTCTACAGACGATATATAGAGCGATACTCTGAACTGGCAGAACCTTTTGTTGCTTTAAGAAAAAAAGAATGTGGAATTTAGTTGGATAAAAGTACAAGTGGCATTTGAAAATATAAAAATTGTTTTGGCAAAGAAGCCAGGAGTAAAAAATATTCGACCCTAGAAAGGAATTAGTAGTAACTGACACAAGTGAACACTCAATTTAAGGAATATTAGCTGATGATAGGCATCTTTTTATGTATCTTTCGAAAAAAAATGTCAAAAGCCGAATTGAACTACTCAAATATGGAGAAAGTGTTGGCCATAATATGAATGACAAATAGAGGTCGTCAGTTTTTGATTGAAAAGAAATTCCTACTAATGTCCGACCACAGACCTATAGAATTCATATTAATCCTAGGAAGGAACTTCTTAAGGTAACATCTTCTAGAATTCTAAGATGGGCCTTAATGGTTATGGCGTTGGACTTCGATATTAAATATGTGAAAGGCAATACCATTCCGCATGTAGACGCTTTGTCGAGATTGAGGTTCATTACTTCTGAAAGTGAGAAAGGAAGAAAAATTTGAAGATTCTTTCTTACACTGGGTCGAAACTGATAATTTGTCGATAGGCAAATTAGCTGATGATACGAAGCGAGATCCTATATTGAACAGACTCAATGTAAGAAAGTATCATCAAATTTCGAAATCGAACGCCATTAATATTAAGGCCCATCTTAGAATTCTACAAGACGTTTTATATCTCGTGTATGATGCCATTCCCTTAAAATTAGCTTCAAAATGAAGTCTTCAAAAGTCGTATGATACGCGAGTGTAGACGGTATATATATTATAAAGCACGCTATATTCTCCGTACACTCGTCTTTTCTTTACTATCAGGCCTGAATTAAACAACTTTGATAGGCATTGTGCTACATCTCTACTTGTTCAGATTCAATTTTTTCCCCCTATTATGAAACTGGGTTGTATCTACGACTGGGAATTTAAATTCTAAACGTCTCACACACACCTTTTTTTTTTTCTTTTTTCTTTCCTTTTGCCAATGTTTTTTCTGCCAAGTGCTTTCCGGTAGTCAGCCAGTCGAGTGACGTCATTGTTCTATTTGCGAATCATCTACACGTAGCAATTTGGTTGGGTCCTGTTTTTTGTCCTTGCTATTGTTTTCATTAAATTATTTTTCTCTGAACTCATATCGTAGATAGATATTTTTGTCTTAATTAGATGCTATATATTATGGAATATAGGTTACTGTTGATCACCAGCTTATAGCGAAAAGAGTTACTGGTTTCTGATTGGATAAATATTTTCAAAACAAACGAATTCAGCATTTTCAAAAGAAATTATTTCAACAGCTGGCTGAATCTTATGCATAGATTAAAAAAAAAGAATAACATTCTCGCGGCTGCCATTAGCCGCTCCTTAGAAAAACGACCTTAACCCTGATCTGGCAGATTTCAGTCCAGCAGCATGCGAGAAACTGGACGATTAGTCAATATGAGTCAATATGGTTTACTCCAAAACCGTACCTCGTGAGCATCGGATTAGGCAGCGCTTCTCAAACATCGAACAACATGGGGAGTAATTTTATATCTCCGGTTTTCTACTCCCTCTAGCCAGGGAGTACTTGAACAAGTCGTAATAGTGTTTATTATTATCATCTATGGACGTTATTATTCCTTTTGGCATTAAGTAAAACCATGTCTAGTATTTACTGTTTTTAAACTCATGCTGTCGAAGTATTTCGATTTTTGGTTTATTAGAGACAATATACATTAATGCTATAACTGCCAACATCTCCAGTCAATAATTCCCGCTTTTTTCTCTCTCTTTTTTTAATAGTCATCTAACATTGAGTAGATAGGTTCGTTTATCGCCCGGCCAGTACTCCTTCCATGTTTATTGAACAAGTGTAGAGTATTCTCTATTGTTTTCTGTTTAGTAGATAATTGATCAGTTCCTTTCTAAATGTTAACTTTTTGGTGATCTGACTGATCAGTTGTTGCGATTTTAAGAGGGTACAGGGTGGGCAGTTTTTCGGTTGCTTTATCCCGACAGGTAGTAAAGAATCTGAGCTCTTTTGGTAGCTCTTAAGGGGGTTTGCTCTGGTCGACAGTCGCATAATATCGGGGTATTTGCAGTGTCATATCGATAGGGGTTCCTGCTTGTAATTCCAGTGGGAAAGCCCGTGTCCCCATTATGATTTAGTCTTCTAAACAAATTTCTGGCCGGTTTGTATTGCCTGAGACTATGAACAGTCTTAACGATTAACCGTAGCCTTGATTAGGTTATCTCCCTTACCTATACACACTAATGGCCTCCTAACATAACCCTCTACCTTGAATGGCCCCCGAGCCTTGTAAAGGGTGACTCTCATTGTAATATATATATATATTCGCCTTTTTCTCTTTAAGACAGAACCGTCTCATGGCAGTTACAATGAAAAGAAACACGATTAAACCAATAAACAAAGTCACCCCCCCACACACACACACACATACACACACCGAATCTTTCTTTCTCCAATATTCATGGTATTCGTAATTCTGTCGTGTAGAATCTTTTCTCTTGGAACCTTCTCCAGATATCTTCACACTTGACAAAATTAATTTAAATTCTTCTATGAATTCTGTCCCAGGCTAATTTTCCTCTTTGTCGAAAAAGATTCTAGGATAAATGGCCTTTATATCTGGGAAAATCTTCAATGTTAAAGGAATTGTTTTTTGAGTCCCAGGGTGATTCTTTCATGCGCTTTCGACTTTCTTTATTGCACTCTGTTAGCAATCTCTTTTTCCTTTATCGCTTCCCTTCTTTTCTGAATTGTGATATATTAGACAAAATATCTGACAGTATAGAAATCGCTCCCCCGCCAGACAATCCATCCGTATGTTTGGTGATTTTAATACTCATCACGTCAATGTTACCGGTATTCAGATTTTCAATTTTTTCCGTTGCTCAGTCAAATAGTGGATTTCTTTACGAGCTTCCGTACAAAATCTGAACAACATTCTTTATTTGATTTCTCCTTACCTCCTCTCCCAGGCTCATATTTTGGGTGGATACGATATATAAATATCTATTGTTGTCAACAGCGGCTTTATCTCGCATCCAAGAATTTAATTTCTTCTTTACTGGTTGCTTCTTTTATGATGATGATGATGGTGTTGATGACTACATTCACCGCTAACATACAGGACTAGAAGCTTCCAGTTTCACCAAAAACCTGCTCCTGTCATCCATTCCCTATCGCCGTTTTGCCTTTTGATCGCAGCACTTTCTTCTACTCTATGTTTCACAAATAGAGTAGAAGAAAGTGCTGATGGTAGGAATTAGTTTAAGGTGGACCTCAGCTTGTTAGGAAATATATATGATGGTGTTGATGACGACGTTCACAGCCAACGTACAGCTTCAGGACTAGAAGCTTCAAATTTCACCAACACCTGCTCCTGTCATCCATTCCTTGTCGTCGTTTGGATTTGCTAGATTTGGTTGAAGAAAAAAGTGCTGATGGTGTAACTTTGTTTAAGGTTTACCTCAACTTGCCAGGAAGTGATCCACACACTTGATTTCATGACCACCTTCTGCGACACGTATGGAATGAGACATGTAAAATCTAGTTATGAAACTGCAACGAACTACCGGTGACTCGGTTATAATTTCGAGTGGTGTCTTCTATATCTGTGATGCATAGCCCTCTTCATGCACAGGGTCAACCGTTGAGATCTGTTGTAATCAGCATCCGCTTGTTCCACCGTTGGGGTCTTTTGGGTTGGTTGCTCTTAATCTGAGTTCTCGCCTTCGACCTTGCCGCCAAGGGTGACCATAATGGGAATTTAGAACTCTTGACGGCAACGTTCTCAATTATTGGCCATCAGTGTTACGCATAGTGTCGATATATCAAGAACAATTTTAGGACAAACTAGGAAAAGTATTCGTGTGACGCGTTTCGACCTTCAGGACTTCATTGGACTAAAAATGATGTCTACGTTGATGCGACTACAAATGGGCATGAATGAGGGGGCGCTGGTAATTATAAATTTTTTGTTTTGGTCGTTTTCTCACCAATGCTATTTCACTTTTAACAATTTTTGGAAACAAAATCTCTTAGTCAAATTGTGAATTTGTCGAATTTATCTATATCTATCTCTCAAAATGTGTGTGTGTGTGTGTGTGTGTGTGTGTAATAGGATGTTGTTTATGCGTTTCCTCAATTTTCATCCTATTTCGATTAATTTTTTTTGTTTCATAGATAATTCTTCAGTATCGGTTTTGAGTTCAAACTGTTGGCGACAATGGCTCTCCGCTACTTCCTGTCCATTATAACTCTCAGCAACGTTTTACTATTTACTATTCTTTAATAAAAATAAATATTTTAAATTATTACAATATTATTATCTATATCTATAATTCTCAAAATGTATGTATGTGGGTGTGTGATCGGATGTTGTTTATGGGTTTCCACAGTTTTCATCCGATTTCGATAAAAAAAATTTTGTTTGATAGATAATTCTTCAGTGCCGGTTTTGAGTTCACTTACAAAATCGTCATTAGAACGTTCAGTTTGCCTGTCTCAAAATGCCTCTCGGAATGCTTCAATCAGAGCCACTGAGTCTGTCGATTAATATAGCCATCGACTTTCCAGAAGAGCATACGTGAACAGCTTTTGTATGTGGGGCTGAAAATAATGATCAAACGGCTGAGGAGAAACGCCTCTTCAACTGCTGCTGTGCGTGAGGCTGAAAGAAGATTGAGAACGCAAAAATGGTCCTTTTCAGCCACCCCCCTCAAATTATAACCCCCTCCAATTTGTGGATGTCCCTCAGTTGCATCCAATTGTTGTTACTAACATTGATTTTCGAGTGAGCTGACTTTAAACTTAAACTGCTCCAATTGAACGGTAAAAATTCCCAGTAATGAAAGACCCGGTCGAAGGCGGGTTATACTGCTAGTTTCTTATAAAATGAAAAAAAGAAACCTAAAA
Organism: Acanthosepion lycidas; assembly: GCA_963932145.1. Classification (NCBI taxonomy): domain Eukaryota; kingdom Metazoa; phylum Mollusca; class Cephalopoda; order Sepiida; family Sepiidae; genus Acanthosepion; species Acanthosepion lycidas. Next base: position 10,370,243 of record OZ010575.1, on the reverse strand, counting down.
AAAAAAAAAAGGAAATTTATACCGTTTCGTAAGTAGTGGTGGGGAGGTTAAGTTTTCTTCCCTTCATTGGAGAGGAATAGAATGGACCTTGCTGGCCTCCTTCATTGGAGAGGAGTAGAATGGACCTTGCTGGCCTCCTTCATTTGAGAGGAGTAGAATGGACCTTGCTGGCCTCCTTCATTTGAGAGGAGTAGAATGGACCTTGCTGGCCTCCTTCATTTGAGAGGAGTAGAATGGACCTTGCTGGCCTCCTTCATTGGAGAGGAGTAGAATGGACCTTGCTGGCCTTGGAATTGATCGTCTGTTTGCACTTGATGGACACGTCAAGGACAATACTGCTAGAAGGGACAAATTTATTAAAACTTATTAAAATTTGAGAAAAATATTGTTCACCTCTAAGGTTCCAATCCCCGGGCCGCAGAAAGGTAGTCTATGGGTGACAGGCTTCATGTTTGAGACCCCTGTCTTAGAATACAAACAACTGGATCCACAGTTGAATGTCAAGACAGCCCCGAACAGACACACAACTTTCAAGTAAGTGCTTACATACACGGATGTAACCCGGACCCATACGCACGTTTTAAGATACTTCATGACCGTAAATTTACTACAGTAGTGAGGTCGCTCCCTCATTAGGTATCCTACATTTTGAGCCTTGTGTTATGCAAACGTTTAGCAGATATGGATATGATGCTTCATCACTGAACTATAGAGCAGGTAAATTTTTGAACCGTGGTATTGCACTCAATTCGAAATTTGGGGTTTTGCATAATAAAGAAAGACACAAAATATTCGGTTCCAGATCATTACCGTTTGTTTTGGGTTTTTTGTTTTTTTGTTTTTTTGTTTTTTTTGTTTTTTTTTTTTTTTGTTTTTTTGAGGAAATAAGTTTAAATATTAAGTTTAGGTTTCAAATTGTATCGTTGGAATTTCATTCCGGTGATCAGTGCGTAAAGCCTTATAGCAGCACAGCCTTAAAAAATTTATAATTTACTGAAGCTTTACTAACTGCATATGTACAAAGATACATGGCACAAGTACATTATTACAAAATCATTTTGCCATCAAATAAGACCTCCATTTACCTCAAAGGGAAATTATACTGAACTATATTAGAATGTGATATGTTATATACAGTTCAGGAGTTTTAGTGTGATTTTTAATAAACGATGCAAATTTAAAACCTTTTGTCTTACAATTTGTGTCCAGCAATATTATGGTGTTATATATAATTTTAACTATTTTTTTTTTGTTTTTTATTAATTATGATCTAACAAATCCTATTCATAGAATAAATAGCCTTTATTGTGATCTTGTAAAAAAAAAAAAAAAAAAAAAAAAAATTAAAAATAAATAAATAAAAAATTTTTTTTTTTTTTTTGAATTAAAAATTATTTTTTATTTCTATTATTTTTATTTATTTATTTATTTTTTTTTTTACCGTTTTTACTTATCGAATACTGTAAAAAAATATTGCTTGTGGTGATTCATAACTAGAACTCTGGTTTGAATATATTTTTAATTCAATTTTATCTAATACAAAAGATATCAAATTAATTTGGATTTATTCTTGAAATAGTAAAATTCTGAAGCCAGTTTGTAAGCAAAAACCTGTGAAAATTTGGTATTTCTTTACATTTTTTCAGATGATCTTTAAATGGTCAAAAATCGGTGAAATTTCTGGTGTCAGTACTTATCTCATCAACACCCAGCTTTTACACGGTGTGCTATGTTGAAAGTGAAGCTTCGACTCGCCCTCCTGAACAATAGCTAGAAAGCTAGTCAAAGAGAACATGAGATCGATCACCCATAGTAGGTGCGCTATAATAGTGACCTTGTGCCGTACTTGGGTTAGTAAATATCAGACATGATACTCCATCACTGAGTAATGGTTAGTAGGGAGGTCGGTCATCATTGCTGGCCTAACATACGCTTGTCCTCTATCATTCTAAAATGGGGACAAATGGCTGTCTAGAAGTGGACATTATCCGAGTGGACCTTGTATTTTTCCTATTTTTATCGCTATCATTATATTTTATTTTAGACATTTCATTTGATTATATTCTTCATGTATTCTTTAAACATCGAAATAGTCATTATTTACATTCGGACTAATATCTTATTCTATGTTTTTTTTTGTTTTTGTTTTTTTCACCCGTTGTGCCCCCCAGTCTGTTGATCCAGGTAACCTACAGGGAATTTCGAACTGAACACGTTATTTAATCTTCTGGGCTAGATTTTTCTCCTTCCGCTGTCTATGACTACGGACATCTCGTCTTGTTGTACTTGTTATATCCAGCGTATGGCTTCGAAGGAAAGAACAAACAAGGATTAAAATTTCAACTAGCCTGTATTGACCAATTTTCAGAATTTATCTTATACAAAATGTCGGTGATTCGTGCTTGCGTGGTTTCGTCTGGCGCATAATAATTTAAGTTTCTTTCCACCTCTCTCTCTCTCTCTCTCACACACACACTTTCCACCTCTCTCTCTCTCTCTCACACACACACACTTTCCACCTCTCTCTCTCTCTCTCTCTCTCTCTCACACTTTCCACCTCTCTCTCACACACTTTCCACCCCTCTCTCTCTTTCCACCGCTCTCTCTCTCTCGCAATACCTCTCTCTTTCCACCGCTCTCTCTCTCTCGCGCTACCTCTCTATTTCCACCTCTCTCTCTCTCTCTCATATTTCAGCGGCAGCCTTGTTCTCGTTTCTCTTTATTTTATTTTACTTCTTAATGACCCCCAAATCTTATTTATACGCCAGGCCTACTGAGGAGGCCCTCATAGTCTAGCCACATGTGCTGATTTCTGCGGATGACGCAACAGCCGAAACGCTGTGATAACAACAACAAAGATAAAGACAATAGTCTGAATGTAAATGATAACACATCGTCCCAGAAATTCAAAAAGAACTTATTGAAATATGCATGGACATCATTAACTGATCAAGCATTTTCTTACTCCTTCAGGAAGCTAAAAGATTTTTGTGAGTTAAAACGTCGTAGGGTTTGGGTGAAGGTGCGTGTTCAATGTGTAAACAAGGAAGATAGAAGCGTGCAAAAACTTAAGTTTCTTCTACAGATGTTTATTTCCTTTCATGGTGATTGTAGCGAACAAATGTTCTCAATGTTTCTTTGGTATGTCTGTTTCCTTTTTTTTTTTTTTTGGTTCAGAATTAAGTTAGGATAACAATGTTTAAAATGGTCGAGCTCAAGTCAGCTTTGCGCCGAGTTAGAACGACCAATTCACTTACTGCATGAGTCGAGCTGCTGAAACACGTCCGAACGACGCTGTTGGAAAGTGGAAAAGAGTTCAGTCGTCAGTGGACCGAGTAAGCTAACATCCTCTAGTGGGAACATAATTCCTACATGGTTCACATCTTGGAGCAAAAACGAGAAAGAAAGCGAGGCAGGAAATGGTTGCGTTTCTTTAGAGACTTCAACAGCGCCACCTAACGGCGTTTTTCGAAGCCAAGTGGGAGTAATCATATTTCCGGTTCATTTACTATTGGCATCATGGAAAAATGTATTTTTCTTTTTTTTTAATTATTCTGTCGGAGTTAACTCCTCCTTAATTGTCCAAATATTTCACTAGGGGACGCTCTCCCTACACTATAAATACTGGGCGATTTCTTTTCTCGTTCTCTTTTCTGCTTTGCATTTCAGCGGACGCATTTAAAAATGTGATCTCTCGCAGAAATCAGCGTTTTCGCCCACTTGTGGGAAAACGCCATGAAACACACATACACGTACGTACGAACTTTCTCCAAAATACAAACTCTTTACGTTCACACACAAACACAAACGTTGATGTCTTTGCCACTTGTGAATTTCTTGTTTAATACATATTTGTTATATATATATATATATATATATATATATATATATATATATATATATATATCGGTCTTGTTTGTTTTCTTTACATCTTCGGTTGAACTTAACTTGAGTCCGGCATGTTCTTGTAGTTGGACCTTCTTCTAGCAGGAATAAACAGCGCGTATTTCTAATTCATCAACACGTAACCCCACACAGTCCTCTACAATTCGTTGTTAATGCTTTATTTATCGATGTTATTTAATTTTTCCCAAAGTTTTCCTTTGATTATTCTCTGGTCTTCCCATATTGTTTCAGCATCGAAATATGTAAGGGCCTGACGGAAGGAGGGTCAGGCCTTTTCTGATACTCCTTCAAAAAGCTAAACAGAATTTCAGTCACCATATTCTCCCATTGTTGTGTGATATTTTACTAGTTCAAATTTTCAAATAAAGAATACAAATGATTCTATTTCAACGCTAAGGCGACAGACAACGAAACGGAATTTTGTGTAGTTATTTAGCCCGATACATGCGGTTAGACCTTTTCAAATAAAGGTTGGGGGATTAAATTACGCATTTACTAAAGCTGGAACTCAATGAAACAAGCATCCGCAGATCTTAAATTTTTGGAAGGAGTCACTGATTATTCAAGCGTCAGATGACATTTAAAATTTGAAAAGGTCAAAAAGTTTAACAAAACGACTGGCTGCTGAGAACGTAATAATCATTTTAAATTTAAAAAAAAAAAAAAAAAAATTAACAGTCCGCAGAAAATTTCACGGTTTTCTTATTTTCATTTTTTTGGTGAATCTTAATTCTTAATTTAAATAATTAACAGATCGCGAAAGCTATGGAGATGTGATTAAATATACTTTAATATTTAAAAAAGTTATTCAGTATTATTATTGTTTACGTAATAAGCATTATAACATAGCACAAATTGTGGAAAAAGGAATTTTCGACAACATACGCATTTTTTTAACGTATCTATGACTATTTTTTAACTTTTATCAAAAACGACTTTCTTGTACATGTGAAGTTATATGGATAATAATATTATACATTAATTACTAATTTTTTTTAACAATTTGTGGTCAGTTGTTGATATTAATAATTTAATAGCTATCTGCTGATGTGTTAAAATTTTGGAATAATGCAATAATAAAAATTTAAATTTCATCTCTGATAGATGTCGCGATCTGTGAATAAGCTTCTTGTTTGACGACTATAAAATACCCATGAAAATTCTCCTATTTTCTCCTTAAATATTTGGGCTAAACAACTTTAACAGAACATTACAATATTAATAAATATGAAGGCTGGTCATTGAAGAAGTAAGAGGTTAGAAATGAATAAAAGCTGACAAGGTTTTCCCATTTCCATGAAGCAAATTAACACGAGTGTTACTGCCTTCGCTATCTTCTCTTTCTTTCTCTAAAACCAAACCACCTTTTTCTTCCATATACTCGCAATCAAACAGGAATGTCACATTGTTTATCTGAGGTAATGACCGGGCGTAACGGACACGCTGGCTAACTAAGGGACGAGCAGAATATGGTTTTCTGATTTGCTTGAAAATTCTCGTTATTTGGGATGGCGGTAAGGTCGGGTTAGTCATTGAATTTAATGACTGAAGTTAGTAAAAAAAAAAAAAAAAAAAATATGCGGCCATCTGAAGAGATTAATTGATCGGAGCTTGGCAAACTTTTTCATTTCAAATAGACTATATTGTCAAGGTTTGTTGGTACTTGACGGCCAAGACAAACTCAAACTCGGTTTTACACTCCTCCCTGGTCTTTTGAACAAAAGTAGAGGTTTATCCCTTGTTTCCTGTTTAGGGTTGGGTTTCCGGTTCCTTCTAAAGTCTATTTCAACTCCTATACTTCTAACGTGTTAGCCTAAATCGCTGAACTTTTTTTATTATTTACAATTATTTTTTAAAATAGGAGTAGATAGGTTTGTCTATCATCTAGTTCACACTCCTCTCATGTCTTTTGAACAGGAGTAGAGGTTTATCCCTTGTTTCCTGTTTATGATTGAGTTTCCTTCTGTTTCTCTCCCAGTAACCCTCGGCGTCTTTGTGGCATTATCGCCTTGATTGGAGTGAAATGATTAAAGAAAAATGTACAATTTATCTTCCTGACTGAGTTTCACAAAAATGGTATCTGCAGTTCTGTGGTTGAATAATAAAATTGAATTTATTTACAAATTTATTTTTTAACACCTGATAAGCAGTTATTCTTTCTGTGAAACTTTGAGTCAGGAAAATAAGTTGAATTTTATTTGTTTACTATTCTTATTAAAAATAATCTCTACTATCCATTTGTTCTTTCTCACATTTGTATTATTTAGGTCCTGTCCTGAAGCAATCGGATGTCTAGCCATACTGATGAGTGGTGATACAGCGAAACAGTCTGTCTGTGGATGACGATACTAGCTCTCGATAAAATAATATAATCGGTCTAGCACTGTGGGGAGTAAAGAATGAATTTGTAAACGGTCACTATTACTGCTCATAATGCAAGACTCTCCTAGTGATTGAGTTCTCTGGGTGACTGGTGTGTTTATGAAAAAATAAATACGCAAAAATTCGCCTTTTTCTCTGCTGGGCGTCTATGGCCTATGCGTTAGAATCTCCGACCAATACCAAACTGGCCGTGTTTCGGTCCCAGCCTGAAGCGATCGGTTGTCTCGCCACACTGATGAGCTGTAATACAATGAAACAGTCTGTCTGTGGATGACTAATATATATATATATATATATATAAAAAGAGAGAGATAATATTAGTGATCAATGTACATATATAAATTCCCAAGAGAATAGAATCCACGTAGAAGTCAATGTCCAGGACAGAGTAAGAATGTAATATAAAAGGCTCAAACACTAATATTCCATGGTTATAATTTATTACATTGGAATCGTAATTACAAATTCAAAAAGAAATCAGAAAATATAACTCCGGATATAAAAAAAAAAAAAAAAATTTTCCTTGTTTTTTTTATAGCCGGAGTTATATTTTCCAATTTCTTTTTGAATTTGTATGTCTGATGAATTGGATCGTAGTTACGATTCCAATGTAATAAATTATAACCATGGAATATTAATGTTTGAGCCTTTTATATTATATATCATTTATATTTATTATTGTAATATCTGTTAAAGTTGTTCAGCACAAATATTTAAGGGGATGATAGAGGAATTTTCATGCGTATTTTATAGTCGTCAAACAAGGAGCTTATTCAATCATTTAAATTAATAATCATCAGGAAATTAAAGTAAGAAAACCATGAAATTTCCACGTATTTTATGGAAGAATTCGGTTAGACCTTTCTCAAAAAACTTGTATTAAAAAAAAACAAAAAAAAAAACAACCAGATGATTATACTGCTTGGTATTCATGCTGGATGCTCCAACACGAACATTACAGAAGTTTTTGCCTGTCAATCTGAGGACAGTGCAGAGGATTTGGAAAGAGTTGGATGAGTGAGTCTAATTCTGGTTACGAAGGTGTTTGGAGTGATCACTCGTGATGGCGACATTATGCCTCCATTCATCTTCCCACAGGGTCTCTGACTCAACACGGAGTCCATCAAGTGCCTTGAGAAAGTAGTGCTGCTCTGGGTCAAGAGGGTGGCTGCTGGAAGATCCTATGTCTGGCAATAGAACTCTGCACCCATGCCACATAAGCAAGAGAACCTAATCATGGCTGTCAGACAATTTCTGCAACCACATCACCCCTTACATCTGGCCACCGAACTTCCCAGCCTGTAACCCCTTTGATTATGTGTGGGGCACAGTTGAGCAAGAGACCAACAAAACTCCTTGTAACATCGTAGATGAACTAAAGACAAGGATTATAGCTGCATTCACCAACTTTAAAAGGTGACCGTCCAGAAGAGTTGCAGGTGATTCCAAAGTCTTCGGAAGGGCGTGGCTGAGATCAATGGTGATTTTACTGAATAAATTTACTCTTTAGTATTTCAAGATATTTTTTCTATAACTTTGGCAAATATATCTGTTAAAATGAGATGTCAGTGTTATTTTCATTTTTGCATAATTTAGACAACAATTTATCCATTTCACTGTGTGTGTATATATATATATATATATATATATATATATATATATATATATCACCCCAAGCTAGGCAGTAAAGCCACTAAAATGCAGAGGGTTAATGAGTGTGGAAGAATGAGAAAAAGAAAACATTAAGGAGAAAGGACAATAAAAGAACAAGAGTTCAGAAGATAAGAGTTCCACAAGCAAGAAGTGCAAGAGAAGAAACTGTTAGCATAGAACTTACGGTTACATCTAGCAATTTCAATTTTAAAATGATGAGACCTATCTGCTAATCTACTACTACACTTAAAGTTGTAAAGTTGAGTTACCAAAAAGGTAGGAAGTTGTGGTGAGCCATGATCGCCTACATTCCACATAGAAAAAAAATTTTTTTTTTTACTTGTAATAGAATTTTTTTAATTGAATTTCTTAGATTATACCATTTCATTATTAATTCTCACTAATCCTTCTTTAATCTCTATTGTTGCTTTATATCACAATATTTGTCTCATTTTTGTATTCTACAGCCTTTAAAGTGAGTAACTTGAGTCAGAAACAAAGTGACTAAGTGGTAAGTCTTTCTCTTCTCTCATTGATTTCCACATCAACTGAATCATGTTTCGAGCTATGAAGACATTACTGTGGCTTCTCTTCACTTCCTTCATTTTAAGACATATCCCGGGATCTTACAGCTACATCAGACTGAAACATAAGATCACTAAAGTTAACCCAATATCTGTCATGAGCCCCATTTGGGGATCTGTTAAAATTAAACTCACTACATATTATTCCTTGTATTTACATTGAATTGCTCACATATATTGCATTTGCAGAGATATGTCTATATTTCTGAGATGAGGTATTATGTACAGTATTATCATTAGTCGGACTATTGTCCTCATCTTTGTTGCCATATTTGTCACAACGTTTCGGCCGTTGTACGCTCCGGCCTTCTTCAGGGGGTTGGAATTTCGAACTGAACCCTTTATTTCGATCACTGGGGTAGACTGTTCTAGTTCCACGTGCCATGTTTGATGGATGTCAGTTATCTCCTGCTAATTTTCCCTCTGAAAGTTCTCCACTGCCTTAACTAGGTATTGAACTCACACTCTTTGGGTCTGTCACTGGATCTAACCAACACCTTTATCCACTGTGCCATGTGTCCTTGGGTATGAATTTCTGGGTATTATAAACCTAATGTTTTCAGCAACCATTTTTTTACTAGTGCTCATATTGCAATTTTGCTGTTATCATTGCATGTTTTTTTACCAGAGCTCATATTGCAACTTTGTTATCATTGCTTTTCTCTGGCACTCCTTATTACTGGTTCCCATATTGTATTTATTTCTATGCTTGGTCGGCTCAGGAGATTTTTGTGGCCTAGCATATGTGCTGATTCCTTAAGTTTATGAATTTTCCAATGGTGTTCTTTGTCTATGATCTCAACCTGATCCTACAGAGGGCGGTGATCTCCCTTCTCTCTCCATATGGGGAGATATCTCTCTCGAGTGAGATTAGGACTGGTGGAACCAAAGAGTGTAATTCATCTGAATACTCAACATGGAAATCACGATAGAGCAGTGATAGGCTTGCAACATCTCATCTGTGAGAAAGAGGTTGCAGAGTGGAAAATAATTCATCACCTACAAGGATGTGGAGACACTTGAATCAAATGCTAGGTCTACTGCTATGAAAGTTATTTCACATCAAAATCCATTTTTCAGATTTATAAATCTACCATTCGTCCATGCAGTGAATATTGCTAACATATCTGGTCTAGTGCTCCTGCTATATATTTAAAGATTCTTGACAAAATTCAAAGAAGGGTCTGTAATATAAAAAATCCTGACCTGGCATTCAACTTCAGATTAAGAGTGTAATGATTAGGGAAGCAACCTCTTGAGAGTTGGTTCCACAAGGCAGTGGTTTGTGGAAAGAAGCTGCTTGAGTGGAACTTATGTCTCTCTAGAAGGGAATGCAGGGGGTTCACTACAATGTGCATGGCATGGCAGATCTTAGCTATGAAGGTTAGGACTGGGGGAACCAAAGAGTGTAGTTCATCTGAACACTAACATGGAAGTCACAATAGTGCAGTGATAGGCTTGTGACATTTCGTCTGTGAGAAAGGGGTTGCAGAGTGGAAAATAATTTGTCACCTACAAGGAGATACTTTTGAACTATCAACAATGGAAAGTGAAGACTGTGCAGCTCCAATACATACATGACAGAAGTACTCCATTTTCAGCCTTATCTGGCTCTTTGTAATCACATTTCAGCCACTGTGCCACCAGGCCTTAATCATTTTATTGTCAATCTCAGTAACTTTTAGGGAATTTTTAACAGAACCCTTTATTTAATCTACTTAGGGTTAGAGATGTAGATTGTTTGCATGCTATTCATACCCAGAGATATCTTGTCCAGTTCTAATTTAGTACTGCTCAGTTATTGCTCATCTCATTTTCACCTGAGTCTAAATCGACAACATCCTGACTGGGGACTGAACTCATGTAACCAAATTCATGAAACAATGGTTTAATCCTCTGTCCTGGAGGACATTCCTGAGTGTGGAGAACTTGTCACTTTAAACCTAACCTGCCTGCTGATGATTATTTCATAAATTTTTTATTTAAAGGAATAATATAAAAATTATTTAAAACTAATAGCATATTCCATATAGTCAGTTGACCAGATTAGCCTTTACCACACCGCAGATGACAAGTGTCACCATAGAATTCTCTCCTTTTGCTACTCTACACACATTCTTTCACCTTCAAATGGTTGCTATAAGTAAACACTTGTCAAGTGTTATTTCTGATATTTAAGCTGGAAATTGCCTAGTACTGTTTTGGAAGAAGTTCAAACTTCCATTTTCCAACCTCTACACAAGATGTAGCACTAATTAAACCCATGTTAATTTTTGCGCTATTTTTTTATAAACAAAACTGGCCACATCAAAATCCGACAAAGACTTTATTCAGTAGTTTTTCTTTGATTAAGACTCTGATGATGATTTTGAAGGCTTTACTCAAGTAGATATTGACAGTAAAGTGGTCAAAGATGATAACTATACTACTCATTCATTCTTTTATTAATGTATTAAAATTAAAATCTGTACACACAATACAAAGAAAGTTATATTAATTTTAAAACAGTAGGTGTCCATGTTTTGCACCCTCAAAATAATGCAGTGGCAGGGGAGACAACTCTAGAAAGACGTCCGTGTAGTAAAGGTTAAATGTCGAGCTGTTGTTTGTTGATACTCATTATCAGTCTTGGTTAATGATTTTTTTTTTTTTTTTTTTTTTTTAATCGTTCCGTTGTCCACATCTAGGGGATATCTACAACATGCTGTGGACAATAGTCAATGTGTAAATAATGGTAACTCTTCATCCAAGTCATTCAAACAGAAATCAAACAACATTCAACACTGAGCGACTTAGCAAAAAAACCAAGACATTCTTTGTCCAATCTCTAATTTTTTTAACTTATATCGAACCCAATCATATTTTCCTTAAACCAATTTATATTTCATATTTGTCCTGTTTGCATGGATCTGTGCTTCTGGTAGTGGAGATTTATTCAAGAAACGTTTCATATTTTATTTTGTGTTTGAGGGGAAAAAAAATTGAATTAAGTTTTTTTTTTTTATTTATTTATTTTTTTTTTAAGTTTTACCAGTTGAGATTAACAAACAGTTCCTGGTATATATAATTACTTATTTCAATGAAAGTATTTTAGTAAGTGTTTATTATACAATTTCATCTAATTAACACAAAAGTTGACTTTTTATTTATTTTACTTAATGCATTTGAACCAAACATGTTGATTTGTAATAAATTTGCCAGATAATGTATTTAGAAAGCCTTCCTCTTTTTCTTTCTTTCTTCTCTCTTCGTTTCATTTTCTTCTCATCCTCTCCTTTTCTCTTATCCTCTCATCCTTTCTTCACCCTCTCGTTACCCTGTACTTTCCTTTCTCTCATTATAAGAAGTTATGACTCATACAAGAGACCAGTTTATTAAAGAACCTGACACAGGCAGACCTGAATGCTTTTATAGGTCATGAACCATGTTCAAAAACTTTGAAAACAATCGCAGCAAGCAACAACACAATAACTTTTTAGTAAACTTCTTAGACAAGCAATTAGAAGTTTAAACCACACCCTGAATTTTCACCTCTCACAATAAACAATTGTAGTCTCAATAACATTCTTTGCCTATTGGGACACAAATTCACCCCAGAGCTCAAGTGGGACTAGCATAAATGATCCATCATGAAAGATGCTGGAAAAAATAACCAATTCCTTGTATCCCTCCAGAAAGTACCCGGCTCCTTCTACTTTGCTCTATCTTTGCAAGAGCTGGATCAGACCGAAAATGGAGTACTACTGCCATATCTGGGATGAAGCTACCCACTTATAACACTACAGCTCCATTTCCGCAGAGGTAACACTGCAAGCCTCTTGCTTCACTATCGCTATATCCATGGCAAATGTTCAGATGAGCTCCATTCTTTAGTTCCACCAGTTCAGACCTTTACAGCTAGGACATTTACACAGTCTTGTGAGGGAAGCCATATTCTCCAATCTGCAGCCTCTTTCCCATAGATGCAACATTGCAAGCCTTTTGCTACTCTATTGCTATTTCCATGGCAAATGTTCAGATAAGCTCCATTCTTTAGTTCCACCAGTTCAGACCTTTACAGCTAGGACATTTACACAGTCTTGTGAGGAAAGCCATATTCTCCAATCTGCAGCCTCTTTCCCATAGATGCAACATTGCAAGCCTTTTGCTACTCTATTGCTATTTCCATGGCAAATGTTCAGATGAGCTCTATTCTTTTGTTCCACTAGTGTAGGACACTTATATCTAAGACCCACCATGCCATGTAGACAGCAACAAATCATCCCCATTCTCTTTATATTTCAGTAGTAAGAGGAAGTTCCAATAGGACAGCTTCCCAAGAATTCCTACTTTGGTAAAAGCATTCTCTCAGGAGTGTTCCACAATCACTACAATCTTAACCTTTTCAAGCCTAGTATCCACTATTATCATTCCTACATATCCTTGTAATCTGTACGCCTTATCCCCCCACCCATTTTTAATATTACTAACTCTACATTGCATGACTCTTAGGCCTTATATTGGAGGAGCAATTACTAAACAAAGCAAGTTTATAATCTCTTGTGATATTTTGGGAACTCTTACAAATTGGCAAAAGGCAGCTGAGACTTCTGAGATACATAATGATGAAAGAGGCTTGGAGAATTCGACACACACAAGAGATGCTGAAGGCAAAAGAAACAAAAGGGCAACAATGAATGGCCTACTTTAGTTTATATAAATAAACAGTCGAACATGGGTTGGTAGAAGTGTTGATAAAGGGTAAAAAATTACTATAAGTCACAAAAGACAGGTGTGCTATGATTGCAAATCTTGTAAAAGGAGGTTGCGCAAAAAAAAGACCATATTTTGAGCAATGAATGGAGTATAAACTGACTGAGATAGTGATGAACTGATAGATTGACAGACAGAATGACATGGCTAGATGGACCGACATGAATAGATAGATGGCTAGATTGATATATATATATATATATCTCAAAGTAGATGAGCATTGTTGCATAGATAGGTAAGTGTGGAGTGAGACAGATGAGCTGACTACAATAGATAAATGAATAAAGTGAGAGTGATGTATAGATTTTAAAAGTAGATTTCTCTGAACAGATAAAAAATGATAGACAGAAACAGAGAAATGAACTTGGTGAATAAAAGAAAAAAGAAAAATTCACAACTTGTTTTTTGCTTGCTTATAAAAATCAATTTATTTATGAATAAATGTCATTCTAATTCAGTCTTCTGTCTAAAATAAACTCCAATCCTTAGCCTGATTTCTTGTCGTTCATCTCGGGTTCATTACTCGTGTCCCCAGAAATCCACAAAGTCCTACGTGACTGTTCATTTAGGGAAATAATTATACAAGTCAAGTTAATTGTAGTGTTTAAGTATAGTCAGTACATGTCTGTGGGTGGTCTGCACTCTGACAAAACCTGTGTTTCCCCCCAGTTTCAAGACATGGGGAGGAGGTGAGCAATGTAAAGGTCAATCTTGAAAGATGAGGAATAGTTTTTTTTTGTTTTTTTTATTTTATTTTTCTCTCTTGAGGACACATGGCCCAGTGACTAAAAGCATTGACTTGGCCCAAAGAGTTGTACGTTCAATACCTGGCTACAGCAGAGGTAAGCAAAAGACTTGAGGGAAATAACTGATACTGAGATTACCAGAAGAGGCACGGCACATGGAACTAGAACAATCTACACTGGAGGACAAAATAAAGAGATTGGTTTGAAATTCCAATCATCTGAAGAAGGTCGGTGCATACAACATCCAAAATGTTGTGAATGTGGCAACAAAAATGAGGACAACAGTCCAAACAATGTAAATAGTTACAATGCCTCATCTTGGAAATATAGACACATATTTTTTTTGTTTTTATTTTTCTTTTTTTAATCATTTCCCTGCAAAGCAAAGTCACTAAGATGCAAGGGGGTCACTCAGTGTGAGAGTATATAAGAAAAAGTAATGGCATTAAAGACAAAGGACAAAAAACAGAAAATAAAACAGAAGATAATGATTGATTGCATTTAAATTTTTGAAGACCCTATTTTGGATTGTAAAAATAATTTATTTTTGTGAGTGAAAATGACATTAAGTTCTTTTTCTGTTTTTTTTTCCTCACTTTTTTTCCTGCCGTTTTTTTTTTTTTCCTGTTTTTTTTAGTTATTTTTCCTTATACGAGTGCTACTATTTAACCCATATGTGGGGGGAAATGGATTTCTACCTTTCTCAAGAGTTTTGTGCATAAATGAATGTAACAAAAATAACTGGAACTCAAACTCAGCTCTCAAATTCCAAGACTCTGAGTTACACCACCTGCACATCCACACTCACCAAATGAAACTTTCTTCTTAGGCAATATGAATGGAATGAGGATGATTTGCCACCGTGTACATGGTATGGCAGATCTTAACAGCATACATAATAGTTTGCATTAGGAAATGTATGGTATAGCGGAGCTTAACAGCATACGTAATAGTTTGCGCTAGGAAATGCATGCCATGGCCGATCTTAACAGCATACGTAATAGTTTGCGTTAGGAAGTGCATGGCATGGCCGATCTTAACAGCATACAACTTTTTTTTTGCTTGCTTATAAAAATCAATTCATTTATGAATAAATGTCATTCTAATTCAGTCTTCTGTCTAAAATAAACATTGAAGTTTGCATTAGGAAATGTAATGATAAAAAATACAACTGATATTTTTACATTTCCAACTTAAATCCAATGTTTTTCAATTATTTTGTTTTTTAAATAAATAGGGACAAAGTTGCACCCATCACTCCTTACTGGGAGAATTCCAACAGACTTCACCCCCTTCATGCCATTTTTTTCCATAAATTGTTTGTTAAATGTGATTTCATTAGAAACAAGGAAAACAGTACTGGACTGTCATGTAATATCAGTCCTTATATGTCAGTGAAGGTTGGACAATCTCCTGAAAGATGAAGAGATTTGAAGCAACGGAAATGTGTTTCTACAGAAGGAAAGAAAATCATACTTAACATTAGGAAAAGAGTTGAAATTTCTAGGGCACATAATGAGGAAAAAAAACTTGGAAAATCTGATACTCACAGGACAGATTGAAGGCAAGAGGGACAGAAGAAAACAATGCATAACCTACTTAGTGAGCTTGAGTAAATGGATGACAGAATAAGTTTTCAATATGTAAGATTCTGGTGAGAAAATTGTCTAGCACAGCATAATGAATCAACTTTCTTAGCTGCAGACTTAGCAATTGATTCAATATACTCTTTCCACTTCATGTCAGCTAAAAACATTAGTCTGAGAAGGTATAATGAGTCACTCTCCTGGCAGTTAGCATCAGCCATGCTGATGGAAGATAAAAAGGGTTCTCTCAGACGAGTAAAAGAGAGCAGTTTAATTTTGGAGACATTAAAAATTACAAGCCACTCCTTGCCCCATTTAACAGAATATCTATTTTGCTCACAGCCTTGCTTTCTGTCTTCTGACAATTAATGTTTAGACTTTTGTATGCTCTCAAGAAATTAAAGTTGGAAAGGGATTGAAGCCAAGATTGCCAGGTTAAGAGCAATAACATTGTTGATTAATCATTGGATTTTATCAAGAATTTCAAACTATTTGGTAGGAGCACCAATCTATGTGGTAACTATATTCAAAGCATGGGTGAATGATGATAAACTTTTTTTTTTTTTTTTTAAATATACATATCAAATTATCAAATCAATCCAGATCACTTTTTGGCCATTGTTTCTTTTGTAGTAGCTACTGCCATAACAACAATCCTATTGCGCAAACTTTTCCAGACATGACAACTTGGTTGTTATTTCTAATCACTAATAGAATGATTTGCATAATAATGGATTACCTTGCAGCAAATAAAGCATTTCTTTTATGTGCCATATCACATCTGGCAATAAAGCCACTAAGATGCAAGGGGTTATTGAGTAAGAATAAAATTGGGAAAACATTGAGCAGAAAAGATAATAAAAGAACAGGCTTCAAGGAGATGAATGATGATTGATGTTACATTTAAATTTTTGAACATCATAGTTGACAGGAAAATAAGAACCTGCAAGAAAGTTCCACAAGTAAGAAGTGCGTGGGAAGAAATTATTAACATAGAATTTAGTTACATCTAGCAATTTCAGTAGTAAAACAATGAGACCTAACTGCCAAATTTGTACTGCACTTGAAGTCGAAGTATCAAAGTGGAAAGCTTACCAGAACTACTACCATGAAGATATTTATAGAAAAGGCACAGGGAAGTTATGTTATGGCTGTGGGAAAGTGATTGAAGCTTAGATGTCAAGACTTATGACATTGCAGAATTTTTTAGGGTTTTCTGAAGAATGTCTAGATACATAGCAGGAGCACCAGACCAGATGTGGTAGCAATATTTAATAGACTATCATGACTTGCCATAAATTATGTTACAGAATGCAGAAGCCAGGATGAGAATGGTCAGCAATTGGCCAGAGTGCCAGGTGGGTGTAGTATTCTGACAGTGATGGATTGCCTTTGAATGGGTTTTGGTTACAAGTCCAAAACGGTGCAAATTCCGAGCATCCTACTGTAGAACATTCTCTGACTCAAGTCTCTTTAGATCTGTAAAGAAATTGTCCAACATTCACTACCATATAGGAGGATTGATACTGAATTTTTTCTTTATGCTAAAGTTCATCCAATACAAGGCTCAAAAGCCATTTATAGTTGAGGATAACTGTATGAGGTGTTAATATGAATGTAAGATAAGGTAGGAAGAAGTGAAGATCATAAGGATAAGGAAGATAGCAAGTGATAAGAGGTTAAGATTGTAATGTTAAGGGAAGCATCCACATGGGAGTTTGAGTAGCAGTTGTTAGGGGAAAAAACTGAACAGAACTTCCTCCTTACAAATGAAATGCAGAATAAATATGGGTGATTTGACTCTGCTGATGTAATATAGCAAGCCCTATCTATAAATGTCTCAACTGGCAGAAAGCTTACTGGAACATCTGCTATAGAAATAGTGATAGATTAGTTTTAGGCTTGCAACATTGTGTCTATGGGGAAAGAGGCTGTAGAGTGGAAAATAGGTGGTTCCCTAAAAGACCACAAACTATTTCAAAAGGCTGGAAAATTGTGCAGCTACAGACATGACAGCAGTACTCCATTTTTGGTCTAATCAGACTTTTAACAAGATAAAAGCATGGTCGTAATATGTCTTTCTTTCTGAGATGAGGTATTGTAACTATTTACACTGTTCAGACTGTTGTCCTCATCTTTATTGTCATATCCACAGCGTTTTGGCTGTTGTACACTCCAGCCTTCTTCCGTATCTGTCTATATTTTTGAGATGGGGTATTTTAATTATTTACATTATTTACATTTTTTGGACTGTTGCTTTCATCTTTATTGCCATATCCACAACATTACAGCCATCATACACTCCAGCCTTCTTCAGGATTTGTCTATATTTCTGAGATGAGGTACTGTAACTATTTTCATTGTTTGGACTGTTGTTCTCATCTTTATTGTTATATTCAAGATGTTTTGGCTGTTGTATGCTCCGGCCTTCTTCAGGTGATATACATTGGAATTTTCAACCGAACCCCTTATTTTGTCCACTGGGGTAGATTGTTTGAGTTCCACATGCCATGCCTTTTCTGAATATCTCGGTTTCAATTTTTCCCCTTTTTAGTCACTCAACTTCCCAAGTTTTTCTTCACATCTGCTGTAGCCAGGTATTGAACTCAACTCTTTGGGTCACTGGATTACTTCAACCAATACTTTTATCCACTTGGGGTTAGTATTGTCCTTTGGGCCCAGTGGATAAAAAGTTTTGAATATGATAAAGATGAGAACAGTTCAAACAATGTAAATAAGTATAGTGATTTTTGAGTATGAGAATGTAAATGCATGTTGGACTTGGGGTAGCAGAAAATGCTTGTTCCCGAGGGAGGTATGAATGTTGCATGGTTGCTGTAGGTCCTGGAACAAAGTACTGACTGGACCCCCTTCTTATAGGCCCCATTTACAATCTAGCAAATCTCCGAGTCCCTGCAAATAAATTATTTTCCATCCTTTAGACTCTCTCTCACAGGCGGGATGTGGCAAGACAGACATTAATCTGTCATTACTTCCAATGAAAGTGCTTGGACGAACTAAATTCTTTGGTACTGCCAGTTCTAACCTTCACAGCTAGGACCTGCAATGCCACTTACATTATGCCCCCCCCCTACATTCCTTCTCTATTCCACTGGTTAGAAGTAAATTCCACTCAAACAGCTTCTTCGTGTGAGCCACTGCTCTGTGGAACAAACTCCTAAGAGGATGTTGCCCCCCCTCCCTTACTACAATCTTAACCTGTTCAAGTTTAGGGTGGACCGTTATCTTCACTCTTATCTGTATAAACTGCCTCTTAATGTAATCCTCTTGCACAAGTGGCCCCTTGACCTTGAACAGGGTGAAGCTTGCCGTAAAAAAAAATTACATTTTAAATTAAAGTGTAAAGTGTATTTTTTATAATAAATCCTTTGTAATGCATTTTTATAAATTATTTCCAGTGCATTTTTCCAAATAAAATCATTAGCAATGCATTTTTTCCTAATAAAATCATTTCCAATGCATTTTTATCTCATTCATACTTAACATATGAAATCAAAAGTGTGTGCTGTTTTATTTTAGAAACAGTAGCTTCTAACAGAGTATACAAAACCTTGGGAGCTTATCTTCCATATACATTGCCTTAACCACTAGGTAACAATGATTTTTTTTTCTTCTCATCAGTCAGCAACCACATTCAAGTATGAAGATTATTGCTATAACATTATGGTTCAATGAAATAAGGAGAGAAGTAGAAACATGATTCTTCATTAAAAACTCCAACAGACCATGAAAACTCTCCTAGTTTAATGTGTCTGCATAAATCAGTGAATCAGGTTTAATAATGGCAAAAATATGTCAAATAATCAGTCAAGCTTTTATTTTTATTTTTAACTTTTGAATTGCTACCATTCAGTATTTTGTTTACTATTTGAATTGCTTTGAAATCCTGAGATAAGCTGCTTCCATATCGTTTTTATGGGAACTGTGATATCACAGGCAAGATTTAAAAAAACATTGTACATCAAAAATTTAATTTGCTCTCATCATTACATATATATTTATAAGTCTTTTAGAATATGTATCTCTCTCAATAAATATACATATAAAAACATGGCCTAACAATTGTATTTAGCATGAAGCACTGTCACCTCTGGGTGTTGACTTCAGTGTCCATATTTATATAAGCTATATTTATGGGTTAAAGTGCTCAATATCAAGGATAGAACATATCTTAAAATTACATTTTATCATATATATATATATATATAAGACATGTCTCATTAAATACTTTAGATGAGTTTTGTCTACTTATTCTTAATAGGACCCTCTCATATTTACAGATGAGTTTCTTAGTATCCTTATTAAAGGAAACAAGAAAATTACCATGTGGATGTATATCTATTTTATTCCCAAGTACTTTCAACATTAGCACAATGTCATCTTCAGGGTCTTGTTTTTGCTAAGACAAAATTGCTGTATTCATCTGAAAATTAAATTTTTTTACTTGTGAACATCAAGGGAGGTAACTAATTTACTTAGATGGCTATTTTTTTAAAACTATTTAAAGCTTTTAGTTATAACCAAGATATTTTAAACTATCTACTGTAAACATTTAAAAAGGGTTGGTTTTAATTTTTTAATATAGATAGCTTAAAGAATTTTTAGTTTATGCTTATTTTCATGAAAAATTAGAGATATATTTTCTACAATAATTTTCCTAAATTGCAAATGTGGACAGGCATAATGTTGTAAATTTTTAGCTATGTTAGATGCATCATTCAAATGAAAACTCAATCTTCGAGATAATGTAGGTGTGGTATGAACAACATATATATTATTTTTTCTGTTGGAGATTCAATCTCCTTAGGGACATTTAAATTTATATATAATGTTGGTTTTCTGCAACACATTAAATGGTTTGGAGGAGTCATTACAAATGATTAAACTGGATTGAATTTATATGTATGTGTGTACCCCTTTGTAGGAGAGATCGCCATCTGATCTGTCATGCTTTAACATCTCAGCCATGGAGAGTCTCGGAGATTCTATTTAATTTTTTTTTTCTCTCAGATTCTTTCACACTCAGTAACTCCTTGCTTCTTAGTAGCTTTATTGCCTTGCTTGGAATGAAATGATTAAAAAATAAATAAATAAAAATAGATACTGTTATGTTCATTATACAATGGAAAGTTTTAACAAAACTGGTGGGGTTGGAGAATTATTTAAAGGGTCAAAAAATGCTAAGGTGATAAATAAAGTAGTTTTAATAAGGTCATAGAGGTCATAAAATCTCCTCAATAAAAATCCAGTCTTGTTTATTGGGCACCAAAGAATATGAAAAAAAATGTGTGAGAGAGACTGTTTTCCAAATTTGTTTCCATTGCGCCAGACACCAAACCCTCTCCAACTGTAAACAGGCTGTATCATAGAGGTACAGAAGGAACAAGGCTAAAATACCATCCCATTACTCTCACTTAATTGCTGACTGCACCTATGTCTTGAATGCATGAATTGTTTCATCACTCTCATCCCCCCAACCATTTACCTATCCAAACTTCCGACCCAGAAACATTTTACTACAGTTTTTTTTTTTGACTCATAGAACTTAGAAATATCTGCTGGGAATGGCTTGAGGTCAAAGTTCTTAAATTCATCTTATTTAGTTATAAAAAAAGGAAAAAGTATACACATAAATACTTGTATTAATTACATTATTCAGGTAGATTGCCATTGGATCTAACCAAAGCCTTTATCCACTAGGCCAGTGGATAAAGGCTTTGGTTAGATCCAGTGACTAAACCCAAAGAGTTGTGAGTTCAATAACAGGCTACAGCAATGGTGAAACAAAAAAATTAGAGAGGTGAGTTAAAGGAAAATAACTGAAACATCCGGAAGAGGCATGGTACATGGAAGTAGAACAATCTATTAGGTTGGTGCAAAAATAATTTCGTTTTCTCACATAGTAACATATGTTAGAAAACGAAATTATTTTTGCACCAACCTAATACATCGGTGGATGAAATAAAGAGTTTGGTTTGAAAATCTAATCACCTGAAGAAGGCTGGAGCACACAACATACAGGTTGTGAATATGGCACTGAAGATGAGGATAACAGTCCGAATAATGTAAATAATGTAAATAATCATAATACCTCATCTCAGAGATATAGACAGATATACCCACTTTTGTATATTGCATGGAATAATGAAAATTATTTTGACTCAGAATTTCAGATAATAAAGGAATGTCTAAAGCAGGGGTGGAGAAACTTCTCAGTGCAAGAGCCACATTCAAAAATTCACAATTTTATTGGGCTGCATAATATATAACCCAAAATAATTAATATTTAAAATATATGAAAAAAGACTTAAAAAAATGCAATTAATTTTTATTAATTAATATTTTAAAGTACTGTAGAAGATTCATATGAAACACATTTATTTGAAAGACAAAGTATCTCATTTTTTTCTTTAAAATACTTTAAACTACTATTTTTAAGTTGAAGATTAACATAAAACACATTTGAAAGGCAAAATAACCTTGTTTTAAGAAAAAAATTATTTTTATTAATATTATAAAGTAGAAAACATTTATTTGAAAAACAAATTAACTTATTATTTTTGCACCAACCTAATAAATTGTGTAAAGAAATAAAAAAACAATTAAATTAACTTAGATCTTAAAGTAGAAACCTAACATGAAACAGAATTGTTTGAAAACAAATTCAGTTTAAAGAAAAAAAATTTATTGATATTTTAAAGTAGAAACATCATCCCATGAAAAAGATTTATTTGAAAAACAAAGTAACTCGGCAACAGAAGGATCTCAATGACTCGATGAGAATAATTTATCTGAATGCAGTTATTTATCAGTTTGTTAAAATTAGGTGTAAAGTTGCTTGTAACAATTATTTAGCATTGCTTGGTAATTTTCTTTCAAATTTACTAACATTTGGCAGGCTGCATGTGGCCCATGAGCCATAGTTTACCCACTACTGGTCTAAGCTACTGAGAAAACTATTTTAACTCAGAATTTTAGATAATACAGGAATATCTAAAGAATAGATTGGCTGAGGAAAGAAATGATAAAATTGTGAATTAGCTACTAAATTAACTAAAACTTGTCCTTTGCTCAGTCAAGCACTGATTACTGGTGCAAATTGTAATCCTGATATTGTCTCAGTAACTCAGTACTTGGCTAGTTAGAAACAAAATGGAAAAGATAGATTTATAGATAGATATTTGTAGACTGAGATACAAATAGACAGATAAATGGATAGATATTTCTTTCTCTATTAAGATAGATACAAACAGAATGAGATTGATTCCAATTCCTTTGAATTGTCTGCAAAAACATCCCCTTCCCCAAATTTATAGATTAATCCTCCATATGCATGCTGGGATTTCTTCCTAGCCAATAAAAATGGACCACTTCAAGGTCTCATCTGCCATATTTTTGTTCTTTCTTGTCTTGAAGTCAGAATGCTATAATGACTTGACTGTATCCCTTTTGCATGTTAACACTATTAATGGCAAACTTTTTGCCTTATTACTGTTGCTTTGCCTACTTTGGACTTGCATATATATATATATATATATATATATATTATTTGCTTAGTATTATTTTGCCCTGTTCTTTTTCTTCCGTTTTGTATTGTTTATTGGAAACTTTGTCAATTCTGTTTGTTGGGAATTTTTGCTAATTACATTTAACCATGGCCAAGTACCCCACAAAATAGGCACGAACGGAAAAGATAGATATGAATGGAATGAGAGGAAAAGGTAGATATGATCAGAATAAGAGAAGTAGATATAGGTTGTTTTTTTTTTTGTTTTTTTTTACAATGATCTTCACCCTGTACAAAACCTGATAGCCAGTTGAGATAAAGGGGTTACAGAGTGAGTGGCACAGTTTATGCAGATATATGGGGAAGATAACAGTTAACCCTAGACTTAAACAGGTTAAGATTGTAGTAGGAAGCATACTTCTGAGTGTCAGTTCCACAAAGCAGTGATTTGTGTGAAGTAGCCTGCTGAAGTAGAATTTAAGTCTTATCACTGGAATCCAAAGGGAATGAGGGTGGTTCACTGCAATGTGTGCCTAAGGAGGGCAGGTCTTAGCTGTGAAGGTTAGAACTGGTGGAAATGTAGTTCATCTGAACACTTCCCATTGGCATATAGCAATAGAGTAGCAACAGACTTGTTATATTTCGTCTGTGGGAAAGGGGTTGTATTGTGGAAAATAATTTGTCACCCTCAAGAATGCAGAGTTCTGGGTCTGATCAGTAAAGATAGAAGATCACTAGTCTGGTTTTCAAAACATTGAATGTGACAAGCCAGTCCCCCCCACCAACTGAGCTGTTAAAGCTAGGTCAGAAGAGTGATCAGCTGTCAATTTCTGGTCATCTAGAGTTTTGGAGATGCAAAGATTCCATTATCAGTATAGATATTCCCAATTCCTTAGGCAGATCATTTATGTAAAGTAGGAAGAGGCTGGACCGAGAAGTGAACCTTGGGGGATGCCTGCATTGATGGCTTGGGTCTCAGATGACTGGCTGTTACCATATATCTTCAGGGCCCTACCAACCCATTAGTAATTAGTTTAGAATTGAGAAGGATCTTCCAGTGTATTATAGCTTCAAAATGTTTGCTACTGACACTGAGGAGGGTGATGGGTCTATACTGTGAGGGGGAAAAGAGCTCACCCAGATTCTTGAAAATCTCCTTCAAGTAGTGGTTAAATACATTTGCTATGATCTGGGATAACTCCAGGTTAATATTCTTAAGGACAAGCAATGGGAATTTGTCTGGACTACTGGACTTAGGGTCAAGACTTTTGACAAGTCTTGAGACTTCTTGGGCTGTAATAAAAATATAACTGAGACTGTGCACAGTGAAAGTCAGGAAGAAAATGGCCTTTGTCATCTAGCATTAACTTAGAGGCAAATATCAAGGTTAGCCTAATAGTAGGCATTGATGCTTTGTCTGTATTTCATAATTTCATTGGAGATCTTTCAGAACTCTTGGAATTCAATTTGTTTGCTTTCAACCTTAGCCTGGACTGCTTGTGCATAGCTACTCTTTGCATTTCCTAAAACTTTCCCACAACGGGCAGTTCTGAATACAGAAAATGTCCTACTCCATCGCTCTCTGTGGTAGATATTGTAGTAGTGGTTATGATGAACTATGGCTGCAGCACATTCAGGAGTGAACCAGTGCTGGCTCTTCTCATTCGTTTTCTCTACTTTTTTTCTTTTTCTCTCTTTTTTTTTTCTTTTTCTCTCTTTTTTTTTTCTTTTTCTCTCTTTTTTTTTTTTTTTTTTTCTCTCTTTTTTTTTTTTTTTTTTCTCTCTTTTTTTTTTTTTCTTTTTCTCTCTTTTTTTTTTCTTTTTCTCTTCTTTTTTTCCTTTTTCTCTTCTACTTTTCTCTTTTTGTCTTTTTATTTGTTTTCTTTTTCACTTTTTTTCTGTTTTCTTTTTCTCTTTTTTTCTGCTAAAAAAACTCTCCATTTCAAGAAGGATCCATTCAGGGCAGCAGTTTTGGAGGCAGTATATTTAAAGAAGGCTGAGATAGGAGCTTCCGTCATGTAAGACCTGAAGCTGTGTGTGTCAGCTTTCATATACTGAAAAATTGTTCTATAGAACAGCATATCAGTGGATTCCTTTAGTTTAGCATCAACTTTGATGCCAACTAGTGAATGATCAGAATTGTTCAGAGCGGGTGAATTGTGGTGAATACTGAATTCACAAGAAATTTGAAAGCTAGCTGAAGAAAATACAGCGATGATTTTATCAATCATCTCAGATATTCAATCAAACATTACGAAAGAGATAGATATAGAGACAGAGAGGAACTGGACAAGTGAAGGATAATACATACTGACAGATAATTCGATATACACAAAGACATTTCTTGTCAAGAGTCCTGATGAATGACTGAAAAATTACATAATTCTGAGTTGGCCTTTGATAACTGTTTTACTTCTAATTTAGTAATAATCATCACTTGAGTCTATCATTAAAATCCTGGATATGAAGGTAAACTACAACGTGGTCCGAAAGTCTTGTCATCCTCCAACTATAAAGTAATGAGAATGATAGAAGAATAATACAGTAATACAAAGCACATATACTGGATTCAGTCTATTCATTTTCACTGACATTGTCACACATCGAGAAGGTCTGTATGAACACCATTTTCATATAGGGGCTCATGTCAGCCATCTGAAATAGAAAATTATATTGGGGGTGAAAAGACTTTCGGACCACCCTGTACATCTGGCATCAAGACTTCTGATTGTGAGGTTTTGAGGAGCAAGGAATCGTCTCTTAATTGCTGTTGTTCTCACATCTACACTGACTCAGGGTGGTAGCACATGTTAGGTTCCAAGCTATGGGCAAGCATTTAACCCCCAAACTGAGGTCAAAACTACTATGAAAGTATAGAAATAGATTTTTATAGTAAAAATACCAGAAATACCATTTTTTGATAAAAAAAGGAATAATATTACCAACAATACATTTTTTGAAAAAGAAATTACTAATGCTCCTAAGAAAATTAAATTTCATCACTAAATGACCCATAAGGAGTTGATATGCCGCTAAACTGACAAACAAATTTAACAATATTGTTGGCATTAAATAACTCACTGAGGTTGATATAGTGTAAAACAAAATAAACCAAACCCTAACATTGAGTTTTTCATTCACAGAAATTCTGTTAAATTTGTTGAACGTTAAAATCATATAAATTTCATGTATACTATTTGCTTGTATGAATAGCATTTTTATATTATTTTATTATGATTATATATTGCTACATTTTTGGTCTAGTGATAATAGAGGCTTATGACCACATCACACTGAATCATTGTTTCCTATAAGATCATTGAAGTTAAGTAACATCAAGTCAGGTCAGCACTTAGATGAGTGACTGCTTGAGAATACCATGTGATGTAAGCTTGGATATGTGGGTGGTGTAAAAAAATTCTTACAAGCTAAGATATATATTTTCTGGCTTTCAATAGCCTTAAGAATGTTTGATAAGCCATAAAAACAAATCAAATAAAAAAAGTAAAGGATGAAATATTAACAAGCTCCATTTTAAATGGTCTGCCCCCAAAATGAACAGTAAGAATGAGGGTAAATGCAGTGTATGTTCATATACCTATATTGTCCGTGTTACTAGGTTGGCATCTCAGTCCCACCCTTTTATTGTCAAAACAGTTAAATATAACCACCCCTTTTACTCCAACAGCTTCTTCTCTCACACTTCCCAACAGTGGAACTCCCTTCCTCTTATTTGCTTCCCTGATAACTATAATCTTCAAAAATTTAAATATAATGTCAATCAACATCTTCTGATGCCTTGATCTTGATCCTTGTTCTTCTATCCTTTCCTCAATCCCCACACTTTTCTCTTACTTTCACTCTCTGTAATTCCTTGCAGAGAGGAGTTTCAGCTATGACAGTCCAAAAAGCAGTAAAGAAAAAAAATACTTGAAATCATATGTGAAACCTGTGAGGCACATTGTTACTCCAGGACAGAAGGCAAAGATTATCTTGAATAAGTTGGAAAATGATCCTGGAATAATCTATCTATCTATCTATCTATCTATCTATCTATCTATCTATCTATCTATCTATCTATCTATCTATCTATGAACTTTATTTCATCATGAGCTTCTGATCCTTAGCTATGATTAATTAATGATGAACATGTCATATTTGTTTATGATCGATTTCATCACAATTCTTCTATTACACTTGAAGAATAATTATACATTCTTATTGTTAAAAATAGAGCCCAATAGTGATATAAAAACCTTGGAGAATTCATGTGAGATATCTTTAATCATTTCTAAGATACAATGGTTCAAAGCTTAATCTATCAAATGGACAATTTTGCATTTACACTTTGTGTATGTATGTATATATATATATATATAAAGGTGTATCAAAAATACTTTTACAAACTTTGGAAGTGGGTTCCTCACACCAAAACAATGACAAACTGTGAAAGCATTCCACATGATGTGAGAGTATTTGAAAGGGTCTGCCAGCCAAGGACATTTGGAACATTTGTTATGAGTTACAATGATCGTCTTTTAGACACATGTTTATATGGACATTTTAACTTGTTTAGTTGTGAGGAACCCACTTCCAAAGTTTGTAAAAGCATTTTTGATACACCATACATATATATATATATATATATATATATATATATATATATATATAAAACTCGAGAGAGGGACAGAGAGAGAGAGGCTGTAATTGACATCAGATAGCATCAACTGTTTTAGAGGATTGAACATTTAACAGAATCTACTGTAAACTTTAAACTTAATAACTCAAAAACAAAGGATGTGCAGACATATTTTTTTACAAGGACTTCTGCCCTTGTTTCAGTTCAAGGAACCTGCCCTCAAAGTTTGTAAAATCATTTTTGATATACCCTGTGTGTGTGTG
Source organism: Acanthosepion lycidas (assembly GCA_963932145.1). Taxonomy (NCBI): domain Eukaryota; kingdom Metazoa; phylum Mollusca; class Cephalopoda; order Sepiida; family Sepiidae; genus Acanthosepion; species Acanthosepion lycidas. Next base: position 10,342,204 of record OZ010575.1, on the reverse strand, counting down.
TGTGTGTGTGTGTATATATATATATATATATATATATATATATATATAGTCAAACCTAGAGAGCCATACAAACCTACCAAGGTAGGTTTGTCTGGCTCTCTAGGTTTGACTAGGTCTGCTCTACTTTTGTATTGAGCACTTTTAAGTTAGTTGATTACTCGTATCAGGGTTTTTTTCTTTGGGCTTTGGACCTGTATGCTGTATGATTATTTTTGACAGACCTTCATGTTCATAGCTCTTTCTTTTTTTAAAACCTTTTTTCCTTCGAGATTGATTTGACCATTAGCAAATCAAGAAATCAAAGGTTTTCCAAGATGAGTGTAGTTACCTATATATATATATATATATATGTATATATATATATATGTATATATATATATATATATATATATATATATATATACATACATACACACACACAAGGTCTGTCAGAAAAGTAACAGGACTGATGCTTCTTTAATTTGAGAGGCACCAACCACAGTGAGTTATTGCCACAGCGCCACACAATCAATCAGCAAAGAGGTCCTGCGAAATTTGCTTTGCTCAGTGCATGAGAAGAGAAGAGAGTTGTGGCAGGATAAATCGTGGCTGCTTCACCACAACAATGTACCTGCTCACAACACCCTGAGCATCTGGCAGTTCCTAACCGAGAAGAATGTTACCATACTGGAACAACCTCTCTAATCATCTGATCTTGCTCCATCTTTTCTTTTGAAGGAAACTGATTTTGAAGGCATGGGCACCATCAATAAGGCCATAATGACAGAGCTGAGGGGCATCCAAATAGAATCCATCCAGAAGAGGAAACCATGTAGTCTATATATATATATATATATATATATATATATAACAATAAAAACATAAGAATCATTACACAATTGCAGCCATGTTTCAGTCATTAGTGTCAAAAAAAGACCTTACACATATGCACACGCACACATATATATATATATGTAATGATGACTGCTACCTTGAAGTTGAGTATGATCATTGTAAGACCCAGTTATGCTTTGAATATGGCTTCTCAAACTGGACAAACTTTAAAACATCTGGCACAAAGGTGGCAGAAATTTTATATATATATATATATTATAATAATAATAGCTGGCCATTTGTATTCAAGGATACCCATCTACTAGGCTGGCTAGCCAATCCCTATTGCAGACGCTTACTCAGGCACATGGTTGTTCAACGCCCACAGAGCCCACCTGTGGTTTACACTACAAATATGCTGAGCAGACCTTAGTTACAGTTTCTGGGACAGAGCATGTTATCTAGCATGATCAGCACTCTGAACAAAGCCAGCACACTAAAACCTTCGGTCACAATGACTTCATGCTAGTACAGCTATCGATGGTCCCCCAAGTGTTCTGTCTACCCAATTTCACTCACAAGGTTTGGATCAATGGAAGGTATGATTTTCAGGTACTTTCCAAAGGTGCTGCATGCTGGGATTGTCCCTCTCCAGATCGATATCATCAGGAAGTTTCCTTCCTAACAAATAAACCATATTGAGATTTGAACCCAGGTCTCATGATCAGAAAGCAAATGTTCTAACCACTAGGCCATTCACCCATTTTTTTAATATATATATATATATATATATATATATATATATATACACACACACTTTTATATTGCATTATTTATATTCGTATATTCATATTTTTATATTATATATATTTTATTTTTATATATACACACACATTCATATTTTTCATCTGATTAATTTTTGTCAATGTTGCATGTTTTTTTTCAGCCCACTTTAATTGTTAGAATTTAATGCAATTTCATATTTGATCGGTATTGGTACGACCACTTCATATATGTTTAGTTCAGAAAACATGTGTCTCCTGGTATATTTACCCCACAACAAAAATCGTGGACTCGAATGTGACTCCAGGTAATAAATGAACAATGTAACAAATATGCAATGTAATAGGTCAAGATCTGGCATCTAATCTACAATCACTTTCCCATAGATGTGCTGTGGCTTCCCTCTGTCTCTTCTACAAGTATTTTCACGGCAACTGTTCCGACGAACTGCTTGAATTTAAGCAAGCTACCAGGCTGGCATCTTGGTCCCCACCTTTCACTGTCAAAACGGTTAAATGTAACCATCTCTTCTACTCAAACAGCTTCTTTCACACTTCCCATCTGTGGAACTCCCTTCACCTTACTTGCTTCCCTGATGACTATAATCTTCAAATATTCAAGTGTAATATCAATTGACATTTGACAAACAGAGCTTGTTCCCTATCCTTCTCTGTATCTTTTCCTCAAACACACATTTTTACTCTTGTTCTCAATCCTCTGCTAGTGGTACTCCTGTCTTGCTTGGGGTGAACTGCTTTAAAAAAAAACAAAAAAACAGAAAAACTTATATATATATATATATATATATATATATATATATATATATATATATCAAAATGTAAAATTAAAAAATTTTGTCTCAAAAAAATTTAAATACATAGCGCATAAACATACACAATGATATATATAGATAAACATAATAGTCATTCTATTAAAATGTCATGCCTGATGTTATTGAACCAAGATGGAACTGACATAAGTGACAACATGTTATAAAATGGTGTTTATGTTTTGAATCGTTTCTTATGTCTACATTTAGAAAATATCTCATTACGAAGATTTAGCAATTTTTCTTGATTCTTATCTTTAATAATAAAAATTTTTTCTGCCATGCACAGATCACACTGATCGCGGAAGTTTTAGGGGTTCTAGCTCTTGATAAGTATCTCATTTTAAAAGTGGGGTTAGTCCCTTATCCACCAGATCCCAGTAGTGTTTGGATAAGGAAGTTTGATTTCTGATGTATCTGTAGCGTTTATGGTTGTATAGACGCTGCTTCCAATCACCGGCGGATATACCTATATATCTTTTTTTCTGGTTTATATTTTTCTCTGGGAAGATTGTTGCCTCGTATACTACATTTTCATACTTATATTTACCCCCAATTGGACAATGGTCTTTATTCCTACAATTGCAGGTAGTTTTTTTTTTACACAAATATATATATATATATATTTTTATATATTTTACATATGTATGCGTATATTTACCACTAATATATATATATATATATATATATATATATATATATAAATGATAAGTATGTATTAACAAAACAAAGATATTCATAGACAATAGAATATTGTTGTGCGTGACAAAACAATGAATATGAAAGAAGAAAACATTTAAACTAGTGAAGGTGTTTGTGTGTGTGAAGTTGTTTAGGAGGAGTCCTAGAGAATAGTAATAGAAAGTGACGAGAAAGGTGCTGGTATACATACCCAAATGTAGGCTGCATTTCCCCACATGGCAACCTACATCTTACCATCCCTAGGTGAAATAGGAAAGAAATGATTACACAGAATATCTTTGCCTATTTATAGGCTTAGGAGTGTCTCCTAGCAATGTTTTTTTAAGAAGTAAGTGGGATAACTCCACAAATGTCCCAGT
>OZ010575.1:10121218-10331218 GCA_963932145.1 Acanthosepion lycidas | reverse complement strand
TTGACAATTATATATTTAGTTACATAACAAATAAATAAAAATAATATAAATTTTCATGTTATATTCAATTTGCTGTTAGGTACTTTTCATTTTCTCGTTTGTTATTGGCAGCATTTTATAATACTTTGGCTGGAACACTAAGTTCCCTAAGTTGAACAAACTGGAGCTAATTCGTTTATGCTTTGTGACCTCTCTTCTCCATTATTGTTTTGAGATTGTTTTCTTTCGGTCATTTTGATGGGCAATAGCGAAATTCTAAAATTTAGAATGATCTTATTCCATTTCACAAATAAAACCTCTTCTGATGCCTTGATCTAATTCTACACCCTTCTGTTTATCCTTTCCTCAATCACGTCTCTTTACTCTTGCTCCCACTCTCCGTAACCCCTTGCGTGCCAGTGGCACTCGTGCCTTTCTTGGGGTGAAATTATTTTTTCAAAAAAAAAAAAAAAAAAAAGCATGTAAAAAGGAATATTTTTAATTAATATACAATCAAAAATGAAATGCTTTTGTCACAAAAATAAAAGAAAAGAAAACCTTAATGATTTCCCTATAATTATGTAACAATAATGTAATGATATTCCGCAGTCAAATCTACTGCTTATGTTACCTTATCACATTGTATGGTTACAAACTATAAACATAAATTGAGCTTGAAATATTGTACAATCAGCTCTAATTTTTTTTTTAAAATACTTGGATATGAAATAATGAGTAATTAGCAGTGAAAAAACTAATTTTCAATTTTTTGTTTAATATACACCACCTCCTCCAAATGTGTCATATGGCCATAATCCACTGAGAAGAGAACTAAATTGTGGTTAAACTATACAAAGTTCACATTTTTGTTCTGTTTTTGTTTGCATCCTTTTATTTGTTTTGGTCATTATCAAGAACTAAATGCTTCCTGTATCAGAGTATTGTTACATCCTGGCATTCTTCAAGAATATTAGTACCACTTACTAGTATGATTTGTTTGCCAGTCATAATTTACCAGAAATCTGGTGCTAGGAAAATATTTAAGTTTCCCAATTACCAGGTACTAATATTAGCATTAGTGTATCTATTGATACAATAACACTGAATAAACAGAAATGAAAGACAAGATACACTGTATTAATAAATACAAAAATATGTTACAAATCACGTGTGTCCCAAAATGGACGAATGTACAGTTTGTTCATGTTGATCCAAGAATGAGCATGCAAAAAAATGAAAAAAAACAAAGGTACAAAAGGTAAACACAGAAAATGCCTTACTTTCTCTGGTTCCCTAGATGAGGTGAAATAATGTGCCTCACTGAAGATGGGGACAAGGGTCTCATTCCACTCAACCGAATGTAGTAAAAATATAATGTCCGTTTTCCACACATGTGGACTTAAGGAAAGAGTGATGTCAACATTTCTATGAATGAGAGCAAAAAGACCCCATAGGAAGCAAGTTTGGTAAAGACACATACTGTTCTAAGCCCTGCCGCCAATCCAAGGGAAGACAATGATTAACTCCCTACAGGGACATTACATTTCAAATTTAAATGCATGTATATTGTAATTATCTCTTCTCATCCCCCCCCATCTTTGATTTAAGGCAGGGGTTGACAACCTTTTGGAGAGAATGGGTCATAAAGCTATGCAATATCTCAAAGGAGGGCCATGATGTCAAATTTCCTATAATAAATTCTCTCGACCTCAGACCACTCCATTCAGTAGGCTGCCTTGGTCTGGAACTTGATAAAAAAAAAACAATGAAATTAATGTTATATTATTTAAACAGGTTTCCTTATTTTATTGCAGTAATAACAGAATAACAACTAACACAATCAACAAAAAATGCAAATTCCTTACTAAAAATGAAATACAGTTAAAAATGAAAAATTATTTAATGAGACATGTTTCTGTTTATTAATCAATAACTTCTTCACATCAAGTGAAATATTTGTCAATGACAGGAGCAAAATATCATCAAGGTCATCATTGCCCAACATTATTCTTAAACAACTTTTAGTATATTTCCTTTTTGAAAAAAAAGTTGTTCACAAACATATGTAGTTTCAAATAACGATATAATCATTTTCACATTATTCAATAGGCTTTTATATTTTCCACTTAGCAAAACATATTTCTTGTAGAAGTCAGCAGTGGATTCAGAATGAAATTTCGATTCTAAAAATTTGTCATAGTAAGTCGATTAACTTCCAACAGATATTTTTCTGCCACTTGCTCCACAAATTAATTAGATAATTAGTGTCCACATTTTAAGTTGGCAGGCTGAACAGAAATTTTTCATGGGCTGGATGATTACTGGAGGTTGCTGACCCATGATTTAAGGTATAATTTAAGGTAGGTAGTTATTTAGGTGTGTGAAAAGAATGTAAGAGATGTTAGTAGGAAGTGAAAATTCTGAGCCTATTTTGTAGTGAATACAGTTGCAGTTTTCACTTGCTGTTAGAGATCAGTGTTTAGCACAGTTACACTCTAGGCCAAAGATTTTAGGAAATACTCTAAATTTTTTTTTTTTTTTTTTTGACCTGAGATGGAAGTTGGTCAGAGTAAAGAAATGAATTAGACACTGGTTTGGAAAAAATGTCCAAAGACTTATTTTCATTTACAAAATATGAAAATGTCGCTGATAAGTCGTATAGTGTAGCGTTCGAATGTACAAGGTGAGAGATGAGAGCATAAAGGAGAATGCTTAACCGGCTGACTGCTTGTCAGTTTGGTCTGTTTTACAACATATCAACCTCAATGGATCATTTAATGCTGACAACTTTTTTTTTTTTTTTTTTTTTTTTCCTTGCAATATTTTTGTTTTCTCAAAAATCCATTTCGGTTAATATTTTTTTTTCTCAAAAATGTATAGCTGGTAATATTTTTTTTTTCAAAAACGTATAGCAGGTTATATTTTTTTTGTTTTTTTCAAAAACGTATAAATGGTAATATTTAAAAAAAAAAAAAAAAACATACAGCTGGCGACATTATTTTTTCAAAAACGTATTATCAGAGACCTTGCTGTTGGACATAGTTTATCATCTTACCCAGGATGCAGATGTAGTTTATTGTCATACCCAGGATGCGAATGTAATCTGAGTGTTAACTATTTGCCTATAGCTGAGACCCTAACAGGTGCTACCACCCCAGGTCAAGGTGGACCTGTGAACACCAGCAATTAAGAGGAGATTCCATGCTTCTCAAAACCTCCTGATCAGAGGCTTTACTATTGGATGCAGTTTATCGTCACACCCAGGATGCGGATGCAGCTTATCGTCACACCCAGGATGCGGATGCAGTTCATCGTCACACCCAGGATGCGGATGCAGCTTATCGTCACACCCAGGATGCGGATGCAGTTCATCGTCACACCCAGGACGCGGATGCAGTTCATCGTCACACCCAGGACGCGGATGCAGTTTATCGTCACACCCAGGACGATTGTCAGTTTGGGATTGTCACAGTGATAGTGGAGTTTGTTCTCTTTCTGTATTTAGAGAAGGTCATTTTCACAGCCTAATGGTCAGACGGGCAGTACTCCATGCTCTTGGGTAGCCTCTATGGTTAGCATGTGTGTGAAGTCTCTCTCTTTGCTCTGTCGTCCAGTTTTTCTTATAGCCTATATAAGGGAAACACATGGGTATAATTGTAGACATCTGGCCAGCAATATGGCATATTTGTGCTTGTTTTAAAATTTGTTTCGAGGAGAGTACAGCATGAGTGTGACTAAGATGAAAATTGGTATTTAGTGAAATACGTTTTCTAATAATTGCATAAATTTGGCTTTAATTTATTATCTCTAACTATAAGTAAATTGTGTTTTCCTGCTACAATGTCACTAGAACACGAAGCGTTAGAGGGAGTAAAGGTAAATGAGACTCTTTTAGTGAGGAGGAAAGGACCAAAAAGGGACAGGGTTCAAGAAGACAGAAGATGCCGATTGACATTGCATTTAAATTTTTGAAGATTGTAGTTATCAGGGAAGCAAGAAATTGGAAACTGCTGAGAAGTGTGAGTAAAGAAATTGAGTAGATGTGGTTATTGCATTTAGCTAGTTCAACAGTAAAACCGTGAGACCTAATTGCCAATCTAGTAGCACACTTCAATTCATCTAGTCGGGTCCACAGGGAAGAAAGTTAATCAGAGCAGTTGCCATGAAAATATTTGTAGAATTGCCTAAAAATTAAAGGTTGCTTACATTTCAAAGCTAGCTAGCTCATTTCAGGCCAAAGGGACATTTTCTTCCTAATGAGTTTAATTGTACATTCAGTAATAATAATAATGTCAAAATAAGCCCATTACTACAGAAGAATTCCTTAAAATTTTAGCTCTTTTTGCTTGATTTACCTTGTTGTCTTATAGTAATCTTAGGGCGAGCGGATTTTAAATTTTAGGTACCCACCTCTTGATAAACTCTGAGGCCATGCACAAATAGATTAAAAACTTTCAGCATCTTAGCTTAGTAGGAATGAATTAAACAGAAGTAGGCTTATAACCACATTACATGAAATACCAGTTTCTGTACAATAACTGGTTAAGCAACATTGAGCCTCATCAGTACCTGGATGAGTGACCACTTGAGAATACCAGATGCTGTAAGCTTGGATGTGCGGGTGGTGTAATGGGTAATTAGTTTGGAATTGTTAAACAGAGAACAGAGTTCCAATTCCAGCTAGGGAAAGATATGAATCCACCTCTTCTCCCTCCATCTATGGGTTAATTAGTAAAATGTGTATCACTAAACCATTATTGCAAAAAATAATTCTTACAATCAAAAAATATTTTCTGGCTTTAAATAACCTACAAAGGGTTGATATGCCATAAAAAAAACAAATCCATTAAATAAAAAGAAGGTATGAAATTTGCTAATTATTAAATCCAGAGATTAGCCACAAATGTTTGTCCTATAGTTCACATCCACATTACCAAATACCATCCTCTATATAGCCTTGTGCCATCCCTTGCAACTCATAGTAGATATTGAAAGGAAAGTGATAGACAAAAAAAACAAAAAAAAAAAACAAAGGTACAGGGCGGTTCAAAAGTCAGTAATATAATTTTTATTTCAACATCCTGTGGGGTATTATCATTAAGGAGAGAGTTTCACATGAATGATACCACAATACCCATCAGTTGAAGGACACCATTTGGAAAGCCTTTGTAACAATCAACAAAGCATAGCTTTGTTAAATATCACACAGGACATGGCGCCTCAAAAATTATTTTAATCATAGAGACCTTCTCAATGTGTGACAGCGTCAAAGTGAATAAGCTGAATCCAGTACATATCCTTTGTATTACTACTACTATTATTCTCGTTACTTTGGTAGGTGGTGACAGGACTTTCGGCCCACCTTGTAGATTTACTGGCAATATATCAAAACAATCATTGAAAGACTAGTAGGGATAGAAAGGAATCAAAATTGCAATACATTAAAATTCTCTATGAAAAGATATAGCAAGAGAAAGCTAAAAAGACAAAAAAGGATATACAAGAAAATATTTGTGCAACTTTGAGAACAATCTGTTCATGTCACATTTAAATAAAAACATGAATGGGCACAGAAGATTGAAAGGGATAAGGGAGAGGATACGAAGATACAGTTAAAGGGTGAAAGAAGAGCTGAAGTATAAGATAACTGATTAGTTTAATTGTCAATACAGATTTTGATGATAAAGTCCATAAAGATAGGAAAATATCTTTGAACTTTGAACTCTCCAGATTTTGACATCACACAAAAATGCGTCACTCATGGCCCATACGTTGAAATGATAACAATCGATCAAACCCCATTATGTATAGATAGAGCTTAGAAAAAAAACTTGTTGGCCCACTTTTTACTTTGAATCATATAGAAACATCCTATTATTTGCCAACAGAAGTTAACATTGTTGCTAAAGAATATTTCAATATAATTTGAAGTTATACCAATCTCATATTGAGAACATCTCTTAGAGAAGAGATTTGAAAGTACGAATAGATTGTTTATTTTGGGGCACTATAAAAAGTTAAATAATGAAAGTATACAATCTCTTTGTCAAAACCTTTGGGGTCAAACCATTTTCAGAATATGGAATTTTTCAGTTTGTAATGACAGTTACAACTACAGTATATACAGCTGAAAATTAAACCACTTTTTAGAGAATTGTAATATTTCTACAGTGAAATGTGTATAAATTCACACTAAGCTGGGTAAGTTAACATTAGATAATATTACAGTTTATTTGTATGATATTCACAGTAGGGTTGGGTATTTCAGCACCCCAACTTTTTGCTGAAATCGAAAATTAGACAAAAGACTTTGTCAAAAATTATGACTGCCATTATTTTTCAAAATTAATCAGAACTTCCTTTTCTGTTGTTTTTTTTTTTTTTAAACAAGCTTCTAAAACTTTTATGTAAGTTTTATGACAAAGTTTCTAACTACTTCTAAATTAATAAATGACTTAATTAATACAAAACAATAATAAGCTAAAACTTAGCAAAGGAATTTATTCTATCACCTATAATAATTGCCACAAAGAATACATAGGAGAAACCTCAAGGAATTTAAATAAATTGTTGACCAATTGATTTGTTTTCTACAACCTATCAACCCTTTGCAGGTTATTTAAAACCAGAAAATATTTTTAGATAAGATTTTTTTTTTTTTTTCTTTTTTTTTTTTTTTTGAGATAATGATTTATTGATACAAGTGTTACTAATTAACCCATAGCTGGGGGCAGAAGAGGTGGATTCATACTCTTTCCTAAGGGAATTTACATATAATTGAATATAGCGAACCCAACAGGAATTGGAACTTGGCTCTCCGATTAAAAATTCTGACCTATTGTCCATTACACCAACTGCACATCAAAGTTTAAAGCACCTTGTATTCCCAAGTGGTTCCCCATTTAGGTACTGACAGGGCTGACATGTTGCTTAACTCCAGTGATCATACAGGAACTGGTGTGTCAATATGATGTGGCCATAGACATTTTTACGAGAATTCTTACTTTCAAACCTTGATAGCTCAAAATCATTTACACAGCCTTGTGGGGGAAGATATATTTTCCGGTCTGCAGCCCCCTTACCCCACAGACACTATGTTTGCTACTTCCACAACAAATGTTCAGACAAACTCTGTTTTTAGTGCCACCAGCTGAGAACTTTACAGCCAAGACCCACTTTGCTAAACCCACAAGGATAAATCACCCTCATTTCCAACATATTCCATTGGTTATAAGGATATCTGACTCGGACAGCTTCATCCCAAGAACCATTACTTTGTAGAACAGACTCCTGCATGAATGCCATTCCTAACACTACAATCTTTACCTCTTCAAGTCCAGGGTCATTCATTATCTATCCTCCATATCCTCATAATTTTCAATTCCTACCTGCTCCACTTACATTAATCTCATACACCTCATTCAATAACTCTCTGTCTTGAATGTCTCTTGGGCCTTGTATTGGGCAAACATGAATATAAAATAAGAAAAAAATATTATTTATTGTTAAAAGCGAAAAACTGATTGTTGAAGAAATATCCTGTCTCCCACAAGTTGAAATGCAAATCCAGAGCATTCTCTTTCCTTTGGTAGAAGCCCCTCCTTGACTGACCATGTCTTCAGGGGTGTAACCGTATTCACCACGCTGGGCCAATTTAAGGCTGGTGAGGCTATTTAACCCACAGTTGGGGAGGATGGCTGTTGACTCTGAGGAGTTTGTCCACTCTTTAATAGTTCTTGTTTTTTATTCTGCCAGGGTCCCATTTACCCTTCACGCAGGAGAAGCTGTCATTGCATTCTAGACCAACTTACCCATGGAGTACTTTGCTGATCAAGCAAAGTTGAATAGTGCCTTATAAACACAAATCTTTCTCAGACTCTAAACATTTGACTCGGTTTCCCATCCTCACCTAAACAAAGCAATTTCTAAAGAAGTGGTGAATTTTTATTTATTAATATGACAGATTTTATTATTTAAATGTTATTTTTAGTAAAAATATCATTTAAGTAATAAAATCTGTTGGATTAATAAATAAAAAAATCCACTATTTTCTCAGAAAAAAAATATACATAGCATATATTTCCACGTATGAGGCAACCTACAGATAAGACAAGACCCAAAATCTAGTTAGATTTTCATAATTTTATCTGATATCCATAGTATAAGAGGACCAACTGGGACCCATATGACGAAACTGTAAATGGTGATGTTTATGACGAGCTCTTTGCATCAGATGGTGTGATGATCATAGTAAATTTGAAGGATTTTAATTACATATGTGGGTAACTTCTGTTTTATCATTCTATAATGTGAAATTAAGATTATACGACATCTTATATGTTTTGTGGCTTAACACCACCAAAAAAATGCTGTATAATGTATGTGATTACAAAAAAAAGTTTGTTATACTCTAAATTCTAAATGTTGTTGTTATTTAACACGACAATGATAATGAACTGTCCTGAGTAAGACGTAAGGCAGCAAGGGCTCTGATCAGGAGGTTTTGAGGAGCGTGGAACCACCTCTTAATTGCTGGTGTTCCCAGGTCCACCCTGACCTGGGGTGGTAGCACCTGTTAGGGTTCCAGCTATGGGCAAATAGTTAACTATTACCAGCAATACAATTTTGAAGGAAATATATTACCAGAAACAGATTTTTGACAAAACAAAATATTACCAGCAATAAAAAATTTTTTAAGGTTGATATGCCATAAAACAATATAAACCAAACCAATCTAAACAAAAGAATACATATACTATTCATATGAATCTATCCTAAAAATGTTGTTGGCATTAAATAACCCATTGAGGTTGATATGCTGTAAAACAAAATATACCAAACCAATGATAGTAAAAGTTAATTTGAAATATAGATTGTATGTTATCGTAAATATCATTATTTAACAATATGAGAAATAATGATTGGTGTAAATGCAGCCATAGCTCTAATGCAATAATAGTAATAATGGCACAACCATAATAGCATACTTACCAGTGCTGATGCACCACAGGATTTAAGGTTAGCTTTTTGTAATTATTGCATTAAACAACCCCCTATTTTGGGAGGTATTTTTAAGGTTTAAAAGTTATCTCATGTTGAAATATACAGTGCGATGGATAAATTGTCGCCTAAATTACACAAATATGAAAATAATATTGACACTTCATTTTAACAGATATGTTTACCAAAATGACACACAAAAAAGATATCTTTAAATATTAAAAAGTAAATTTATTCAATAAAATCGACATTGGCTTCAACCACTACCTCCACACGACTCCGGCATCTCTTCTTAGTATTTAAAGATATTTGTGTCATTTTGGTAAATATATCTGTTAAAATGTGATGTCAGTGTGATTTTCATTTTTGCATAATTTAGTCAACAATTTGTCCAACACACCTGCTATGTATGTGCACACACACACACACATATATATATATATATATATATATATATATATATATATATATGTGTGTGTGTGTGTTATTTTATTACATCTCCCCTGTAAATAAAATGAACTGCGCCACTATTATTACAATACAGTATGAATATCAATATTTCAATTATGCAATGCTCAGTTTTCAAATCAGCACCTGATGATTGCATTTTGCATGAAACTTAGTTGTGCCACTGGTCAGTAAAAAGAAAATATATATTTATTAAAATGCATACACACATACATTCATACATACATAGAATAAAATCAGGATCCTGAAGGTAACATCAATCAGCTAAGTGACAATTTTACTCACATTAATCATATATATATATAATTTTAATGCATGCTATATTTATGAGTTAAAGTGCTTGATATGAGGGATAAAGCATATGTAAATATAAAAGTGAACATTGAGGTCAACCCCCAACAGTCTGTTTCATAGTTTGATGTTTGTGTTTAAGCATGAAACAGACTGTCACCACAGGGCAGGGACTTTAATGTACTACATATTTAAAACCAATTTGATGGAAATTTGATTAACATTTAGTAATTACCTTTTACAATATTTTCTATGAATGTAGGGAGGTTGAAGATTTTATGTCAGTGCAATAAGTGGCATGTAAATATTTCATCTTTAAATGATAATTTTAGAAATTAGCCATTTCCATAGAGGAAATATTTGGTATTCACTGGTCGGACAGCTAGCGTTATTGTCAGCTGAAATCTATAAAATCTTAAAACAGTTTTTTTTTTGTTTTGTTTTTTAGAAAAATAGACACCTCAAGTCCTCCATTATATCTTTTTTTGTGTCATTAATGGGAATTAATTTCCTAACCTTTTGTTAAGTTAGTGTGAAACTTCAACATCTCGATTATACCATTATTTTCTCTTCTCATCACATGTACTATCCATTTTAGTTGTTGCTGCTGTTGGAAATCTTCAAGTGATCTTGCCCTATTATTTAGTAAAGTTCTTTGTTGCTACAGTGCCAGATTATAAGATCTCAGGAAGGATTGCCTTTTTTATGGCTTATGATATGCAGGTTTACATGGCTCACTTTCTTCTGCTTTGTTTGTTCTCCTTTTAATCTTTGTAAAAAAAAAAAAAAGAAATAGAATAGGCGTGATTTGTTTTTATGTACTTTATGAGTGACTAGCAACAATTCGCAATGTTGCATGCGTATTATTTCAAAATAACAAAAATTAACTTAAATTGCAATGAATATTGTTCATCATGCACATTACTGGTGTTACATTCACTGACGCACAAATAATCTTGGAGAAAAGTAAGAATCCATCTATTATACTTCCTCCAGCTATGGGTTAATTAGTAGGATCTGTACCTTGAAAAATCATTATTATTCTAAAGAAAAAATTGTTAATGCGATATCTAATTGCAAAAAAAAAAAAAAAAAAAAAAATTATTATTCTTACAATCCAAAATATGTTTCACCTTTAAATAATCCACAAAAGGGTTGATAAGCTGTAAAAAAAAAAAAAAAAAAAAAAAAAAATACAATCAATCAAGACATTATAGGTGTTATTTTAATTCATAGGCAACATCTGGTAGCACTGTTAGTGTATCCTTTTAGTGTTTTCAATTCAATTTTTTGCCACCGTTTATTTTTTAAAAAAAAAGATGAATGGTATCAGGTTTATGTATGAAAATAAATATAAACTTGTTTAATGCTTTTGTTGGTTCCACTCCTTAGGAATGACTGCGAAATACTTCCCCACCCCCAATTTATAGGCAAAAGTATACAAATGCATGCTGGGATTTTTTTCCAAGCCAATAAAATAGGCCCGTTCTCAGTTTCATCTGACTCAGTCCCAGTCTGTCTTATCTTGAAGTCAGAATGCTATGTTCACTTGTCCAAACTTGCTCTTGTGTGTCAACCCCAATTCTCAATTTCTGAACTTTTTGCCAGATTACTGTTGCTTTGCCTTGCATTTACTGTTTGCTTGCTTTACATTAATTTTTGCTCTGTTCTTTTCTTTTTCTAGTTATTGCTTATTGCAAACTTCGTCATTTCTGTTTGTTAGGGCAGTTCTGTTACTTCAGTATCTGTCTATATTTCTGAGATGAGGCATTATGTGCACCACCTACAATATTCGGATCGTCCTCATCTTTGTCACCATATTTATTATGTTTCGGCCGTTGTACACTCTGGCCTTCTTCAGGTGGTTGAAATGTCAAAATGAGCCTTTCATTTTGCTTACTCGAGTAGACTGTTCTAGTTCCACATGCCATGTTTTAATGGATGCCAGTTATCAGTTATCTCCTGTTAATTCCCCTCGCCAAGTTCTCCACTGCCTTAACCGGGTATTCAACTCACACTCTTTGGGTTCTGTCACTGGATCTAACCAACACCTTTATCCACTGTGCCATGTGTCCTTGAGTTAAATTCAGTGACAGGACCCAAAGAGTGTGAGGTCAATACCCAGTTAAAGCAGTGGAGAACTTTCAAAGGGGAATTAACAGGAGATAACTGATAACTAACATCCATTAAACATGGCATGTGGAACTAGAACAGTCTATCCCAGTGAGCAAAATAAAGGGTTCAGTTTGATATTCCAACAACCTGAAGAAGGCCGGAGCGTACAACAGCTGAAACGTTTTAATAAATATGGAGGGTGGAGGTAATTATTTGCCCATAGTTGGGACCCTAACAGGTGCTACCACCCCAGGTCAGGGTAGACCTAGAAACACCAGCAATTAAGAGGTGGTTCCATGCTCATCAAAACCTCCTGATGAGAGGCCTTGTTGTTGGACATAGTTTATCGTCTTACCCAGGATGCAGATGTATTAGGTTGGTGCAAAAATAATGACGTAATAATGTCGTTTTTTTGACGTATTTTTTAACGTCAAAAAATGACATTATTACGTCATTATTTTTGCACCAACCTAATAGTTTATAGTCATACCCAAGACGGTGGGTTTACTTTTACTTACTTTATCACCCCTGACTAAATCAAAGCAGGTACATTTTTTTTGAAAGGTTCTTTCTCTTTTACCTGCCAATAAATTATGTGACATGCAAATATTTCAGACAACTGAAGATGGTGTTGAACTATTGATAACTTCAACAATGAAGTTTCTTTCTTTATTTTTGTGTAATATGCTTTGTTAATTCATTTATTAAATGTTGGCGGAAGTCCTGGGTTTGACAATAAACTATATCTGGAAGCAAGGCCTTTGATCAGGAGATTGGAGGTTTTGAAAAGTGTGGAAATACCCCTTAATTGCTGTTGTTCCTAGGTTCACCCTGAGTCAGGGTGGTAGCACTTATTAGGGTAAATAGTTAACCACCAACAAAATACTATGAAAGTATAAAAATACATTTTTATTGTAAAAGTACCATCAACAATACATATTTATAGCAAAATTACCAACAATATATCTTTAATGCAAAATGTTCAGCTATATATTTTATCTGTAGCTGAAGGCATACAATTGAGTTCAAAATATATTTAGCTGAAGCCATAAAACTGTGTTAAAATTTAGATTTTGGCATTAAATAACCTTGTAGAGCCATGCGTTTGTCTTGTCTGGTTTTTGCACATCCATATGTCGAGAATGCCTCATCACGACTGAGAAAAGTACTGATGTTATTTAGCTCTCTCAGTCCCAGACCCACGCTGACTATTGGCTAATACCTGCCTATATCATTCATATACAAATAGTCAGCCCCAACTACTCTCAGTAGAAGGTCTTCTCTCAACAGCCCATTGTGGAAGGAGACACAACTCCTGGTGCTTACAGTACCACATACAACCAACACTGAGTCTTTTATTGGGCTGACCCGATTCTCTGTTACAGGGTCTTGATATGCCACTAGACAAAATCAACCAAACCAAACCAACTGTTGTCTGATTAAATTCCATGAGTTATGTCCCTGTGTCACAAGGGGTTACAAGGTGTGGAAGAATTATTAGCAGAAACATTAATAATGATCAAGAAGAAAAAAGAGTAATTGGGACAGTAGATAGCAACTGACATTGAATTTAAATTTTTACAGATTAAAGTTGGCTGGAAAGGAGTTCCATAAGCAAGAAAAATCCATTAGCATAGAATTTATAACTACATCTAGCCACCTCAACTGTAAATTGATGAGATCTCAGCTAAATTCAAAAAGTCTAGATATCATAGCAGATAGCTCATCCAAACAATTACCATGAAAGTATTTATCGGAAAGACACAGGGAGGCAACCTTATGGCAGTGAGAAAATGACTGAAGCCCAGCTGCCAGATCAGGACCAATAATATTGCTGATTCTTCTTTGGATTTTATCAAGGAGCTTAAGGCAAATAGCAGGAGTACCAGACCATATGTGGCAGCAATATTCTAAGCATTAACGAATGATAGACTTGTAGATAAGTATGACAGATTCTGGAGAGAAAAGTTGTCTTGCACGACACAGTGAACCAAATTTCTTAGGATCTGACCTAGCAATGAATTCAATATAATCTTTCTACTTCATGTCAGCTGAGAACATCAGCTCAAGAAGACGCAACGAGTCACTTTCCTAGAGGTTAACATTAGCCAAGCTGATGGAAGGCAGAGTGGGTCTCTCAGATGATTAATGGAGAGAAGTTTAGCTTTGGAGATGTTAAAATTATCAAGCCATTTTTGCTCCAGTTAACAATGTACTTGAGGTTGTTTTGGATATTGGCTGTCATTTTGACCTGGAATTGCACAACACAGGAGAAGTAACCATATTGACAGACTTGGAATGACACATCTGCACCATAAAATTCCACTTATTACTCATGGACAAGGAATTTGACATGAGAACTAACTCCTAGCCGATTGATAACTGGATTTATTTGTTTTTATAACATTTTTTTTTTTTTTGTTACATTATTTTTATTTGTTATTTATAAGTACGATCTACTCATGCTAAAACCAAATAATCTCCCAATGTGTAATTTATGACTATTGCTTGCCATTCCCACAATGAAGCGATTGTTTTGACAGATACTCATTCCTTTTTTTCCACAGCACCACTGTTCCACCTATTAAATAGTTGTTATTGTTTGTTCTATAAATCCATGTTTGTTTATGTTTTTATAGTTAGTGGCATTGCTACCTTAGGGCCAACAAAACAAATCATAGCTATCACACCCTCTACACATATATAATTACAATACATTAACTGATACAGGACACATCTTTATCCCATATTTTGAGAATTGTTTATTCTTTTTAAAAATTATGCATCATTTTTTGTTTTTTTTTGTTTTGATGTACTTAATAAATCCAAATGGATGGAATACTTGCAAAATTGTTCATACTCTGCCTACCTTTCTCTTCTATTCTCTTTCATTTTCACAATTCCTATCATTCAAAAATACCAAACTGTTCTTAAGGTAGATTACTGACTCTACAATTTGGAACATATCCTAACGGTTTGTGACACCTACTTTGGGAAACACTATCCAATCTTTGTTTAGGATTTTTTTTTTTAGGGAGTTGACAAACCTAAGAGGATAGATCTCTTATTTTTCTTTAATTTTTTTTTTTTTTTTTTGTACTGTGGGTAATTGGAAGCATGTATACACGAACAAATTGAAATGAAGAAAATTTGAAAACTGATGTTTTTAGGACCTTAGTATAATCGTCTACAAAGAATATGAAGCTGTGCAAAACTGTGACCTCCCTTCGTTTGAAGGGACGCAACACGAGGAAGAAGTTTAATTGTGAAATAGACTAAAAAAAAAAAAAAAAAAATTAAATGCCTCCATTCACAACTGGAATCCCAGGAATCTGAACTTGGTCCTGCTAATTTCAAATAAAATAAATTTATATATATATATATATATATATATATATATATATATATATATATATATATATATGTGTGTGTGTGTGTATATACATTTGAAAATTTAAGATTGAAAAGTAATGCTGATATTTTCATATAATGCTTAATATTATAAAATAGAACAATGATAATATTAATATTATTATTATATTAATATTATCATATTGATAATATTGTTATTATAATATTAATATTGATAAATTGTTATATTAATATTAATATTGATGTTATATTAATATTGATAATATGCTAAAACTATAATATTATTATATTAATATTATATTAATATTATTATTTATTAATATTATTAATATTATATTAATATTATTAATATTATTACATAATAATATATACCTAGTTAGAAAACAATCTAAAATATTTGTTCATATTAAAATGTGCTACACGCTATCGCTTTTTTAAAAAAATGCTATTCAATTTTCCGTCTAAGTTGTGCATATAGCCGTTTTAATACTTACACGACAGCGGAATTTCGTAATAAAAATGGTGGATACTTACCGGTTGAATAGTACATATTGACCTGGTGCATAGCATGTACAAATAATGGCGGGTGAATTTCTCATCAGCAATGAAATAAGTAAATATGTTTACTGTTGTCATGACAACATGAAGTGGACGATAAAGCAGAAGTTAGATACGTCTTCCCTCCTCCTAAAAAAAAAAAAAAAAGGAAAAGGCATCTTTGATTTTCGAAATTCCTTGAAATATGGAACGTAAGATTAATTTTTTTTATTTCATTTTTTTTTGCTGTTGTAATTTTTGTGTCAATTTTCATGACTCAAAAAAAAAGCTTGATGCTTTTTTTTCTTTTAACGAAAATTTCGGACGTGCTAGCAATGTTTAAAAAATGTAAAAAAATAATCAAAAAATACTTTGATCTTTCCTCTTAATAATAACATAAAGAATTAGACAATAAAAAATTATTTTCAACAAATTTAAGGCCCTTTTTAGTCATACTATGATCTTTTTTTGTTTTTTTTTAGCGATCTCATGGAGGTACATAACTTCTGTCGTTTAATATTGAAACTTGTTTTATTTAATTTCTTCTTTTTTTTTTTTCCTTCGGACGTTTAAGAAACAAATCGAAACTATAATTTAACTTTTTAAATTTAATTAATATTTAATTTTAATTAGGAAAAAAATAACTTTAAAGAGAAAAATTTGTTTGGGATTTTCCGGGGAAAAATATGAACTTCGCCAAAAACAACATTAATTAATTTTTTTATTATTTATTTATTTCACTTTTTTTTTTTTTTACTTTTTTAATCAAAATTTTTTGCTCAAACCAAAAATAAAAAAACGACGTTAAACAATATTTTTGGTTTTAATTAAAAAAAAGAAATATATATAAAAAAAAATTAATATCGAAATTCTAGTCATTCGTCAACGCGGTTAAAATTAAAATAAATTTTTTATTTTTATATTTAATCTTTCGTGCACTTTTTTTTTTTTTTTTTTTTTTTTTTTAAAAAAAGAAATTTTTGTGAAATTTGTGACTTGTCTAAAGACAAAGACTTATATTAATTTAAAAAATTTTTTTTATTATATGATTTTTTTTTAAACCTTTATGTGACAAAAATATTTATTTATAAAATTAATTTTTTTTTATATAGTTTTTAACTTTAAGAAATATATATCTTTACTAAAATTCACACCAAAGTCTCTGAGCCATGCCCTTCCATTGCACTCCGACCTTTGCGATCGCCCCAAATGTGGGCGACTCGGGTGCACTATTTCTAAGTGTGGGGGTCTACATTCGCACTCACACTGACAGACAATACAAAAACAAATTTTTAAAAAAATTGTTATTTTTAAATTATAAAAAAATTCCTTGTAAATAGCCATCGATATCATTCACACAATGAATAACTTCCTGACTTTTGGTAAGTTTTCACATTCTGACGGTTGAGGTTGCTGCAAGGCAAGATAAACAAATTTTGATGTAAAATTTATAATTTCAAAAGAATGGCAAAAATTTAATAATAAAAGCAAATTTTGATTTAAAATTTATAATAAAAAACTAATGCTTACCTACAAAATTTAAAAACTGCTGCAAAATATGAATTATAAAAAACATTAACTTTTCCCCTACATACTTTTATTTAGGAGAGGGATTGTTTTCAGTGGAATCAATTTACATTGAATTCATACTCCTCTCCAGTGTTTTGAACAGGAGTAGAGGTTTATCCCTTGTTTCCTGCTTAAGATTAGGTTTCCAGTTCCTTCTAATGTCTTTTTCATTCTCTTTCATGCTTTTGTTTTAGTGGCATTATTGCTTTGCTTAGAGTGAATTGATTAAAAAATGAATCTAGAGAGCTTATTCAATAGCAATAGGACAAATTTTTTAAAAAATCGATTTTCTCTCAAAAGAGGAGTAGATATGCTTGTCTATCATTCAGTTCACACTCCTCAATCTTAGTGGCATTATCATCACTTTGCTTGGGGTGAATTGATTAAAAAAAAGAAAAAAAAGCTGAGTTCAATTTTCAGCCTGAACCAATACATTGACTTTGGCACAAATGACCTTAGAAAAGTCATGAATTTATCTCTCCTTGTACCAGTTATGAATCAAATAGCAGGGTAGACCAGGACCTTGGGCCATTGGTGGTAGTCAGTTGAGGTTGAGAAGAAAAATTCTGAATTGAAAACTGTTGAGAAAGGTATAAGAAACCACTGCACTTTTCTTTCCTAAGAAGGAGTAGTAATTCACAGAAAATAAAGAAAAAGGAATTTGTGGAGAGCCATAATCATCTATAGTTTGAAAGGTTTAACTCTAGAACACTAACCATCAGTATATAGTACCCAGCACAAATTTTCCTATTTTTAATTACAATTTTCAGTACCTGATTTTCTTACCTAAATAAGTTCCTATTAATGTTAACTCAATGTACAAAGTTTGAAGTGCCTGCATGTAAAATATTTCAAATAAAGATTTAATATTTTTTTTATATTTTCAAATTTGGGTATGATATACCCATGGTTAGTAGTGGTGTAACTTTAATTCATGGTTAGTGTTCTAGGGTTGAGATATATAAACTGGAAAAAAGATTGAATAGTACTGACACTCTCATGCAAAGAGTGCCTTTGAATGTCAGGTGGAGAGAATCATCTGACCAGTGGATCAATTGAATCCTTCATCCAGTATCAGGCATCATCAAAGAGTAAAATTAAATTTGAAGAAAATTTATGGAGAGTTAAAGACAAAATTCTTTGAAGTTCTTTTTTTTTTTTTTTTTTTTTTTTTAAGCACATCACACCAAGCAAGGCTTGGGTGCCACTAGCAGACAAGGGGTTACAGTGAGTGAGAACAGGAGTTAAGAGGGTTTTTGAGGAAAGGATATAGAGAAGGACGGGGATTAGGATATGTCAATTGACATTACATTTGAATATTTGAAGATTATAGGCTATCAGGGAAGCAAATAGGAGAAAGGTAGTTCCACTGGTGGGAAGTGCGAGAGAAGAAGCTGTTGGAGTAGGAGAGGCGGTTAAATTTAACCGTGAAAGGGTGGGACTGAGATACTAACCTGGTAGCATGCTTAAATTTATGCAGTTTGGGAACCAGAGAAAGTATCTCATCAGAGCAGTTGACATGAAAATACTTATAGAAAAGACATAGTGAAGCCACAGAATGTCTGTGAGAGAGTTACTGTAGATGAGATGCCAGATTGAGACCTACCACATTGCATATCCATCTTTGGATTTTGTCGAGGACCTTGAGAGGTACAGTAGGGACACTAGACCATATATGGCAGCAGTACTCAATGCAAGAATGAAGGGTAGATTTGAAGGATGGACTCAGGCAAGAAAAACCTTCTAGAGCAACACAGAGAACCAACTTTACTTGCAGTAGATGAAGCTATTGATTCAATGTAGTTGTTCCACTTCAGGTCAGTGGAAAATGTGAGACCAATCAGGTGCAGGGATGCACTCTCATGGAGTTGGGGATCAGCCATTCTGATGGGAGGCAGGGAGGGTTCTCTGTGGTGGGTAAATGAGAGCAGTTTTGTTTTGGAGGCATTAAAGTATGACATTGACTCTTCTAGAGTGTCCAATACAGAGATCTTTTGTTTTTTGCTGATAATGGCTCAAAACAAAAATGTTTCTGAAGAACAATAAAAGGCAGGAGAAATTTGGAACTAAATCAAGTGCTGATAAAATGGTTTCAGTATTGAGCAAGTGTATATGCAAAAATATCTAATGCAGCGTTTCTCAATCGTTGCGTCCGGGTGCACCCTGAAAAGTAGTCAGGTGTGCCCGCAGCCATTTCCTGCTCCAGTCAACCACAGATTGGAGGTCCTTTTCAAGACCAACAGCAATGTTGGATTCACTATTGAGGTAGGAGTAAATAGTAGTCATCTGCACAGATGCCTACTTGGGTACTGATTACATCAGGAAATTTGTTGATGATCAGAACAGTGTAGGACCCAGATAGATAGAGCCTTGGGGAACACCAGCATTTGTATGAAAGGAACTGGAGGAGAACCCATTTAGGATGACCTTCGTTTCACAGTTTGACCAAAATGATTGTATTAAGGTAAATAATCATCCTGTGATGCCATATCCCTGAAGCTTACGAAGATGCCGACATGCCAAACCCTGTTGAACACTTTAGAGATATCAAGAGCTACAATAGGATCTTGTCTGTCATTGTCGAGTGCTTGGTATACAAATTCAGTAATGGTTGTGAGTACATCAGTGGTAGACCAGGCAAAGTGAAACCTTATTGCTTGTCAGAGAGCAGATCATGGGATATATTGTGCTTAACCATTTTGGTGTTGATTAAAGCCTCAAAGACTTTGCCAAATAGTTGTAGAATAATAGGACTGTAGTTAAATGGGTCAGAAGAGTCTCCAGAGTTTTTGAAAACAGGGACAACAGATGAGGACTTCTAACAGGCAGGAAAGCAAGAGTCGGTGGTGCAATAATTGTATAGTTTGGAGAGGACTGGAGCCAGTTCAGGAGCACATTTCTTCAGGACTACTGCTGGTATCCCATCCCTGCCAATAGCCTAAACTGCAATACCTCTGACCTGCCAAATTTATTTCTCACTCATTAATGTTTTTCTTATATTCTTTCACACACTGCATGTGTTGCATAGCCCCCTCGTGACGGAAAGTCCTGGTCAACGGCATCAGTTCGATAAAATGTTGCATCTTCTCTCTTGGGTGGAGATCGTATAGATTTTTGGGGGCAGCAATGAATGACATCAAACACAGGGAATTTTAACTTAACTACTTTATTAATGTCAACTTGTACTATCCAGTGTGGGGGTGGGATCATTCCCCCTCACTGGGGAGCTGTTTCAGTCATGAAAGAGAACACGTCTACATTGCTTGATGGTCAAAAAACAACTCGCTAAAAAACTTTTCTCTAGCTATCATTCCCATGCAAGCTCAGCGAATCAAAATCACTGTCCTGGGTAAGACACTAAACTACATCCATATCTAAAAATAGGTTTTAATACCAGCAATACATTTTTGTAAAAGGTTATTATCAGCAATGAATTTTTAAAGAAAAAAATTATTACCAGCAATACATTTTTGGAAAACAAAATATTACCAGCAATAAAAATATTGTCGGTATTAAATGACCCATAGAGGTTGATATGCTGTAAAACAAGCCAAGCCAATCAAAATTGACTTCCTTATTATGTCTTACATCTAACCCCAAAAGTCAACCTCTGGAAGTTGAAGCTGAGATACACTTCCTCTAAAAATAATAGTTTACTAAACTATTATTTAACACGTTTGTGGCTCTGTTGCCTTGTTTGGGCCACAACAAAATATATTATAATTTTATCATATTGACAAAACCATTTTACTCACTACAAAGATGCAACTTCGTTTCAGTGCATTTCAGCTGCACCTCGATGGATGAGAATCAAAAACTTTGTAGTGAGTAAAATGGTTTTGTTTTGTTTTGTTTTATGATAAAATTATAATAAATAATTATCGCTCTACTATCGGTATCGAGCCCTCTTTTGGATTAATGCTGTGAACGTTGGAATTTATATATTACTTTTGTTCTCATCACATTGAATATATATATATATATTTTTTTTTTTTGAGATAATAATTATTTAGTAATACAAGTCTAATTCTCTCATCTTTAAGAAGAGAGATGAAGTGAATTCATACCTTTCCCAAAGGTATTTGCATGTAAGTGAATATAACAAACCCAACATAAGTTATGTATTGTTTTCCTCTGTCCCTCTTGCCTTCAATCAGTCCTGTGAGTATCAAATTTTCCAAGCCTTCTTTCCTCATTATCTGCCCTAGAAATTTCAACCATCTCTTCCTGATGTTAAGTTTAAGTGTCCTTTTTGCTTCCATTGCCTCTAGAACTTCATTGTTGCTCACATTTCATAGTATTCTCAGCATACTTCTGTAGAACCATATTTCTGTTGCTTCAAGTCTCTTCTTCATTTGTGAAGAGATTGTCTAGGATTTACCACCATATAGGAGGACTAATATTACATAACAGCTATATATTCGACCTCCTCACATATGTGAAAAACATATTAACAATGAGTAATTTTTTTTTTTTTTTTCATTGAATCCTAAATCAGGAATAAATTTTCATGGAAAAACAGAACGAACAAAAAACAATATTCATAAAGAATTACATTTGTTTGTTTTTTTTTGTTTTTTTTCTAAAGAAAATCTACAAAATGCTAAAATCTTTTACATAATTGAAGCACCAAATGTCTGTGTGCCAAGTCCTGTCGGGATATGGCAGATCATGGCTCTCTACATTTTCCTGTCTTTTGCTGCTCTCAGCTATATTTTCTTCAATGTGTTGTGTATATGTCAAATTCTCAAAGTATTGTTTCCTTTTTCCAAAACTTCAACTGTCACTTTTTGATTGTTTGCAACAATTTTTGTAAATTTCTCAAGATTTAAATGCATTTATTTTTAATCCAACATATTACTCTAAACATTAATTTTCATTAATTTTAATTTCATTTTATCATTTCACCCCAAGCAAGGCAATAAAGCCACCAGGACACAGGGGTGAGGGTTACTGAGTGTAAAACAATGAGAAGAACATTATTAAGGAGTGTGAACAATAAAAAAAGAGGTACCAAAAAGACAGTAAATAACACATGACATTGCATTTAGATTTTTGAAGATCAAAGTTCGCTGGAAAGTAAAAAGCGGGAAGAGAGTTCCACAGGCCAGAATTGCAAGAGGAGAAACTGTTAGCTAAGAACTTAGTTACATCTAACCATTTCACGTGTTAAATGATGAGACCTTGTTGACAATCTAGTATTTATAACAAAAATTTTCCACCATTTGCTGATAATAATATATATATATATATATATATATATATATATATATATATATATATCAGTCCATCTGAAATTATCCAAATCACATAAACTTTAACCCTATGAGCCCTGACCACAACTTTACCAATGGTAGAGAAAAATGACTTAGTGTCCAGTTACCAGTTGAACAGTGGTCAAACACTTGTAACTATGTTTATATCTACCCTGAAACATTACATACCAATTATTTATGAATTTTGACTCAGGAGCTCAGGCAGAAGAAGGGTTAAAATTATTCAGGAATGCAAGGCTCAAAGGATTAAAGCCTTAAACTGCTAGTCACCATACAATTATGATTCCTATGTCCATACTGTCTATATCTATAACTACTTTATAAAGATATTTTTATAAATATAGCAATATATATATATATATATATATATATATATATATATATATATAATATATATTATAAATTAACTGATTTAAAATATGTTTTTTTTTCACTACCCAGTAATAACCATGTTTTTGAAACATGATTATTACTGTGTAGCAAAAAAAAAAAAATATTTTAAATCAGTTAATTTATAATATTAATGCTCTGTAAATTTACATTGAGCACTATTTTGTAAAAATAATTTTTTTTTATTTTTATTTATATCTTTTCATATATATATATATATATATATATATATATTATTTTTAGTGGGTACACATGTTTGAGTTGATATCCCGGTTTTGTTTTATTAAACAATGATGTCTGGCTTAAATTGTGAATTCTTTTTGAAGTAAAATTATTCAGGAATGCAAGGCTGAAATGGTTAATAACTTGAATTTGCTTAGAAATATTTTTGTTAAATTTCAAACAATTAATTCAGATGTCAAAACAAAGCTTGTGCTAACTTTTTAGGTAGTTTCAATATGTTTTATTAAAGTGATTGTATTTATTATAAAAATTGCAATCTGATGTTATTATACAAAATCAGAAAATCCCTTTTTACTTCAATAACAAGGTAGGTACAGAAAGAAAGGTATAAAACCCCCTACAGAAGGCAGTGAATGAAAGTGAAAGAGGATTAAACACCAACTGAAAGACACAATCCTTGGTTGTTAACAACAGAGTGAGCCCAAAGTGTGAATTGCAAATCTGAGATACCAAAATCAAACATGTGTGGAAATTTAAATATCTGGGAAGTATTTTAACAGATGATGGAAAAAGTGACACTGAAATCTGAAGGCATATTGGGATAGCCAAGGAAGCATTCCAAAACTCTAAGCAGAGTACTAAGAAATAAAAAAATAAAAAAAAATTGCTAGAAACAAGGAAAAGAGTATTAAACTGCAATATGATATCTGTCCACCTGTTATAGCAGAGAGGTCTGGATGATCTTAAAGATGAAGAAGAGACTTGAAGCAACATAAACATAGTTCTACAGAAGGATGCTCTGGTTACAAAGAACCAAACATATCATTAATGACAAAGTTTTGGTGAAAATGGAAACTCAAAAGAAACTAATACTTAACATCAGGAAGAAACAGTTGAGGTTTCTGGGGCACGTTATGAGGAAGGAGGTCTTGGAAAATCTGATATTCACAGGACAAATAGCAGGCAAAAAGGACAGAAGTAAACAAAGCATAACATAGTGAGTAAATGGATGGTGGAACAGGGCTTAGGAGAAATAACAAAGTTAGTTTATTAAGCGCTATAAGAGACAGCAAGTTGGGGAGAACCATGATTGCCTATATCCTACATGACACATAAAGAACAACAAGAAGGTAATAAAATCATCAACAATCAACCAACACCGATGATAGAACAAATAAGTCTCTGGAGCTTTAAGTCTATTTATGACTGGTCATAACTTGTTGAAACTCCAACTTTTCAACAAGTGCTCCCCTCAGCAGCTGCTGTTCAAATGACACAAACTGGCTTAATTTTGGCCCAACTCTGTATATCCAATTTCAAGACAAGAAAGAGAAGATGAAAAGGTATAAGAAAAGATTAATGCAGCTTCAACCAACCATTCTAAATGTCTTCAATTTTCATACTGCCTCCCCCCACTCTCTCTCTCTCTCTCTCATTTATTAATATAATTATCTGGCAATGTTTAACCTTAATCTCCCAAAACAAAATGGTGTTTCAAATGGATGTTATTCCTTTGACACAGTTATTACTGTATGTACTTTTGACTCCCTCAGCAATGTTTATTTACAAGATTCTAAAAATATGTGAACCAAGTACAGTGCAATATTTTTTATTTGCCATTTTATAAATAACTATGAAAACAAGTTTTTATTTTCATTAATAATTTTATAAAAATATATCAATGAATTATAAACAAATATTTATTTCTTTATAAAATCAACCATTTGCCCTTGCATGGAGTATTGCTGCCATATATGGTCTGGTGCCCCTTATGTTTATCTCAAGATTCTTGATAAGATCCAGAGATGGATATGCAATGTAATTGACCCTGATCTGGCATCTCATCTGCAGTCGCTCTCTCACAGACGTGTCGTTACCTCCCTCTGTCTTTTTTACAAATACTTTCATGGTAACTGCTCTGAGGAGCTGCTTTCACTGGTTCCAAAACTTCATGAATTTAAGCGTTCTACTAGGCTGACATCTCGCTCACACCCTTTCACTGTCAAAACTTAAATGTAGCCGTCTCTTCTACTCCAATAGCTTCATGTCTCGCACCTTTCACCTGTGGAACGCCCTCCCTTCTTCCCCTTTCCCTGATAGCTATAATCTCCAACTATTCAAATGTAATTTCAATTGACATCTCTAGATGCCTTGATCTATCCCCTATCCTCCTCTTCATCCTTTTCTCTATCACTCCTTTGCTCTAGCTCCAACTCTCTGTAAACCCTTGCATTCTAGTGACTTCCTGCCTTGCTTTGGGAAAAAAACGCTTAAAAAAAAATAAATAAATAATAAATATTTCATTATAGTTGGTTCACATATTTTGAAAATCTTGTAAATATAAAATTATCTAACCTTACTTATTATAAAACGCAGATTGTGTGTGTGTCTGTACGTTTATATATTGGATCGGATTTCCTACATTTTTCAACCGATTTCAACAAAACTTCACAGGACTACGTAAAATTACCTTGCGGTGGTTCTAACAGCACCAAAAATTGGAAAAATACAATCGTTTTTGCATGAAATCAATTTAAAAACACGATTAAGAGGCATTAATGAAAGGGGGACAACTTATATCGAGTTATACTTATTATAAAACCCAGGTTATTTTTTTTGTGTGTTCATTTATATATGGGATTGGATTTCCTACATTTTTCAACCGATTTCAACAAAACTTCACTTTTCTTGGCAGGTAGTGTTTCTTATTGTCTTGCACACTTTTTCTTTATTTTTACATTCAGAATGCTTTAAAAATTCCATTTACAAGACAATTGTTTATAATAAAATTCTATTCAATCAGTAGACTCATAACGATTGAAAACAATGTTTTTGTTTGAGTTTGACCAATTCATAAAAAAAAAAATAAAAAAAAATAAAACTAATTAAGACATGTGTGTCTGTCAACCTTAAACAATAATCTTTGTCAATTTTATTTTTCAGTCTTTATGATGGTCGATACTTGATCTATCTCTTACTGTTACATCCCCGGGCAACGCCAGGCTCTACTGCTAATGTCTAATAAATAAATATTGTTTGATATCTTTGTTGTCACTTCTCAAGAATAAAAAAAATGTGTAAGCCCCCTTTTCATACTTCTAGGTTTTATTAAAATTCTAATCATTGCTTTTAAAAAATTTTTAAACGATAAACATTACTGAGGAAGTCCAAAGTGTATACAACAATAGCAGTGTCAAAGGAATCACATACTGTTTTGCTTATTTGCTTTTATTTAACAGCCATAACGGCTCTAGTGAAGAAAGGAAATGCATTCTATACTGTGAAATGAAAACGCCACACATTATCAATTAATAAGGTCAAACTCTTTTAAAAAATAAAACTTAAGAGTTGTGTATCAGTGAAAAGCTTGTGAAAGTATGACATTGACTCTTCTACAGTGTCCAATACAGAGATCTTTTGTTTTTTTTTTTTTGTTTTTTTTTTTTGCTGATAATGGCTCAAAACAAAAAAAAAAAAAAATATGTTTGTGAAGAACAATGAAAGGCAGGAGAAATTTGGAACTAAATCAAGTGCTGATAAAGTGGTTTAAATATTGAGCAAGTGTATATGCAAAAATGTCTAATGCAGAGTTTCTCAATCGTTGCGTCCGGGTGCACCCTGAAAAGTAGCCAGGTGTGCCCAAAGTTAACAGAAGAGTAATTTATGAATTTTTTTTTATATTTAAAAAAAAAAAATCTTTATTTTAAAAAGCTAGAGATACCAAACACATGGCTTCCATGTCTAAGTCAAGTCTTTGTTGTCTGATATTTTAAACTGGGTGCTAAAACTTTAATCTTCAAGAAGTCAATATCGAC
Organism: Acanthosepion lycidas; assembly: GCA_963932145.1. Taxonomy (NCBI): domain Eukaryota; kingdom Metazoa; phylum Mollusca; class Cephalopoda; order Sepiida; family Sepiidae; genus Acanthosepion; species Acanthosepion lycidas. Next base: position 10,304,223 of record OZ010575.1, on the reverse strand, counting down.
ATTGTTAAAATAAAGTAAATTCTTCATAAATCCCTTTAAATACTGTACTGCTAATTTTCTTTGGGAATGCTAAACCAAAAATGAGAACCATGAAAAAGTAATTTTTTTCTTTGACAAAACACATCATGCACAAATGTCACATAAAATCATATTTAAATATACAATGTAATCTTATTTACATTGTTTGGAGTGTTGTCCTCATCTCCACTGCCATATTCACAGCGTTTAGGCCAGTGTACACTTCAGCCTTCTTCAGGTGTTTGGAATTTTGAACTGAACAATTTATTTTATCCACTGGGGTAGATTGTTCTAGTTCCATGTGCCATGCCTCTTTCAGAAATCTCAGTATCAGTTATTGCCATTTAACTCAACTCTCCAAGTTGTTCACCTCTGCTGTAGCCAGGTATTGAACTCACAACTCCTTGGGTCAAGTCACTGGATTCAACCAGTGCTTTTATCCACTGGGCCATGTGTCCCCAAAACCAGGGCGTACAACAGCCAAAATATTGTGAATATGGCAACGATGATGATGACAACATTCCAAATAATGTAAATAGTGTAAATAATTACAATAACTCATCTCAGAAATATAGACAGAATGTAATGTCTTAAAATAAATACTTATTTCTGGAGACTTTATTATTTTCCTATTTTTCAAATTAATGACTAATTTTTTCCTTCTTTAAAATTTAAAGTGCACCCCTAAAATTTTAGTTATCCTACAAGTGTGCCCTAAAGTTAAAAAAAAAAGTGTGAGAAACACTGATTTAAACACTTTTTCTTCTATATCTTGTTGGGTTCATGAAGGACTGAAGCTCTAGCCTAGCCATCTGATTCATTCAATAACGGCATACATTCATCATTAAAATTCTCTTAAATAATTAAAACGTTGCTGAGAGTTATAATGGACAGGAAGTAGTGGAGGCCAATGTCACCAATAATTTGGACTCAAAACCGGCACTGAAGAATTATCTATCAAGCAAAAACATTTCATCAAAGTCAGATGAAAACTGTGGAAATGCATAAATAACATCCGATCACACACACACACACACACACACACACTTTGATAATTATAGCTATAGATAAAGCCTAATATTCAAAAGATTACCAAATCATATCAAACACAGCTTCCGTATAAGCAGACTTAAATATACAATGTCTTAAAATAAATACTTATTTCAGGAAACTTCTTTATTATTTTCCTATTTTCAAAATTCATGACTAATTTTTTTCTTATTACAATTTAAAGTGCAACCTCAGAATTTGTTATTGCCCAAGTGTGCCCTGAAGTAAGTTTTGGTTACTAAGGTGATACTGCCACCCCTGGCACCATCAACAGCTTTTGCCACTGGACAGGGTATTGTTTTTTGTGTAGATAGGTCAGTCTCTTGTGATTTATTTACAACTGCAAATCAGATTTTCAACATTGTGTTAAAATACACAACACACTCGTAGCGACTGTTATCAATGATGCAGAATGGAAGATAAACAGATGTTTTTCATGTTGGAAGTAGCGTTGTGTTGCGAACATGGTAAACTTTGTTTATTTGGGATCTTGACCAGATGCAGTTTGGAGATGATATGAAGCATGCTTCAGGCCAGTGATGCCCACCTTCAAAAGGAAGAAAACAGTTGACTATTCAAGGAATCTATGGCACCCAACCTCAATAGGTAGCAAAAGGCCTGTCCACCCCTTTTCCACACAATTGCATTGCAGTGACTTAAGGATGCACTTCTTTGAATCGGACCATGCTGCAATGTCAGGGCGTGCATCTAAAATGGGCTGAACAGTTGCCTAGAATTAAATATTTTGCAGTCTTTCAGGAGGCCTAAGTGCAGTGTGCTCTTAATGTTGTCTAGATTAAGTGGTGCAGGATGATAAGTCACTCTCCAAATCTTTTCACCCAACACAAGGCCCAAGAGCCATTCAAGTTAGAGCGTTACTGAATGATGTTTTATGGGTGTAAAATAAGAATTGTAGATAATAAGCATACATGGGTAGATAATGGATGATTCTGGATTTGAAAAGGTTAAGATTGTAGCAATCAGGGAAGCATCCTCTCGGGAGTCTGTTCATAAAGTATTAGTTCTGGTACACTTGCATAGTTTTTAGTCTACCAACTGGTGTATCTACTTACATCTTTATCTTGGTCAGCCTATGTACTTTCCCCTTTTCTGAAAACCCATGTAATTATAAAAACTAATAAATAAAAAAATTTAGAATGTTCTAAAACTTCAAAAAAGCTGATTTTTTTTTAAAAAATTTTAAAAATATTCCTTTTTCTTCTGCTTCAATAATCTTTCTGCTTGGCTGTATTAATTGAAAATAAGTCAAGCAGTTGGACATCAACAAAATCACTATGTCAGTCGGAAACAACATAAGGCCAATGTAGAACTACATTCAAGCCTAATAAAGATTATGGACACAATCTACAAAAGGTGAATGCAGTTTAGGGTCTGTTGCTGGTGAGGTAGACAAGAAGTTGTGCATCAACGTATAGGATCCAAATTATGCGAAAAAGATGAAGAGGTAAACCTGCAAGAACCTTCATCAATGACGGCAGAATCAGAAAGTATATGTTCTGTTGTGGGATCTTACCCATAATAATAATAATAATGGACTATTCCATACTTAATAAATACTGCGCCTCAGGAGTAGTTCAAGTCGAGTCAGAGGTAGTCTGAAACAGTGTCGTGTTCACACAAATACAGCAAGACATTGGAATAGTGATACTGGTCAAGATTACATTGTTCTCTCTACTAAACATGATTGTTCATACTAACATTTCTACTTCTCTGTATATATTCCTGTTTGTAATATAGCTGTGTTATTCCATATCTGTGTTCAAGATCTTTATTGGTTCTACCTTGGCTATCATCTGTGGTACAAGGAACCAGACCATAACATGTTCAGAAGTATTTACTTGAAGTTGATTAGATATTTATCTATTGGATGTACACGCAGTTATTGAGAGCAATAATGTCAATTGGAAACAACATATATACAAAAAAAGGCTTACAGCCACATCATGTTGAAACACTGGTTCTAATTCCAGTTGGGTTCATTGTATTCAGGTATGAGCATATTTTTGGTAAGGTATTGATCCAAATTTTCTCCCTCCTAACTATGAATTAATTAGTAAGACTTGTATCACTGAAATATTATTATCTCAAAAGAAATTCTTACAATCTAAAACATATATTCTGGCTTTAAATAACCTTTTTAAAGGGTTGATAAACTGTAAAACAAATCAATCAATGAAATACTGCCTACACAACCATGTCTTTTAGATTTATTTACATTCTCTGGAATATAAATGTATAGAAACGAATGTGACCACAAAGTGGGGGATCATATTGAGTGTAATATAGAATTAATCCCTCACTTTATATCCACATTATAATTACTTGCTTGTTTATCAAATTCTGATTAGGTATGAATACACCTCTTCCCCCGTCCCAACTATGGGTTAATTAATAAGACTTGTATCACTAAACCCTTATTATCTCAAGAAATAATTCTTCTAAAAGATATTTTCAGGCTTTAAATAACCTGCAAAGGGTTGAGAAGCCATAGAAAATGAATCAATCTATGTCCAAGAAATAACTATATGGGAGCCTACCAAAGTTTGTGGACACAATCTATGAAAGTTGGGTGCAGTTTAGTGTCCATTTTTGGTGAAGTAAACAAGAAGTTGTACATCAGCTTAGATTATGGGATCCAAATTATGGGAGAGAGATCAAGAGGGAAACCAGCAAGAACCTCCATCAATCACCTCATAGACAGCACCAAAGTCAGAAGGGAAGAACTGGGTATGGAAGACACAAATGGTTGGAAAGAATTGGTCAGAAATGTTCAATTAAGGACAGTCTGATATAGATTTTAAGTATTTTGAAAAATAAAAATCATGTAAACAGACATAAAGTTCTGTGGCTGTTTTAAATACTGGTTGGAGCACTTTTTTGCTCATCTTCTCAAAAGTCTAACACTGTCAAATGCCGTTAATAAAATTCTATCTGAAAATAATTGAGTATTATCTTGCAGACAGAGGTATTGTGGAGTAATGGTTAGCAGCTTGAATTGGGGAATTAGAGAGCCAAATTCAAATTCCAGTTGAGTTCATTACATTCATTTACATGCTAATACCCTTGGGGAAAGGTATGAATTCATCTCTTCTCCTCCCAGCTATGGCTAACATAGCAGCACAGACTGGGTCCTATAGCCTTGAGTAGTAACCAGCCTAGGAGAAGGAAACTGAATTCAAACCATCTACTGCCTTGTAGGCTCTGTCTCAAGGAAGCTAATTTCAAAAACAAATCCACCTCGCATGTCATCTCGAAGAAAGGAATTGCCTCTCCTTACTTTGAGCTGCGACAGACAGAACTCCTCAGGCTTAGTATAATGGTTCAAATAAACGCAAGACTTGAACATGGCATGGCTCAGTAGACTTCTCTGATTTCGGATTATTCACCCATGGGTGCATCCTCCATGGCACTTTAGATGACGATTTTGCAGCCAATTTCTGTATTTCAGCCATTGTTAAAAATCTATTCATAAAGCTGGCTTACCTATCTTTCAAACAAGTTTCATTATTTATCACTTTAAGTGTCAGTGTGAGACTGACTACATAGGTAAGCCCAATCAGCAAGTAAAGGAGAGAAAATTGTCCAACATCTGCCAGTCTGCATTAGGAAAGGTCAACTTGAAAATTTACATAAGTGTTTGATTACATCTGGATTTTCAATATCCAAACATCTCATTAATAAACAGCAATGCATATTGATCTATCACAAAGATCTGTCTTTTATGTTCAGTAGAACACATTCTGATTTTCATCTGAAAGTCCTTGAAACAATTTTCTATTAATTTGAGACATCCTTCTCTGTTTTAATTTGATCAATTCATTTTCTATGGCTTATCAACCCTTTGCACATCATTTAAAGCTAGAAAATATTTTTAGATTGTAAGATTTTTTTTTTTTTGATAATAATTTACGAATATAAGTCTTACTAATTAACCCATAGTTGATGGAGAGAAGTGGATTCATACCTTTTCCAAGAGTACTTTGCATGTAAGTGAATATAACAAACCCAACAGGAATTGGAATTTGACTCTCCGATTAACAATTCCAAGACATTATCCACTACACCACCTGCACACCCAAGCTTACAGCTGCTGGTATTCCGAGCACACCTATCTAGGTATTGACCAGGCTTGACATTGCTTAAATTCTGTAAGTGTACAGGAACAGGTGTTTCAGTGTGATGTGGCTGTAGTCCATCTTTCGTTGTGTATTGTGTATTGTGTTGTGGTTTATGGGTTTCAGTCTGATTAGGTATGAATACACCTCTTCCCCCGTCCCAACTACTGTATTATTGACATGCATTTATACTTATTGTCCACATCACCACTTTCTTTGAATCAATGTGCACAGTATTTTAATCCCTCAATATAGCTCTGATAAGAAACAGGAATGAAAACCAGTCAGCTGTTTCTAATATTTTTCTCTTTTGTATTACTATTCATATTGGCTGTATTTTCTTCTGTTCAATCTCCTCTTCTCTTCAGTCCCAGGTATGATGATAAACTAATGCAGTCAGGCATCTAATAGGGAGATTGGAGCTTTTGAAGAGCATGGAACAACCTCTTAATTGCTGTTGTTCCCAGGTCCATCCTAACATGGAGTAGGGTCCCAGCTATGGATAAATAATGACTCCCCCCCCCCATCCAAACAAAAACAAAACACTACAGAGGATAAAGATACATTTTTATGTGAAAAAATTACCAACAATACCTATTCATAGTAAAATTACCAGCAGTACCTATTATAGTATATAAACTCCTATATTTTATGGCCAGTAAGTGAAGTGCAAACAAGAGACGTCTACAAATAAATCTTGCTAAATTCAGTAGATACGAAAACTTTTTTTACAATTCTGTACAAGCACAGCTCCAAATTAAATAAGTGGTTTCTGTAACCTGATTAGATATGACAAGCTACATGATGTGTTTTCTATGACATCCACGTGGTTGGACTCCAAATGTCCTGGAAATGGGTCAGGGCTCGGGTTACTGAGTACATTCCCATGCAAAACTCAGATAGGTTTCATGAGCTGAGCACCAGCTGTCAAATGGCAATAAAGCAACCAGATCTGCAATGACAGTGAAGGATAGTTGGCGAAAGACAGTCAATGAACCAGACCAGCCTTGATCAACAGGATAGACACATGTACCATGACAATGCATCAGTCAGCAATGATTTTTTTACATACAATGTCATGACGAAAGTAAGTTCTGTCTCCTGTCTTTGTTCACTGTGTTTTAAAATTATTGCTATCGTACGCAATCAGTCAGCAGTCACACACATTTCACTAGCGTGGGCTTCACACACATTTTGGTGTACCATACCACTTGATTTCCTCACTCGCAACAAAAACATTTCAAAATTTTGCTGACTCACTTGCGACAAATCATTTCAAACAATCAAACTATTGGTCTTTTGATAGTCACAGCAAAGAACATTGAGTTTTAATATATAAATACATGTATGTGACTGTATAAATGTTACTGTCATAATAAACTTTGTCTTCTTCCTTTTCTATGAAGATCATTTCTTCACATTGCATAAAAGATTGTGTTGTATTTTATTCTTTCTCCTAAAATCCTGACTGACCCCACACTATTTATAGTAAAATGACGAACAATACAATATTGTAGTAGAACTACTAACAATACATTTTGTATGAAAATGACCAACAATACATTTTATCTTTATTTGAAGGCATGCAATTACATTCAAAGTATTTAGGTAAAGTAAATTTTGGCAGGTTATTTATTTATTTTTGTATTTTTAATCTTTTTCAGCTTGGAGATTATTGCCAGTTGCAGGTGAAAATTGCTCAACTTCTCAGGAGGAGCTTCTGGCTGATAAGCCAGTGGAAGAATTGGAGTCTCTTGAAAATGAAGATGATATTCCAGTTGATGAAGAGACTTCAGAAAAGGCAAATCAGGCCAAGTTACTGAAAAATCTGATGAAAGTTTTGAAAGTGAGAGCCAAAGAAGGAAATATTAAAGCTCACTTTCTTTTAGGACAACTTTACTTTGAGCAAGTAAGTGAAGTCATTTCTTTCGCTGGCATTGGACAGTAAGCACTGTGACCAGAATTAATCATTTTTTTTTTTCATATTACTTATAGACTAAACATCAGAGATCACAAAATTTTTTTTTTTTTTTTTTTAAATAAAGTAACAATAATATGTAAATTTATTTTATAATATATGAATATTATTTTATGAAATTAACAATTCCATTGGTGTGAAGTTTCACTAAAACAGCTTCTTCCTGCAAACCACTGCCCTATGGAACAGACTCTCTGATCACTAAAATATTAACCTATTCAATTCTAGAGTCAACTGTTATCTTCCCCTCCTATCCTACCCCTTATTATAAGCCCCTACCTCCAGTGGCTCCTGGGCCTTGTACAGGGTTAACCTTACTGTAAAGAACAAACAAACAAAAAAAATGTAAATTTATTGTCAATCGATACCTCTACAAAAGCCCAAACAAATTTGTTTATACAACAGGACTTCTTAAAATTTTCAAAATTTGTACTTTGGAATACTTAATTGATAATAATATGAAAAAGAAAAGAAAAGGCACTGCAACCAAAAATAATCACTTTTGTTTTTCTCAAATTTTTTTGATATATATTACTATAGATTAAACACTGAAGGTCATGAAAAATAAATTCTTTTTTTTTTTTTTTTTATTTTATAAAATTTAATGGTGGGTCTTGTCTTATATATAATTTCATTATAAACTGATCCCTCTAAAAAAGCCAAAATGACTTATTAAAATTTTAAAAATATGAAAATTTATTTTTTTTTAATTTAGAATTTGGAGTGCTTAATTGATAATAATATGGAAAAAAATAAGACACTGCTATCCAAAATAATTACTTATTTTTCTCAATTTTTTTTCTATCTTTATCTTTATATATATATATATATATATATATATATATATATATATATATATATATATATATATATATATACACACACACACAACATAACTATGTCCTATGTTACTATAGATTAACCACTCATGGTCATGAAAACTGAAAAAAATTTTTAATTAAATTTTATAAAATTTAATAAGGGGGTCTGATTTGGTATGTAAATTCATTGATCCTCCTGAAACAAATATGCTAATACATGATTTCTTAAATATTTTTTTTTTAAATTTGTAATCTTGAGTACTTAATCAATAGCAAAATATGAGCAAAGTAAAAAGAACTCCAGATATTTTTAACAGCTGAAATAGCTAGATGTAAACCGTAAGTTCTATGCTAACAGTTTCTTCTATTGCACGTCTTGTTCATGAAACTCTCTTCCGGCTTCTTGCTTTCCGGTCAACTTTGATCTTCAAAAATTTAAATGTGATGTCAATCACTATCTTCTGTCCTAATTTGTGTTCTTTTATTCTCCTCTCTCCTTAACAATATATTTTTGTCATATCCTTTAATATTCAGTAACCCTCTTACGTCATAGGGACTTTATTGCCTTACATGGGGGTGAAATGACTAAAAAGAAAGAAAAAAAATGACAAAGTTATAGTAAATTAGGATTATTACTTCACATCAAAGTTACCATCAAATGATTGATTGATTTGTCTGTTTAATGGCATATCAACTCCTTATGGGTCATTTAATGCCGAAATTTAATTTTCTTGGGAGCATTTTGAAGTAATAAAAAATGTTATTCTGCTTTCACAGTTGAATACATGGTAGATGATACTCAGCTTTTTGTATATATACATGTTTGTGTGGACATGATTACTAGAGGCGGTGATACGTGTATCTTATGTTGTGGTTTTGTTGAAGTTATATTTTGGAATAGTTTGATTTAAGAAATTGGATGATTAATATCATGAAAACGTTCTTTCATGTTGATTAATGTATTGTTGGTAATTTATTTTATTTAAAAATGTATTTTATACTTTCATAGTGTTTTGTTTGGGGGTTCACTATTTGGCCATATCTGGGACACTAACAGGTGATACCACCCTGGGTTAGAGTGGAGGAATAACAGAAATTAATAGGTGGATCCATGCTCCTCAAAACCTCCAATCTCTCGATGAAAGGCCTTGCTGCCAGATGTAGCTTATTGTCATACCCAGGACTAACCATCAAAGGAAGGAACTTAGAAATTATTTGGCATTAATGTTTCACTATTTATTAGCTTCATCAGAATTTTGGTGAATTGTAATAATGTGGAGTTACGTTTCAGTTTTCAAATTATGTTGTTTCATTTTTTTTTTTTTTTTTGCTGTATAGATGTTATGTGTATGAGGGCCAGATGAAAAGTTCATAGGCTGACCAAGATATAAATGTAAGTAGATACAACAGCTGGTCAGCTAGCTGTTGTATTCTGGTACACTTACATGTCTTTTAGTCTAACTATTGGTCTGTCTACTTACATTTATATCTTGGTCAGCCTATAGACATTTCAGCTGACCCTTGTATATCTTATGGCGTGTTTGCCTGTGTCAGTTTGAATTTCTGGGATTGGGAATTATCATTATTTATTATTTTACTTATATCCAGACTATTGTCCTCATCTTTGTTGTTGTTATCACAATGTTTCAGTCATTGTATCCTCCGGCCTTCTTCAGGTGTATATCGGTATGGGTAGTCTATGGGGAATTCTGAACTGAACCCTTTATTTAATTTACAGGAGTAGAGTGTTCTCATTCCACTGTAAATACCTAGAGAAATCTCATCTAGTTCTTATTTATTAGTATTGATCTTTCTCTTCCATTGAGTTCAAGTACACAATGCCCAATCCAGATCTCACAAACAATGTCACCCAATCTAAGAACCGATGCTTTAATACACTAGGCCATTTTCTTATAGGGCAATTCACTGTAGGGAACTTGGAGCTTTAAACCTAATCTTCCTGCTGCAATTGCAACTGCTGCTGCCTGTCTGGTTTTGACTGCTGCTGCTGCTGCTGCAGTTGAAGACTTGCTGTCATATCTCTTTCTTTATTAACAGTGCCTATATTGTATTTATTTCTATGCTAGGCCTACTAAGGACATATATGCTGATTCTTTCAGACATCTAAATCTCTCATTTTGTTTTCTTTGGTTGTGTAGATGCAACGTATATAATTTATGGCATCTGTGTTTATGCTTAATTTTTGAAATGTTAGCATAATTCAAATGATATTAAAAATTGGCTTTATAAAGTGTTTTAATTGCACAATAAATACGACGAAGGTTGGAAATGAATGTGTGCTACCAGATCGCATCATCCGCAAATGTTTGGATTTTATATTTTTTAAGTTTTGATTTTATGAATATTGGTGATATGAAGAAGTGTGTTTCTTGGATATTTACTGTGAGATACGAGGTGACCTACCTCCCACAAAGCGAATTTGCATGGCATGTCAGGTCCTGTTGAAAGATTGCGAATGGCAGTAAAAGAGAAATGGATTATTCCAAAATTCCTATATCACTGGCAGATGTACAAAGGAAAAATTAAAAATAAAAAAGACTAAGAATTCAAACCAGCTTGAATTTATAAAGCTGGAAATCTTGGGCAAATGAAAAGTAAGTCTCATATGCAAATTTTAGTTGCCCCCAACATGGGCATAAATAGCAAGTCTGGGAGGAAAACCAGAGAACGCATTGTTGGCATGATGGCACATGTGAGTACTAAGAAGACTGAGAGAATAAGAGATCACTAGCGACAGCTCAGTTAGTAGACCGGAGGACTGGACGAAAGCAAGCACTTTAATCCATTTCAGTCATCGCAAACGATGGGCGAACTGAATTACCCACACTTAGTGTATGTTGATTATTTATTAGTATTCCTTCTAGGTATTTTCTCTATAATAGATTGTGTTCTTTAGTTGTGTCATGGATAACTGCTCAGTATTGGAAATTGGAGAGCCAAGTTCCAATTCCAGTCAGGTTCGTTATATTCACTTACTTGCAAATACTCTTGGGAAAGGTAGGAATCCACCTCTTTTCTTCCAGCTATGGGTTAATCAGTAGAATTTGTATCAATAAAACATTATCTCACCACCACCACCAAAAAATTGTCTTAACAATCTAAAAATATTTTCTGGCTTTAAATAACCTGCAAAGGGTTGATAAGCTGTAAAAAAACAAACCAATCAATTGAAAAACTTTAAGGGTTAAATATAAAGAGGAAGAGATCATCCTGTGACTCTTAGCATTCTTTAAAGAATTATGGGGGTCTTTCCTCATCTCTTTTAGACATTATACAATCTTCAGTCATTTACTATTGTCTGTTAGTTTTTATTTTTACCCAGGGAACACACATACACAATAGTAATACTCTTGCACATTAATGCCAATATAGATAGTAACAAGAAAAACAAATTAACATTTATATGGGTCATAGTGAGGGTGTGAGTGAATTAATGTTTTGGAAAATGGAAGGCGGCTTTTTCTTCACTTCATATTAATGCTCTTGTGAAAGGCTTGCCTTCATTTTTCTCTTTGCTTCCCCCCATTCACCCGCTGTTTTGATGCAATAGCAGACTAGGCTCTCTAGCCTTGATTAGGAAAAGAACAATTCAAAACCACAGAAAAAACAACAAGAAATCACTTCACTGTCTTTCCCCCAAATGTCATGTGCCAATGGATAGTTTATAGATATTAAAGAAAAAGAAGTCTTGGAGAGATGTGATCAACAACATCCTGAAGAGACATGGCACTTGAAGAGGAGTGTCAGGCCAGCACCTTTACAGACTAAATGAAAGGGATTTTAATATTGTTTATATGATAAATACAAAAGTTATCTTGAGCAAGACTTTCCGTTCACTAAATCGCCCAAGCCTGTAGGAAAGAGATGAAAAGAAAGAAAGAGACAAAGGTAATTAAAGGGAGCAAAAGAGAGAGAGAGAATGAAGAAGAAATAAAAAAGAGAGAAAAGAATGAAGAGAGGTTATTAGAGAGAGAGAGGAAGAAAGAATGAAGAGAAGTTATTAGAAAGCGAAATAATGAAGAGAAATTATTAGAGAGAGGGAGAGAGAAATAATGAAGAGAGATTATTAGAGAGAGAAAATGAAGAGAGGTTATTAGAAAGAAAGAATGAAGTGAGGTTAGAGAGAAAGAATGGTTATTAGAGGGAAAGAAAGAAGAGAGGTTAATAGAGAGAAAAAGAAAGAAGAAAGAGGTTATTAGAAAGAATGAAGGAGAAATAAAAAAAAAGAAGAAAGAAAGATAGGGAGAGAGAGAGAAAAGAGGTTGAAGAAAGGAAATAACTTCTAAGAGCTTAAATTATTATTGTGATAAAAACAGGATGGGAGTGCTGAAAAAATCTCAGTCCAGCCCACTCCCCAGACATGTTTTTTTTTTTTTTTATATATATATAGAACTCCTTTGTAACATCCAAATTGAGATAACCTTGGGTTCACAGAAAATGACCCAGTACGAGGGTCAAAAAAAGAAAAAAAACTATCAAGTTAGGTAGATTCAGCGGAGAACCTCTTTACTTATTAGATCAATAGGTTATCAAAGGTTGTAAAGTGGGGAGAGTAGCAGCAAATGTATGAAGTGTTTCTATAAAAGATAAAAAATTTAATGAATTTACAATGTTCTGACAACATTTTACCAACAGCCAAACCATCATCTAAATTACAAGAGATACAAAATGGTCGAAATAAGACAAGTAGATTTAACAACAGACAGAAATAAAAACAAAAGTAATGCGCATTTGTAATCATCTGAAACAGTTTATAAGAATCGAGGTGTATATATATATATATATATATATATAGAACCCAGTCTGTCCTGCTATTTATCCATAGCTGGAAGGAGAAAAAGAGGGTTCATACCTTTCCCAAGGGTATTAGTACGTAAGTGAATGCAGTGGATTCAACTGGATTTCGAACTCGGCTCTCCGATTCCTCAGTTCGAGCCAATATCCATTACTCCACAGTGCATGTCCATTGAATTGTCACTAAAGAGAATCCAATGACAGACCTTAGCTTAACCTTTTTGTACTTCAGGCAAATATCACATGCAATTGGAAACTCTTTCAGAAGATTTATAAACTCTTGTTATACTAGCATCTCCAATTGTCGATGATATCATTTTACCACCATTTGGATGGCTGAATTCTTCATACAATTCTCTAACAATTTACGCATTCTCTGAATTTGTTTGATGAACAATACATCGGCACTATTTCCATTTGTAGATAATAGTTTAGTTACTAGTTAATATAGCAGTCACTGGATTTAGTTGTAATTAGCTTTATATTCTTACCAAGAAAAACCATGTCCTCAAACTTTAGATGCTTTCTTGCATTTTTTCATTATAAATTTACTAAACAATATCAGGATATCAAACTCAACAATGTCTACATCAATGCTTATTCTCTGAGCAATACAATGAAGAATAACTTACTTCAGTGAGGGCAATCATTTCCCATTACCAGGTTTAAACACAAACACTTGGTTTCATTTGAATGATTTTTTTTTTTCTTAATCTTTTGAACCCTGACCCACTGTTGAGTATGGATCTCCCACCCTGGGCTCCTGTTGTTCATCCCATAAAGCCACATACTAGAAAAAAATGTACATTTTGCTCACAAAAACTAGTGCACTTCATCCGACTTTAGACAGCCTAGTATTAGATAAAACACTGTGGTTGGATGAAATTCCCTGGTGACCTAATATTAGATAAAATATTCCATGACTGGCTGAAATACCCAAGCCAAATTATGGTTGAAGTTCAAGGTTGTAAGACTCATTCTCAACCTTTTTTGCCCAATGCACCTTTTTCATCAGAAGTTAGAATGTCATTGCCCACCTTTTCTAAGATTGTCCTATTCACAAGAGGCATTTCAAATAATATTCATTTATTATCAAAAATCTTCATTTTATATTAGTACATATACATTTACAATGGATTATTCTTAGAGAAGAGTTTCATAAATTTACTAACAATAGAAAATATTGATGGATTTTGAAACTTGAATACATGTAAAGTAATTTGTTTTAATTCATAACTAACTATGAAATAAATAAACTGAAGAATACTTCAATAAACAAAAAGTTCAATAGAATGCCAGGTTATTATAATTCAATAAACAAAAAGTTTAATGAAAGGTCAGGGTGTTCAAATTGATTTTATTCTGAAGAAGATTACAGTCAATAAGAAACTTGTGCAAAAGTAAGAGATTCCTCCCCTGAAACTCTAAAATTCCTCCATGGTGGTGGTGGGTTTGGTTTCGTGTGAATAGAATATGTATTCTTTGTTTTAGATTGGTTTGTTTTGTTTTACGGCATATCAACCTCAATGGGTTATTTAATGCTGACAAAATTTTTATTGGTGGTAATATGTATTTCTTCAAAAATCTATTTCCAGGAATATTTTTCCTTGAAGAAATCTATAGCTGGTCATATTTTTTTTCAAAGAATGTATAGCTGTTTGTATTGCTGGTATTTTTTTTTTTGTTTTTTAAAGTATTGCTGGTAATAAATTTTCTTTCAAAAATTATTGCTGGTAATAATCTTTTTTTATTACAAAGTATTTTCTACACAAGTTTGGGTGTTGACTATTTGACCATAGCTGGGACCCTAACAGTGGCTATCATCCTGGGTCAGGGTGGACCTGGGAACACCAGCAATTAAGATGTGGTTCCACGCTCCTCAAAACCTCCTGATCAGAGGCCTTGCTGATGGACGTAGTTTATCGTCTTACCCAGGACACAGATGTAGTTTATTCTCATACTCAGGACAAAGGTGGTGGTGGTGGAGAATTCGCCTCTAATTAGGAATCCCTATTATAAGACCATCATGTTTATAAACAAAAACTCACATCTCTGGCCAGTATACTGGCCACCATGGTATATGCACTTTCACACAGCAACCTCATAGGTTCAACAAGTTAATGATGAAGGCACAGTTTTTTGGGTTTTTTATACTAAAGGTCACTCAATACAAGGCTGGAGAGCCAGTCAATGTAAAGGTTTATATAATGTGGAGTGTGATATGAATGCAAGAGATCATAGTAAGAGAAGATTATAAGGATAATGATTAACCCTTGACTTAAAGAGGTTAGGATTGTACTGTTCAGGGAAGCACTCATGTGAGAGTTTCTTACAGAGTGGCAGTTCTTGGGTAAAAGGTCTGAGTGGAACTTTCTTCTTACATTTGGAATATAGGGGAAATGAGGTTGATTCGACTTTATGGATGTAGCATGGCAGGTAAAGGTCTAAGCTGGTGGAACTAAAGAATGGAGCTTATCTGAACATTTGCCATGGAAACAATAGTGATAGGTTTGCAACGTTTTGTCTGTGGGATAGAGACTGAATGTGGTCTTCTTCCGCAGTGCAATATTAGCTTCCTGAAACAAATTGCTTCATAATTTTTTTTTTTTTTTTTTTTATGATCTTTGGCTCTATGATATATTGATCTCCAAGTGAAGCATAGTAAATTTTTACCCTCAGCTCAGGAATAATTTTTTCTCTTATTGGATTCCCGACTTCAATTTTTACTCCCCAAAATGGGTACAGCACACACTCTCTTTCTTTTTCTCTTTGCTAAATATGAATGCAGGCTATTATTTAAAGAAGTAAGAGGGTACAAACGAAAAGAATTGAAATTGATAAAATTTTTCATTTCACCAATATCCTAGGTATGACGATAAACTACATCCAGCAGCAAGGTGTTTGATTGAGAGATTGGAGGTTTTGAGGAATATGGAGCCACCTTTTAACTGCTGTTATTCCCAGGTCCAGACTGATGCGTGGTGGTGGCACCTGTTAGGGTCCCAGCTATGTGCAAATAGTGAACCCCCAAACGAAAATCAACAGTACATTTTTATAATTACCAACAATACATTTTTTATAGTAAAATGGCCAACAGTACATTTTATGGCAAAATTATAATCAATACAGCATTAAAAAAAGTATAAAAATGCATATTTATAGTACAATTACCAGCAATATATCTTTTACAAAAATTACCAACAATGCATTTTATCATCTACAAACCATATATAGAAAACAATACGTTTGCTCTGAAAGTATAAAATTACGTACAAAATCTCTATAGTTGAAGGCATAAAATTGTGTACAAGATATTTGGATTTCAGCATTAAATAGCTCACTCGTAGAGATTGATAAGTCACTAAACAAAATCAACCAAGCATTTCACTGAAGCAGACATTAAACACATGAGAATATTATTGCCTAATTTCTTCTCTCTCTCTTTCTTTTCTCACTGAAACCAAACAGAATTTCTGTGCTTTCCATTTTAGAGAGATATCAGATATACAAGGACTACATCATGAGAACCAATTCTCATAATAAATTACTTCCTCAATTATCCATTACTTTTTTGTGACTTTTTTCCAGGTTACCAGTAAATCAAGACATAAAAAACTGTTGGGTTTACTTTTTTAGACCATGGAGCCATAAACATTAACCTTTGATGACCTTTAACTTTCGTCAATGCCTGTTTTTATGACTGCAATAATTTTTTTTAATCAAAATTCCCCAAAAATTTGGCTATTTGAAATCTTTTTTGAAAACATTTGCATTAAATGTGATTCAAGACTTCATTATGGTGTTGGTTCTCAAATAAGATACAATTTCTGCCTGAATCAAACAAGATACAATTTCTGCCTGAATCAAACAAGATACAGTTTCTGCTTGAATTTATCATTTTTTTTATAGTTGGACTGATGTCCTCATCTCTGTCGTTATCATTACAATGTTTTAGCCATTGGGATTTCCTGCCTTTGTCCATCTAATTCTAAATCCTGGTAAACTTCAGGGAATTTCAGGTTGAACCCTTTATTCAATCTACAGAGTAGATTGTTCTTGCCCTACTGTTCATGTCTAAGGATATCTCGTCTTGTGCTTATTTTAGGACTGCTTGGTTATTGTTTGCCTCGTTTCCACAAATTCTAAGTCCAACAGGACAGTAGCCTAGTGTTAGTTTGGGAATTTGGTGATATTGTAATTATGAGTTCAATCTCCGGGCTGGGTAGTACAGACTCAGAAGTAACCAGACTAGCACGATAACTGAGCAATACTTAAACATGTTTAGAGGAATAAGAATAATCTACACTTGTAGATTAAATAAAGTGGTCAGTTCAAAATTCCCTGAAAGTTATCCAATTGATAGATGCCTAAAAAAAGGCCAGAGAGCTCAGCAGGTGAAACATTCTGATAACTACAAAGATGCAGATAATAGTCCAAATGTAAATGAGGTAGGATTTAATATATACAATTTAAATTCTCTTCTTATGGTCAAAGGCTGCATTTACTCCAGGGATCAACACCTTTTGGAGAGAACAGGCCAGACAGCTATGCAGTCTCTCAGTGGAGGGCCATGATATCAAATTCACTATAATAAATTGTTTCAGCCTTATATCACTCTGTCCAGAAGGCTGCCTTGGTCTGGAGGTTTAAAGAAAAAACAACAAAGTAAATGTTATATAATTTAAACAAGATTTCTTATTTTACTGCAGGGATAATTGGATAACAACACAGTCAACAAAAAAATGCAAATTCCTTATGACAAATGAAATACAGTTAAAAATGGCAAATAATTTAATGAGATATGTGTTTCTGTTTATTGTTCAGTAACTTCTTCACATCAGGTGAAATATTTGTCGATGACATGAGTAAAACATCAAGCTGGTTACCACCCAACCTTGTTCTTAAATGACTTTTAGTAGATTTCATTTTCAGAAAAATGTTATCCACAAGCAAATGTACTTCCAAATAATGATACCATTATTTTCCCATCCTGGGTATGACAATAAACTACATCCAGCAGCAAGGTCAAGAGGTTTTGGAACCATCTCTTAATTGCTGTTGATCCCAGGTCCACCCTGACCCAGTGTGGTAGCACCTGTTAGGGTCACAGCTAGGGGCAAATATTTAACTCCAAACTGGAGTCCAAACACTATAAAAGTATAAAAATAGATTTTTATAGTAAAATTACTCACAATATATTTTTGAAAAACAAAAAATATCAGAAATACTCAAGAAAAACCGTCTTTACAAAAATACGTCAATGAAACCTGATCTACGAGCTGATTTCTTACAAAGAACACATATTTTATTCATATTAACCTATCCTAAAAATCTTGTCGACATTAAGTAACCCACTGAGGTTGATATGCTGTAAAACAAAATAGACCACACCAAACCATTATCTTCACATTATTCAATAGGCTTTTATATTTTCCACTTGGCAAAACATATTTCTTGTTGTAGTCAGCAGAGGATTCAGAAAGAAATTTTGATTTTTCAAAAATTATAAGTCAGTTAACTTCAGCTGATATTCTTTTGCCACTTGCTTCACATGTGTTTCCTAAGGAGTACCAAATAATTTAAATTAATTTCCATATTGCCAGAAGTCAGCACAATGGGAGGAAAACTCACTTTTCAAATCCTGAATAATAGATTTCACAAAGATATCTGCTATTATATTGCACTTGTAATTTTGGAGATTTGGAAAATGGGAATAGTTTCCATTCTGAAGTCGAGATTTGCATAGTCAAAGTTTTCTTTCAAAAGCAGGAATTTGACCAAGCATCTCAAATACAGGGTGTCCAAAAAGTTCGTGTGAACTTTAACAAATTTATAACTTTATTTGTATTTGTGATAGAAATAATCTGTAAAAAATGTTATAAAGTTTAATGTGCCTAGTTTTAAGTATAGCTAAATAATGTGATTTCAGGCATCACTGTAAATCAGTTGGCAAATGTTTTCCATGAGATTATCCTTTGTATTGCTAATGATGGAGGACATGTGGAAACTTAAATAAAATTTCAATAAAACCTGAAAAAATATAGATTAACTTCTTTCTAATCCTTTTTACAAATTATTTCTATCACAAATACAAATAAAGTTATAAATTTTTTAAAGTGCACATGAACTTTATGGACACCTTGTGTGTGTGTGAAAAGAATGAGAAAACTCAACATCACTAAATATATAAAATACCTAAGGAAAATATATACACACACACACACACACACACACACACACACACACACACAAAGGGTTGGCTGGAAAGTCTATATACAGGCCAAGATATAAATGTAAGTAGACACACCAGTTGTGAGACTAAAAGACATGGAAGTGTCCCAGAATGCAACAGCTTTCTCAAGTGGAGATTGTATATTGAAGTATGTATTAAAAAAAAGTACATAAATTCAGTTTAACCATTACAACTGACATTACAGTAATTTGACCAAGCATCTCAAATATAAGCTTGTTCTTTCCTCGAAGCTCAAGATTCAAAGGATTCATGTGGGTCATGATGTCCACTAAAAATGTTAAGTTGACAATCCACTTTGGATCCTGAAAGTAAGAATTATCTTGGTCTTTGCTCTCCAGTTAAGCTGGCGGGCCAGATAAAAATCCTTTATGGGCTGGATGTGGCCCAGAGACTAGTGATTGCCAACCACTGATTTAGTCCATGCAGACAAACTGGCTATAAAATCCTATTCTATGTAAGATTGGTTTTCAGTTAGCATGTATATATCTAATAGTGATATTTTTTTTTTTTTTTAAACTGTATCCCTAACGAGTAGCATTTTCTTTTACAGGAACTCTACAAGGAAGCAAAGGAATACTTTGAGAAAGTAGAGAACCATGATTTGCAGGGACTTTACCAATTGGGTGTCATGTATTATGATGGCTTAGGAATAACACCTCACCCTGTAAGTTTTTTTCATATATGACCTTTCACCCATACTGACCAGGTGTCAATTCAGCTCTTCACTATTGAGCCCATGATAAAGTTTAACAAATGTACCCACAAAAGGATGGTGTTTCTCTTGACACTGCTATTATTGCATATTCTCTCACAATGAATGTTTTTTTTATTGAGAATTGACAACAAAAATGTTGAAAACTATTCATACAAATAATCAGTCTGATAAGTAAAGAGAATTAGACATTTTTGTTGTCAGTTCTTGAGGAAAAAAAAAAAAAGTCCAGATGCTCACAAATAATTTTAATGAATTTATGTGGTGAGAGCAGATGAAAGAAATACCTGGAAAATGCATTTTTTTCAAAATTTATAAAATTCTCGCTTGTAGATCTCTCTTCCAGCTACTTGCTACCCAGTCAATTTTGATCTTCAAAAATTTAAATACAATGTCAACCATTACCCTCTTTCTTCTTAATTCTTGTTCTTTTATTGTTCTTTCTCCTTAATATTAGTTTTTCTCATATTCTCTAACACACAGTAACCTCTTGTGTTCTAGTGGCTTTATTGCCTTGCTTGGGGTGAAATGATTAAAAATAAAAATTTGAATTTAAGTGAATTAAATGATTGAATTAATCTGGCAATTACATGGAATTGAAATGTTTGCTCATAATTTTGTCTGGATTAAGAGATGTCATAAATTTAGGTGTGTGTGTGTGTGTGTGTGCATGCTAAGGTCCCAAAAGGTTGGGTTCTTACTAACTGGGTGGGTGGAGTTGAAATTTTTTTTCAATATACAATAAAATAGGTATTTCCAATTTTCATTTCAGAAAATTTGACACCCAAGTAAAAAAAAAAAATAATGCGATGAAACATGTAGGTAATTTTATTTTATGGTCAATTTAATTTTTTTGCACTTTTTGCTCACAAATCTTTGGGCTAAGTCACTGCAACCAATGATCTTATCCACTGGGAGATCAATACCTGGCCAGAGCAGCAGTAAACAAAAACTTGGAGAGTTGAGTTACTAAAGGAAATTAACTGAAACTTAAATATCAAGACATGGAACTAGAACAATCTATCCCAAGGTTCAGTTTGAAATTATTATTATTATTATTATTATTATTATTATTTTCTTTGATTTCTGGCGTTTACACATTTCTTTCCGGGTCCCACCCAGGGACCTAAGGTTAGAAATGGCATCATGACCCTTTTCACTGACAAAAAAAAAAAAAAAAAAAAAAAAAAATTACATAGATAGAGCCCTTCGTAAAGTGTGGGCTGTACTTGTCAGAACAATTTTTTGTATCTCCTTGAGGCATGGGCTTCCAGGAATCCCTGCAATTAGTCTACTGCAATCTTTTCCAACCAGTCCTAGGGCTCCAACTACAACAGGGATTGTTGATGTTCCCATATGCCACATTTTCGAGATCTCTATTTCAAGGTCCTTGTATTTTGACAGCTTTTTGAATATCTTCAAAGATACATTGCAGTCAGCAGGGACTGCCATATCAATAAGAAGGCACCGTTTTTGTTTGTGGTCTTTAATAACAATATCTGGTCGGTTGGCCTTGATTGTTCTGTCAGTGTGAATTGTGTAGTCCCATAGAATTGTAACAGGTCCTATCTCCGTAACTGGGTCT
Organism: Acanthosepion lycidas; assembly: GCA_963932145.1. Classification (NCBI taxonomy): domain Eukaryota; kingdom Metazoa; phylum Mollusca; class Cephalopoda; order Sepiida; family Sepiidae; genus Acanthosepion; species Acanthosepion lycidas. The sequence continues at coordinate 10,282,855 of OZ010575.1, read as the reverse complement.
GGGTGGTGTTGGTACCAGTTTCTTTCAGTTTCCTTCCCGTAGAAGTTGCAGATTTTCCAGTGCAGATATTGGCCCACTCTGTCATGTCGGGTTTTGTATTCAGTGGGTGCCAACATCGTGCAACCTGATACAAGATGATCAATCGTTTCTGGATATTTATCACAGAATCTGCATTTTGGGCTGACACAATATTTTAGTATATGTGCTTGATAATTCCTAGTTAGCAAGCATTGGTCCTGCGCAGCAAGGATAAAACCTTCAGTTTCCGCTTTCAACCCTGCACTGCGTAGCCACTGATGGGTACGGGTTTTGTCTACATCAGCTTGGTTGATACGGGCAGAGTATTGGCCATGAAGCGGTTTATCTTGCCATCGCTTCTGTATCTGGTCGGTTGCATTCGTCTTTGCTGTCTTTTTCAAGTATTTTGCAGTTTCAGCCGGTGTATTGTGCTGTAGTTGCATCTCTACGCCCATTTGAAGCTCCAGTTTGAATTTGTTGGCTTCTTTCATTACGGAGTAAAGACGCTTACTACTTTCATGTTCCTTGACGCATACCATCATCCAGTCTTCTGTAGTTTCCAAGTATTTTTGGAGGCCAATTGTTGTAGTTTTGTAGGACAGTTCTAGTTGAACTAATCCTCTGCCTCCTTCGGATCTGGGCACATACAGACGATCAACATCAGCTTTGGGATGATGCATGCGATAGCAAGTGAGAAGCTTTCTCGTTTTGGCGTCCATTCGCTTAATTTCAGCTATGGTCCAGTTAAGGACATTAAAGCTGCAATGCACCACTGGGACAGCCAATGTGTTTATAGCTGATATTCTATTTTTTGAGTTTAGTTCAGTATTTAGTATCAGACGTACACGCCTGTAGTACTCTTTTCTTATTTTTTCTTTCATTTGGGGGTGTTGTATGCCATCTCCTTCGCTAATTCCTAGGTACTTATAAGCTTCTTCATGCTCCAATTCCCTAATCTTTGTGACAAAATCTAGATCTATTGAGGGTGTTTCTGTAATTCTACCTTTCTTGAATGTTACTTTTGCACATTTATCTAATCCGAAGTCCATACCTATGTCGTCACTAAAGTATTTTACAATATTGAGGAGGCCTTTCAACTCATTGTCGTCTTTGGCAAAGAGTTTGAGATCATTCATGTATAGTAGGTGATTGAAAATTTTCTTATTTATTTTGTAACCATAGCTACTGTTGTTCAGTTCATGTGTAAGAGGGGTTAAGGATAGACAAAACAGAAGGGGTGACAGAGAGTCTCCTTGAAAAATTCCACGTCGGATATTCAGACGGTTGGATATAGCAGTGCCCCCGGTGTGCCTAAGGTATAGTTTTGTGTTCCACATCCCCATGCTGTGCTTAAGAAAGTTTAATACCACAGGGGAGACTTTGTACATTTCCAAAGCCTTAAGGATCCAAGAATGTGGAACACTATCAAAGGCTTTACGATAATCAATCCACGCTGCACTGAGATTTCTGCGTCGTCTCCTGCAATTTTCCAAGATCATTTTTATTATTATTACTATTATTATTATTATTATTAGGAGACAAAATTTACACTATTTACATTGTTCGGGCTGTTTATTGTCCCATTCATGATGTTTCGGCTGTTGTAATCTCCGGTCTTCTTCAGGATCTGTCTATTTTTCTGAGATGAGGTATTGTAACTATTTACACTATTTACATTGTTCAGACTGTTGCCATCACCTTTATTGTCCCATTTATGATGTTTCAGCCGTTGTAAGCTCCAGTCTTCTTCAGGATCTGTCTATACTTCTGAGATTGTAACTATTTACACTATTTATATTGTTTAAACTGCTGTCTGCATCTTTATTGTCAAATTCATGACATTTCAGCCATTGTACGTTCCCTAACTGAAAAATAATTGAAACTGGAGCATCCAGAAAAGGCATGGCACATGGAACCATAACAATTTACTCCAGTGGACAAAACAAAGGGTTTGGTTTGAAATTCCAACATATACCACCTGAAGAAGTCCGAAGCATACAATGGCCAAAACGTTGTGAATATGACAATGAAGATGAGGAAAACAGTCTGAACAATGTAAATAGTTACAATACCTCATCTCAGAAATATAGACAGATGTTCGAGATTAGTTCATATTACTCAGACAGAAGACGATGATCTTTGCCTACACAATCCCTACAAGCGATTTTATGATCAAATTGTAAACCTCTAAATGAAATAATCCAAAAAGTGACTTGACCCAAGGAGTCGTGAGTTCAATACCTGGCCAAAGCAGAGGTGAATAAAAACTTGGGGAGTTGAGTTACTAAAGGGAAATAACTGAAATTGAAATATCCAGAAAAGGCATGACATATGGAACAATTTACCCTGGTAGATGAAATAAAGGGTTCAGTTCCAACATATATCACCTGAAGAAGACTAGATTATACAATGGTTGAAACATTGTGAATGTGACAATAAAGATTATCAATTTATGAGCCACCATAGTTACAAATGGAAGCTATTCAACCTTGAGTTTTCAACATGAATTTGTGTCACTGTCCATCTGTCGCTAATACAAGTATCACCTCACCCACCTATTTTGACCCCTACTGAGTGAGGTGAGACATCCATGTTGTAAAAATGTATTTTTTCATGTTCTTTTAAATAAATTTTGGCAATTTCTATGGCATATTTAAATCGAGTAGACATTAAAGTAACTATGATTTTTATTTTTAATAGATTTTGTTTATTATATTGAAATAGCAGCTGTTTGGATTTTTGCCAACTCAAGGGAAAATTTTGACATTTTAAAAACATTTTTTTTGACCATCCTTCTGTAGAACCACATTTCTGTTGCTTCAAGTCTCTTCTTCATCTGTAAAAAGACTGTCCAGCATTCACTGCCATATAAGAGGACTGATATTACATAACAGTTCAATTTCTGTTTCTTAATACTTTGCTTAGATTTTGGAAGGTATCTTTTGCTATCTCAATGTGCTTTTGGATTCCACTGTTGCACTTTTCATAGCCACTATTCCTGTAGCTCAGTGTTTCCCAAATGCTGCAATGTGCCTCACCGGTGCAGCAGAAGAGGATAGCAGGTGAGGCACAATGATTGAAAGGCAATCAAAGATTTAGAAACAGTTTGAAAAAAATTCATATGCCAAAAATAAATAGGATTTCAAAATTTAAAATATTATTATGGATTACTTGTAATTGCATAAATGAGTCCCAGTATAAATAGTTATAAAGAATTATTGACCAATTTTTATCATTGTGATATTTTTGTATTATATCAAGTATTAAGAATATAGTAACTAGGGTTTGCAAATTGGAGGAGAGAGTTATCAATGATAATGTTTGGACTTTGAATCCGTGGTTATCGCCTTTTAACACTATTTCTGTTTTCTTATTTTTAAATGTACTTTTTATCACATAAAATTTGGTGAGATACAAGAAAATTTTCATTCCAAAAATGCAGCCCAGAGAAAAAAGTTTGGTAACCAGTGGTCTTGCTGTACATTTTAAATCTTTGGTAATTAGCCTTCTGTTCTTGATCCAAACATATTATTATTGTAAATTGTTTAAACAGTTCTACCTTGTAAGGAAGTAGTTTGACATTAAGGAAAAAATATAGGCCTTCAATTATTAGGTTGTCATGTATGAAATCACATACTTTGTAAAAAATGAATAAAACACTTCTGAAATGTTAAATAACTAATTTATTTAGTTGAAATAGGCACCATTTTGCTCTCCAACATACCTCTAAATTCTTCAACTCTTGCACAATCAAGGCACTTAAGAGGTTCAACAGTAGGTGTTACATTGTCATGCAATTTAAAATATCATATGAAAACCCTTCTAGACCCACATGTCTTATCAAAAATATCACATTTCAGTTGCTGGACGTCTACGGTTTTATAGTCAATTGCCACCATCCGCTGATGGTGAACTCTCAAGTGACTCCTTAGACAAGCCGTCGACAAACACACTCTACCATAATCTGTACGTTTTATATATATATATATATATATGTGTGTGTGTGTGTGTATGTGCAAATATATAGAAAAATAGGAAAGAACACGTTTTCCGAAGGTGACTGATATGTGGATACAAATTGTTAACTCTTACACCCCCTTATCAAAATGGTCGCTCCAGCCGTTTCCATAGTAATTAATTTTACAAATGGACATGCTTATAAAGATGCGTCAATTTCAAGATTGGTTATTCCTAAATTTTCATTTGAGGATGAAACAGGGCTTGATACTTTAATTCAATTTAATTTTAATAATTATATTGAGGTTTTTGGCTCTTGTTTTTGAAACATGAGAACTCTTATGTAGCAAAGAAATCATATTTTTTTAAAAATAATTATTTATATATATATATATATATATATATATGAAGAAAGATTACTTCACTTTTAAATATCAATTTTATCCCATCTTTGAAGTTTCCTGGTAAGATTTATATTCTTTAGGGTGTTCAGTTTTTCTCATCCATTGTAGCTCTTAGTAAGATATTTCTTGTCATCATCTCACGCAGTCATTATTCTGCCATCCAAACACATTAGCTAGATTACTTGCTGCTTTCATCTATCCCTCCCTCCCTCCTATCAATATGTCTTGTGAATGTCACATTCTTCATGCTCTAGAAATTTCAACTCTTTTTGATTTTAAGTATAAGCTAACTTTTTCTTTCTATTTTCCTTCAAATTTCTTTGTTATATGATCAGTCCATGAGATGCTCAGCATCCTTCTGTAGAACTTCATATTTCTTCTGCCTCAACTCTTTTCTTAATCTGTGAGAAAATTGTCCAACATTCACGGCCATATAAGAGGACTGATATTACATAACAGTTTAGTACTCTTTTCTTTGCTTTTAACAAAATTATCCTAAAATGTTATGTCCATTGACTTCTGAAGTGTTTTTTGCCTAATTCAGAGCTTTTTAAATTTTTTACCTGATAGACCCACCTGTAATAAAATTTAATTTTTATTCACCTATTAAACAAATTAAATATAAAACTTACAAAAACATTGACAATTTATATAAGAATCTGCAACCAATAAATGCAAACACACCTTTTAATGAATGCTTGAATTATTTTTTTAAATAGAAAGAACAGGTTTCAGACAGGTCATTCGTGAACAACATATCAGTTGCCAATACATGCATTCAGGTTTTCTGCTCGACGCACAATATCTGATTGCTTGTTTACATAATCTAGCAATTAATGTTTTCTTGTTAGCAGCAAACACTATACTCCTTGAATACTGGCGTCTTTTGACCCTCTTTCTTTAGGTTTCTTAAAGTCATATGTCAAATAATATTTAACACAATAGTCACTGTTGAAGTGAGAAGTCATGAAAATGCAGCTACCATATTCTTCCATTGAGCACGTTCAGTGCAGGTGGGTGATTTTCCCATTTTCATCGAATATTTCAATACAATCCGCTTAACCTCTTTCTTAGGGTTGTTGCCTTACAGCCATATCATGTTGAAACACCAGATGGCATATGATAACTGAAGTTAAGCAATGTTGAGCCTGGTCAATACCTAGATAGGTGACTGCTTAAGAATACTAAGTGCTGTAAGCTTGGATGTGCAGGTAGTATAATGGATTAACCGGGTATTGAACTCAAGGACACATGGCACAGTGGATAAAGGCGTTGGTTAGATCCAGTGACAGACCCAAAGAGTGTGAGTTCAATACCCGGTTAAGGCAGTGGAGAACTTTCAGAGGGAAAATTAGCAGGAGATAACTGATAACTGACATCCATCAAACATGGCACGTGGAACTAGAACAGTCTACCCCAGTGATCGAAATAAAGGGTTCAGTTTGAAATTCCAACCACCTGAAGAAGGCCGGAGCGTACAACGGCCAAAACGTTGTGATAAATATGGCGACAAAGATGAGGACAATAGTCCACATAATGTAAATACTAAACAAGATTATGTTAGTTTTGCTTTCATAGCAACTTGCAATGTTGTGTGACACAATACTCCTAGAACAGCCTATTCTATATCATTGTGCAAATTAATTAAAACAACTGCTTTAGTTTCCTTTCTTTCACCATACGGTCAGTTTTAGACTCCGCTGGAGTGACGGGGTGTAATCGATTTCTATTTTTTCCCCAGATGAGGTCATTTGTGGTGGGGTGCAGTAATATAAATCTATTTTCAGGGTTTATGATAAAATTTGTTGAAAAAATATTGTATCATCCGCGATTGCATCAGATTTTTATCATGCCCATACTGTTGTCTCAACTGTCGATTAGTTGTCCTATGGCCATTGTCTGCGATGGACTCCAAGGAAGTGTATGGAAATTGTAATGCTGCATGAACACCCTTGCAAGCTTTACCAATGAGCAAATCAAAGTACTATTGATTGGACTGGAAACTCTACTGATTTAAATCTAATCGAGAATCTGTGGTCAATCTGCAAGGAACAACTTCGTGGAATGGACATAAGAGGTACTAACATGTGCTCTGGGCCGTGTTTCATTGGAAAAATATGAAGAAAAAGTAAATAATAATGGAGTTTGTTTTGTTTCAATTAATTTGCATAAGGTTGTATGTTCAATTTCCTTATCTCCTATTATAAATTTGTTATAACTGATCCCTATATCTAGGTATTTGAAACTCTTAATTGCTGTTGCTCCCTGGTCCACCATGACCCAGGTTGGTAGCATCTGTTAGGATCCCAACTATGGGCAAATAGTGAACCCCCAAACAAAAGAAAAACACTATGAAAGTATAAAAATACAAGCAATATATTTCTATATAAAAAAAATTCTCAACAATATCTATTTATACTAAGAATTACCAATAATACATTTTATCTGTAGTTGAAGGCATACAATTGCGCTCAAAATATATTTGGTTGAAGCTCTAACTTTGTGTTCAAAATATTAGATTTCAGCATTAAAGATATATATATATATATATATATATATATATATATATATATATTTCAGCATAGAGGTTGATATGCTGCTAAACAAAATCAACAAACCAACCTAGGTATTTGAATTATTTAGTATTTACTAATTCCATGTCATTAATTTTTATGATGGATCTGACTAGGTGCCATTATTGCTTTCATTCCAATTCCAGATCATAGTTTCAGATTTTTTTTTTTTTTTTTTAATCAAGATCATTCTTATCCTAACTATGAATACCTATGACATTGGCATAGCCTACCACAGCCTCTGCACATTGTATGCTGTTTTCTATTTTAGACTTATTTGACATATGGTATGAAATGGTCAGTGCCCATCTCTTTGTATCTGTGCTTGTATATGTAGCATTCGAGATGTTGTTTAATTTTTCTTTCGTTTTGTGGCACCACCGTACAGACAAGCTAAGGACTAAATGGAGAGTAGATGCTATTTGAACGTTGAAATCCGACAGTGTACATCCATCTTCAAGCTCTGTTGATCAGAAGGGATACTTTTTTGTCTCGGATTTTAGCTTTTTCATCCTCAATATTATCATCTGGGCTTAATATCAAGATTGATAGTCTTGTCCGCATGAGTCTTCACAAAATCTGTATTTTTACTCAACCGCAAGGGCATGCCATGAAGAGTTGAGGGTAAAAAGACACTTATGTGGCATGAGGGCTTGCCCCTAAAAGTTTAGTGTAAAAAGACACATGTGGCATGAGGGCTTGCCACTAAAAGTCTAGTGTAAAAAGATACTATCATATCACAATAATTTGCCACAATGAGTCCAACGAAAAAAAGACACTATTGTTGCACAAGAGCTTGCTACAAAAATTTTAGTTTTATAGTAATATTGACTGAGCTGCCAGTACTGCTTTTGGTTGAAATTTATAAAATCTTTCTTTAAAAACAACTTTTCATGAAAGTAGATTTCTCAAGTCCAGTAGCTTTTATTGCTCTTTCCAATATTAATGAGGGTTTTCCTTTCTAACCTTTTGTTTGAAGTGATGTGGAATGTAACATCTCAATTATGTTACTATTTTCTCACCGAGTTACATGTGCTCCCCATTTTAGTTGTTTCTGCTCTTGGTAGTCTTCAAGTGATGTGGTTTCTGTTATTTGGTACAGTTCTTTGTGATGCTGTAGCATGAGTTCACAAGGTTCAAAGAAGGATGGTCTTTGTGAAGACCCTCTGGCTTCACTCACTCAAGAAAGATATCGCAAAATACATTCGAATGCTTAAAGGTGGTCATCAGTGATGAAAGCCATCTTCATCGCTGATTTCGGGGTTCTTATTCATCATATCAGCTCCGACAGCCACCCCAGACCTGTTATCTTATTCTACAGGTTGCCACCGTGTAAAGAATTTTGCTAGTGTTCATGACAGTATTTATACTTTCAGCTCTTAAAAAACCCCCAAAAAACAAAGAAATAAAAACCAACGGAAGCATCCAAAATTGCTTGCTCTGTCCCAATTAAAATATTAAAAAATACATACATTTAGCTGTTCACTAAAATGCGAGCGTCTTTTCTTTTTTTTTTTCTCTCTTTCCCCCTTCCTTCTTCTTTTTTTTTTTTTCTTTTTTCCCTTTTTCCTTTTCCTCCTTCCAAACTGAATTATATAAATTGCTTGCTTCGCACCAATTAAAAAAATGTAATCTTTTTTCCAAAAACAACTTATACTACTTAATTAAAAAGAAAACATTAACAATATGTTTGGGGTGGTTAGGTTTTAACTTGTTAAAGTTTTTATTATCGTATGGAATTGATTGATTTTACGTATTTACAGTTAATATTATATCAATGGTACTGGGAGGGATGGATGGAATATTAAATCGAACTATATAGGGATGGATGAAATATTGATTTGAAATAAATTAACAATTTATATGGTAGAAATGGACCTTAACTTGATACTATTGAAATATATTACTGCTAGCGTATGAAAACGGGTGAATTCTAAATTATTAATTTAAAATAAATCAACGATATTGTCCGGGGGCTAGAATTTTATATTCTTAAAGTTAAAATATATTATTAAAACAAAGAAGGAAACGAATTAATTCTAAATTATAACGTTTAAAATAAATCGACGATATTGTAGCGTATGGTATAAATGGATTTTATTAATGTTAATTTGTGTGGATTGATTTTAAATTATGTTACAAACATTATCGTATGAAAGGGATAAATTCTAAATTATGATAAGTTCCAGTACCTGAACAATATTGGATGTTAAGTTACAATATTTTATGTTTCATGAAAAATTATCGAGAGTTTGTGAGTTAAGTTTAACTAATAAAACCTACGAAAAACCTATTTATTCGCAAGCAATGTAAATCCAGATACATTTTATTTTTATCAATACTGTGGGGTGATTTTGTATCTAACTTTTTAGGGATTGTTTTCCATTGAATTATTCCCCCGCTGCTCGTATCCTTTAAGCCATATCCATTTATGAAGCCGCCGGAGCTTCATTTGAAATTTTCTTAACGGCTTTGGCTTTAGCTGATCCCACAATCCCTATTTTCCTAAAAGCTTTCCATAATGACTGGCCTGCAAAGCCACAACATCCTACTTCCACAGAGTCATATGTGACCTTCCAGGAATTTTGTTGACACTTTTCAATCAATTCTTGTTATTTTGATCGTTTCCTTTCATTTGCTAATGTCAGGTGTTCTTCCCAGGGGACTGTGAGCTCCCATATTATACACTGTTTGGTGGAGTTGGAATAGATAATCAAGTCTGGTCTGAGTGGTGTTTCCGCTATATGTCTGGGGAACTTTAGTTGTGTCTTCAGGCCTGTATCCAACACTACTGTGACAAACATTATTTAACATATGTCTTTAACAGATCTGAAGGAGGAGTGTAAAAAATGCCAATATCCAACAATTTTTGTTCTGCTATAAAGGAATTAATAAATGCAGACTAGTAAATTCTCCCATGGTTCACTTTGAGAAGCTGTGGTTTAATTCAAATTAGGTTGTTACTTAAATAATGTGTCTCTGTGTGTATACATACATACATATATAAAATATTTTACAATTTATTCAAGATGATCTTTGCCCTCTCTAACCTTCTATTCCTCGAGTAACAAGGTGCCTCAGAGGTTTAACTTATGATTTCATTTTCAAGTTTTTTTTCATTACTCTTTGGACTGTCATAACTGAAACTCCTTTCTCACATTCCAAACATCTTATGGACTGAGTTGTATCTTTTCTAATTGATCTCTTTAGCTTTAAATTGAAATGATGATCCCTCTTCCTGTTGTGACCTCCTGATCCAGTTTTCCTCTCTACTGTTTCTTTTTTAAACTTATTCACCATTCTCTTGATGGTTCTTGAATGGACTTTGAAGATGGAAACCAGTATGAATATTGGTACCAATAATGAAAGCCTGAATGATCTTTTTCCTCTCACAATTGCTCAGTTGGGAAGACATAGTGGGGCTATTTCTGGAAATAACAGTTGACTAGTGTTTGTAGCAATCCTCTTGAGGTGACAGAATTCTCCTACAGCATGCAAAAGGAGAGAATTCTACAGCGACAATTTTCACATCCAGCATGTTAAAGGTTAATGGATTAAACAGGGTGTCTATTTATGGTAAAAATTAACAATTTAACCCATAGCTAGGAAGATGGGATGTCTTTTTGCTTTTCCCAAGGGCATAGTTTCAAATGAACACAATATTATAATTTATAGAAAAGTCTAAATTTTTTTTTTTTTAAGCATTTCACCCAAAGCAAGATGTGGAAGTACCACTAGCACACAAGGGAGTACAGAGAGCGAAAGTAAGGGCAAAACTGGGTATGGGGGGAATTGGTAAGGATAAAAAGAGGAACGGGAATCGAGGCATCAGAAGATGTTGATTACATTTAAATTTTTGAAGATTATAGTTATCAGGGAGGCAAATAAGAGGAAGGGAGTTCTCCTGTCAGGAAGTTGTTTGATTTTTCAAAGAACAATTTTGTAGAAAAATTGATGGTTCAGGTGGGAAGAGTAAGGTATTTACCTTGGTTGTTGTTCTGGTAGACTTAAAATCAGTTACCCTTTTTCTTTTTCTTTTTTTTACCGATTTTTTTATAGTTACAAGGTCTTGTGACTTGTTATCACGTGATCACTGAAGTGGTTATAAAGGAAATGTTTTTTCTTTTTTTTTTTTTTACCCTTTGTTATACTCCCAAGTTTTATGACAGAGAAGCTATGTCACAGAAGTAGATATTTTTTTCGCAACATAAGGTAAGTACCTTTGCTCATTTCCCCAGCCTGCACCATCACAGATTTTTTTCTTGGGTTGAGATTTTCTCGACAATTTGTTTTCTTTTACAGAATAAAGGATTTAAATGTCTGATTAAAGTTGCCAGTAGCAAATCCAATGTGCACAAACATTTGATTCATGTAGCACAGTACTGCATTGGGTTAGCATATTTTCAAGGTTTCGGCATTCAACAGTCATATGAAGATGCAGAAAGGTAGGTGCAACAATATATAAGTAGTCAATAAGGTTGTTATTAGATAATTTGACATGACTTCATTTCTATTATTGGTATGTATTGTTTTCATTTTTGATCATTGCTTTAGTTTCAAAGTTTATGTCATGCTCTACATATTATATCTTTCGATGATCCAAGCTCTTCCCAATGTTTATCGACCTTTACTCCAAAACTTTAAAGTTTTTTTGTGACGTACGGTACCTGTTAATAATTAAGTATAACTCAAGACTTCAACGTTAAGATAAAACAGCATTTAATTACAACCCCAAACAAATACTTAACAAGAACAAAGAAGCAAAAGTCAACCAAAGATAATTAACCATTTCAGTGAATACCTTGTTAGTAGCATGGCTCGGCTTAATGTCCGATAAATCTTAAATCAAAACCCCAAATCATCAATGCACAATAATTCACACTAATTTGACTAAATAGTTCCACTCAATAGTCACTTCAGTCAGTAGCCTGACACTGCTATTTACACACCTGGTGGAAAATATATATTCATAAGTCCAGAGCGTTATGCTCGAACCTCAGTGTTTATTGTTACTCATTTTCTTCCTATATGACATTTTTGAAGATTGTAGTTATCAGGGAGGTAAGAAATCAGAAGTGAGTTCCACAGGGGGGGGGGACATGCAAGGACAAAAGCTGTTAGTGTAGAAATTATGTTTACATCTAGTAACATGCTAGTTTGAAGCATGAAAGTTATGTCATATTCTAAATATGATATCAATGTTCTGAGCTCTCAATGTTTATAAACCTTTACCCCAAAGCTAATTGAATGAATATGTAATGCTCTACATATGATATCTTTTATCAGTGTTAAGAATATAATTGTGGATATGCCCCATTGGTTATGGTCAAGCAATTGACAAGCAAATCTGTGGTACTGAACAAGATATTTACTGTTGTTCATCTTTATTCACCAAGACAAAACATATACTCACTAACACATTTTTTTTTAACAATTAAGATCTGAAGCCAGGAGAGCCATACCTGGTATAGCATCAGGGCATTTATTACTATTACTATTATCTGCAAATGCAGATCAGGAGGTGGGCAGACACACCTTACTCAAACCAGAATTACATTTTTTTAAATCTTTAGATAAAGAAATTGTATAAACAAAAATTTCAAAGTAATCATAAATTAACCTTAAAAAACAATTATTTATTTTTAATCTAAGCATGTTTGGTTGAATAATCTGGACATATTATGTCTATTTATTTTCCTTGTGATCCTCTCCAGTTCTCTTATTGACTTCTTAATGTTGATATTAAATCAACTTCCTATTCTTTGTAATAGGGTTGTGTCAACCAGCTTCAGAAAGATTTAATGTCCCTTTTGCACTATTTGTAACATTTCTAAGCATAATGAATAGTTAATGTAATAAACAAATTTAAAAATTCACTCTATATTCTGTACATTACTTTGGTTTAAATATGGAATGTAACTATTTTTCATTAACAAGCCACCTCACTTCCAAGAACTTGGAGTGGTGTAGTCTGTTTAGTTGCTGACATTTCGACAGTGGAATACTTACCCTATATATATATATATATATATATATATATATATATGAGTTACCCACCAACTAATCTGTTTGATCCACATACCTTTTACCTGCAGAGTTAGTAAGATGTGGGAATAGAATAAAATGATTGAATTTTTTTTTTCTTTTAAGTTTTAACTTAGTATATATTCCAATGCCCACTATTAAAACAATACAAGATTTTTTTGAGCAATTATTTTAGTCACACAAGTTACCAAAATCCAAAGTAAGCCAAGCTACACACAATATGTATGTGTACATGTTGAAAATTTAAATTTACACAAAAATCTAACAGGTCTGAAAATAAAACTACATACAAACAACATCAATGGGAAAAGCCATTCTTAATGCTTACAATTGGAATTTCACATTAGCCTCGAATCAGTAATCATTTAGTGAAAAGTATGGGAGATTCTAAAAACATCTCCATTTCAGGGACCAAATAGGCTGGGTTAGAAGGGTTAGGGAGATGGGAGGTGAAGAAAAGATTGAGTCACTTAGAGGGCAGGGAGAATCCAGTGAGATTCTACAGTGACCAATCCTCATTTTTAAACCCTTGTGTAGTTTGCCTGATATAGTAGTCAGGTACAACTTTTCATTTCATGACCAGCTCATTGGAAGAAAACCTGGTCATTATGCAAAGAGAGGCTGTATCTAATTAACAAGGTATCCTGAATAACTTGAATGAATTCTTATTTTATTATTTTAAAAGTTAATATGGACTCCTGGATATTCTATAAACCACAATAATCTAGCAGTCATTAATTTTATTAACTTTTCTAATGTGTTGAGTTTAACAAGAGATCTTCTTTGCTTGAATATTGTTTTCCATTTTCATAGGCATCTCTTTTAATGATGGACCACAAGTTTTCAATTGGATTAATATCTGGTGAGGCTGGGGTCACATTACTTGCAGCCATTTTTATTGCTTCCCAGAGATCTTCTTTGCTTAAATATTGTTTTCCATTCACATGACCCAGGCTAAATAATGTTTTTGTCAATGAATCATATGTTTTTATATATATATATATATATATATATATATATATACATACACACACACAGAGTGAGCATGATGAATTAATCGTCGTTTAAATTATGCAAAAATGAAAATAACACTGACATCTCATTTTAACAGATATATTTAACAAAATTACACAAAAATATCTTGAAATACCAAAGAACAAATTTATTTAATAAAATCGTTATTGACTTTAACCACAGCTTCCAGATGCCTTCGGAATCTCCTACAACTCTTATGGATGGTCTCCTTGTGTAAGTTGGTTAATGCTGCCATAATCTTTGCCTTAATTTCATCATTTGTATTACAAGGAATTTTTGTTGGTCTCTCACTCAACTATGCCCCAGACATAATAATCAAAGGTGTTGCAGTCTGGGGAGTTAGGTTGTCAGATGTAAGGATATGATGTGATCACAGAAATTGTCTGACAGCCATGACTAGGTACTTCTGCTTGTGTGGTGTGGTGCAGAGTCCTGTTGCCAGAAATAGGGTCTTCCATCAGTCACCCTCTTGACCCAGGGCACCACTACCTCCTCAAAGAACTTGATGTAGGCCTCTGTGTTGAGCCTGAGGCCCTCACTAACAAATTCAGGAGTTCTTATCAGAACGGTCAGAGTAAGTTCTCTTAGCTGCCATACCTTTGTAATCACAATTAGACTCATCCAATTCTTTCTGAATCCTCAGCACTTTTCTCAGTCAGAAATGTGTGTATTGGAGCTTATGGCACGAATGCCAATCAGTAAAGTATGCTGTTTCCAAATTTCTGGCCGATTGAATTGTCATGGTGCTCTTTTTCTCACATATGGTACCCAACTGGCCCTACTTTACTGTGTAGTTGACAAAATCAAAAACAATGTTCATGTATGAAATTAAAAGTATAAAATAGTGACAATTTACCCATCACTCCCCCTATATGTAGGGAGTGAGAATAAATACAACCAACTTCAGTTAGAATTTTACATCCAGAAAAAGGGGACACTTTTTAAAATTATTATTGAATGCACAGCGTAACTAATCATATTTAGCTATCTTTTTTTAATTTATTTGCTGAGAGTTCATCCAAGACAAGGCCCAAGGGCCACTCAAGTTAGATGGTTATTAAGTGAAATTGTAAAGGATGAGGAAGATGGAAATAAGACAGTATTATGAGGATGAGTAGATTTCAGTTGGCCCTGAACTCAGAGACCAAGATCGTAGTTGCCACAAAAACATTCTCCTAGGAGTTTGTTCCACAATGAAACAGTTCTAGTGAAAGAGCTAAGTGGAACTTCCTTTTTATCAAAGGATCAGCAATGTATGGGGATGGTTTGCCACCATGAACACAACATAACAAGTCTTAGCTTTGCAGTTCTGAGCTGGTGGTACTAAGGAATGTAACTCATCCAAACATCTGCCATAGTAATAATAGCAATATCATAGTGAAAGGCTGACGAAATTTCATCTACGGGATATTAAAGGTTGCAGGGTGAAGAAGAATTTATCAGCCACAAGGCTGTGTAAGTGCTTTTGAACTCAGCCCAGATATGGCAGCAATGTTCTTAGTCTGATCTGACTCTTGTGAAGATAGAGCATGGCAGTAAGAGTCTGGTATGAATGCAAGGAATCGACTATTCTTCTCGCATCTTTTGAGATAACAGAAATATATGCAGGTGCAAGTTAAGAGTCTCTTCATGATGAAATGTTAGGAGTCATTTTGAATGATGTCTCTTCCCCCATTGAGCTGTAAGAGTTAGATCAGATGAGAGATCAGCTGCCAGGTACCAGTCATCAAGATATTTAATGGTGCACTCATACACTGTGGCATCATCAGCACCTTTTGTTTTTATCACTGTTGTTCATAAGTATCCCATATTGTAATAGCAGTAGTTTCATTAGGGAAATTGATATGTTGTATGAACCAGGGGGAAAATTAACTATGGAAAACTCGAAAATTAGAGCACTTTCTACACATTTTCACATTAATAAATTTTTATTATTTTTTTTAGGCATTTCACCCCAAGCAAGGGGGTTACAGAAAGTGAAAGTAAGAGTGAAGAGGAATGTTTGAGGAAAGGATAAAGAGAAGGATGGGGATCAGGATTAAGGCATCAGATTACATTTAAATTTTTGAAGATTATAGCTATCAGGGAAGCAAGTAAGAGGAAGGGAGTTTTACTTTTGGGAAGTGTGAAAGAAGAAGCTGTTGGAGTAGAAGTGGTTACATTTAACAATTTTGACAATAAAAGAGTGAGACTGAGATATCAACCGAGTAGCATGCTTAAATTCATGCAGTTGGGGCACCAGTGAAAATAGCTCATCAGAGTAGTTGCCATGAAAATATTTGTAGAAAAGACAGAGGGAAGCCACATCATGTGTGTGGGAAAGTGACTGGAGTCGAGATACCAGGTCAGGACCTATCACATTGCATATCCGTCTTTGGATTTTGTCAAGAACCTTGAAATGAACAGTGGGGGCACCAGACCATATATGGCAACAGTATTCAATGCAAGGACGAATGGTAGATTTGAAGGATAGACTCAGACAAGAAAAACCTTCTGGCATGACACAGAAAACCAACTTTCCTTGCGGTAGATGTAGCTATTGATTCATTATAGTTGTTCCACTTCAGGTCAGTGGAAAACATGAGACTAAGAAAGTGCAGAGAAACACTCTCGTAAAGTTGAGCCTCAGCCATGCTGATAGGAGGCAGGGAGTTTTCTCTATGGTGGGTAAATGAGAGCGGTTTTGTTTAAATTATTTTTCCTTTTAATTTCTGCATTCTTTAAAGGCCAAAATTATGGTCAAACCCATTGTAATGATTAGCTAATGCACTCATTGTTGTGTTCAGACATTTTTTGGCCAAACCATGTTGAAACACCAGTTCCCACCAAAATTAACCAAGTCAAGCCTTGTCAGTAGCTAGATGGCTGACCACTTAGGAATACCAACTGAAGTAAACATGAACATGCAGGTGGTGTAATGGATAATGGCTTGGAATCTTTAATCAGAGAGCAAATTCGCATTGGGTTTGTTATATTCACTTACGTGCAAAATACCCTAAAGGTATGAATCCACCTCTTTTCCCTCTCCCAGTTATGGATTAATTAGTAAGACCTTTATCACTAAATTATTATTTTTCTCAAAAAGAAAAAAAAAATTATTGCAATCAAAAAATATTTTCTGGCTTTAAATAACCTGCAAAATCAATTAATCAGGGAAATACTGATTAGCAACACAGGCATATCTTTTAGATTTATTTACATTCTCTGGAATATGAATGTATAGAAACTACTGTGACCACAAAGTGGAGGCTCAGTTTATATATTGATTGTAATGCAGAATTGATCCCCCACTTTATATCCACATCATAATTTTTCATCAAATTCTGATTAGATATGAATCCACCTCTTCCCCCCATCTATAGGTTAATTAATAAGTCTTGTATCACTAAACCATTATCTTAAAAAATATTCTTATAATCTGAAAGAAATTTTTTGATTTAAATAAACTGCAATGGGTTGATAAACCTTAAAAAACAATCACTTTGGCATTTTTCACAGTCTATCATGTAAATGACTGCTTCAGGTTTTAGGTTGTTTTTATTTTGTTTTGTATGATTTAAATCGTATTCTTTTTGAAATTCTTTTCATTATTGAGTTGTTAGTGAGTATCATGTATCTAACATATTTTATTCCTACAACTTTTTTCTTGAAAATTATAAGAGAAAAAAAATTATTGTTACGTTTTACCTGAATTATTCAAAGAAGAAAAAGTCAAATGTTTTATTTTTAAAATTCTGTTAGATGGTGGCTCCTGGCAGCAGACAATGGTCACCCCCAGGCTTGTGTGAAGGCCCAGTCAATGTTGGGAATGTTTTATTCTGTACCTGACTACCAGAATTTCGAGCGGGCCTTTTTCTGGCACACCGAAGCTTGTGGCAACGGTAACCTCGAATCACAAGGTACAGCAGCAAACAATATTATTTTGCTTTACAATTTCATATTTGTGATATGTTAATCAAAAGCAGTAATTTGATTCCTGGTGTTAAAGATACTAATATATATATATATATATATATATGTGTAATATTGGGCAGCATGTATTTTATATTATAAAGAGGTAATCATACACTGAATCAATTAGTAATATTACTGTAATTAATGGTGAATTCTCTTCAATAACAGACTTAATATAAGCATTAATATACTAACAATCCATTGAATGATGCAATCCTTATCTATAAAATTGTCGTCAGATGGATCTGGTGTATTTTTAGAGCAGCAAGTACTTTTGAAAATTTCATGTTCTCATCATCAGGCTGTGATGTTTTCATTAGAAATACAACTCCAAGATGAAATAAATGTGTTGCAGATCAAAAGATGATTTTTTTTTTTTTAAGAATGTGTTATTTATTAAAGGTTATGTAATTTTGGAACATACAAGTTACAACACGAGAGCTCCAATATTTCAAGTGAGAATTTTTTATATGAATTTTGTTATGTAATAAATCCACAAATTGTTTTCAAAGTGTTTTCCAGTAACGTGGCATGAACTAAGTATATAGTTCAGTTAATTGCACATTCCAAAATTATATAACCTTTAATAAATAACACATTCTTAAAAAAAACATCTTTTGCTCAACAATACATTTATTTTGTCTTGGAGTTTTATTTCTAAACGGAAAAAATTACAGCCTGATGATAAGAACATGAAGTTTTCAAAAGTACTTGCTACTCTAAAAATACACCAGATCCATCTGAAAACAATTTTATACATAAGAATCATGCTATTCAATGGATTGTTAGTAAGTAATTGCTTATATTAAGTCTGTTATTGAAGAGAATTCACCATTAATTACCTTAATATTACTAATTGATTCCTTGTATGATTACTTCTTTATAAAATATATATTACCCCCCTCCTCCTCAATATTAAGTATTGTAACAAAAATAAATTTTAAAACTCTTCCTCCCCTCCCTAAACTCGACCATGTCTCTCACACTATTCCTCACCACCCTCTATATCAACTTATATAAACATAATACTGCCCATCAAAAGTGTAAATTTTAAATTCATTTTTCATTTCACCTTTGAAAGTGAAGTCTGAAGATCCAGAGAAAAATAAAATTCTCTGGTGAAATAAGTTATAACTAATGGAGCCTTAAAGTGGTCTGTTTTTCTTTAAATTAAATTATTCACTCTGAATTAACATTGAGCTCTCAGGATTTCATCCTTCTTGGAATTATCTGTACAGATTACCAAGATTTTTGTTAAATATATATATATATTACAAACTTTGGTTCATCACATTAAACAAGGAAAAAAGTTAATATAAACATATGTCCACAAATCCTTCATTTTTGAGTTATTTAAAGTTTATGGTAGATGCTGTTGAATGTACAATACAAGATACAATCACAAAATACTTATTACCATAGTTTGTGATGCAACAGATTCTGTTTCAGCAATGTAACAATAAACAGCAGCAAAGGTTGGATGACTCAGCTGCCTTCATTCTAGAAATGCAATCTCATATATCCATGCAGCTTTGTGTCCATTACCATTCATGTGGCCATATGTAAAAATCGTATCTACCTGTTCCCAATATTAATATCCTGCCATTGTTAAATGGAACATTTCTCAGTTAACTCACTACTGGACATGTTAAACATTGAAGACAGTCTAATCACAAATGTACACAAATGACAAATGTAACCTAGTCTACATGGCAACACAGTATCATCTACTGTAAACTTTCTTTAAACTTAACTCAAAAACTAAGGATTTATGGGCATATATTTATATGGATTTTTGTCCTTGTTTTGATATGAGAAACCTGCCCTTAAGTTTGTAAAAGTATTTTTGATATGCCCTGTATATTCAAATGTTATTTTTAGTGGATACTTTCGTGTACTTGAATAGATGTTCTGTTCATTTGAATAGCATTTTTTAGTCTACTGGCCAGCATACTTGAGAAAACTTAATAAGAAAAATTGTGCCCTCTGGCAGGATTTGAACCTGCATCATCCTTTGTAGGAGTACCCACTGTCTTATCCAGTGTGCTTTTACTGATCAGAGACAGAGCTTCACACTCAATTAAGGTCCTCTTTACTGTAAAGAACAATCACTCATTCAGATTTTAACAAAAGCCATTTCTGATTTGTATCAGAAATGTAAACTAAGCAATTTCTAAAGATTTAATGAATTTCTTTTTTGTAATCTGACTGAGTCCACAGCCCAGTAGATGAAATAAATTTTCAAATAAATGGAGCATCTACTCAAATATTGATATCCACTAAAAATAATGTTTGAAGTAATAAAAAATCTATTGAATTAAAAAGAAAAAAATCCATCAATTCTTATATACACACACACACGCGCACACACAAGTATAGGACTGGTGTATACAGAATAAATTTCAATAACCAAAAAATACTATTCTTAATAGTGTTCAATACAGTGTAGAAGTTCAATTCGATCACTTGATAAGACACCAGTAGTGTTGAAACGAAATGGCTATTTTTGTAGTGATTTTATAACATATTTATGTTATAATTTTCAAATAAATTATATATATACACTGCGTGCCAAATTATTATTCAGATAGATCCAATGTATATAATTTAACTGTAATTTATACACAAATAACATCATGAATACACACACCTATGATTCACATAATTGTAAATACATACATATTCACATTCATGGGAGGGGGGAAAAAAAGTTTCTTTATTATTAATATATATATATATATATGTATGTATTGTCATAAATAATAACATTTTTTTGTTTATGAACTTTATTCATCAAATTATTTCATTATGTTGCCAACAATAGAAATTACTTATGACTCAGCCTTATTTATAATTTCAGTGTGAATTTCTGGGATTAGGAGTTATCATTATTTACAATATCTATCTACATGTGGATAATTGTCCTAAATTTGTTGTATCCAGCCTTCATGATAACCTCCAGGAAACTGACTTGTTGCGCCTTCTCTGGCTAACGTTCTCAGCTGACGTGAAGTGGAAAGACTATATTGAATCCAATGCTAGGTCAGCTGCTAAGAAAGTTGCAAGTTAATTTTTCTTTCCAGAATCTATCATATATATCTATGTCTACCACTCGTCCATGCTTAGAATATTGCTGATACATATACAGGATGATTGAAAAGTAACTCCCTATTTTATGTATAAGTAGCCAGCCAGGAGTCCTGACTTAACACCCTGTGACTTTTTTTCTTTGGGGAGGGTTAAAGGAGCAAAAGTCTATTTTACCAAATTAAGACTTTGGAAGAACTTAAAGTGTGAATACAAGAAGTTATGTCTTCCATACCAGAAAAGATTCTGATGAAATCAGGTGTTGCAATTCTTGGGTGACTGGAGATGCTGGTAGAGAAATCTGGTGCCCATATTGAATTTTAAATAAAACCCTCATGCTAAACACTTTCCTCTCATATCCATTTCTTGTAAGAATCTTAGTTTTTATATATATATATATATAATAAAAAGGCTTAAACACTAATATTCCATGGTCATTGCATGCCCGTATTCCAGCTTTGAAACCTCTCATTTCAAAGCAAAACCAAAGGGCACACCTGGAGTATGTGAGAGAACATGTTGTTTGGACTGACGCACAATGGGATACAGTTCATTTCAGTGACGAGTCCAAGGTTACTATATTTGGTTCTGAGGGCAAAACTTACGTACACCATAGAACAGGTGAAAGACTGTCTTGTCAATGTGTCAAGTGTTAAGTTTGGTGGCGGCAGTGTGATGGTGTGGGGAATGATTTCATCTGCAGGAGTTGGCCCTATCATCCGCGTACATGTCAATATCAATGCTGAAATTTACAAAAGGCTTCTTCAGCAGAATGTGGTAGCAAGATTACACCATAATCTTTATGAATCTCCTATTTTCATGCAGGACAATGCATCTTGCCACTAGGCTCAGAAGGTTATGGCTTTATTTGAAGAAGAAGGAATCACCCTAATGAAGTGGCCAGCCCAGAGCCCCGACCTTAAACTTTTCTGCTGGAGTCTCTTGCATCAATGGTCCCAAATTCTGCTTCTGGAGATCCCCATATATTTTTTTGGCTTTCTCAGCAATAATCATTTTTGTCAGAGTATCGCTTGCAAGCTGCTTCTCGTTAATCCAAAGCAACTTTTCCACCTCTTCATGGATATTCATCCTTCACCTGGACAGCCTGGAGACACACCCTTTGCTGGTGTAACACCCTTTATCCTTCTGCTTTGGAATGGTGCAGATTATTGACACCATTCAGTCATAATGCCCTGCCAAGTTCACTACACAGACTCCCTCTCTCGTATTTTTCTATTATTTCTCTCTTCATTTCTAATCTAATTAACTTTTTCTTCTTATTACTTATCTTTAATACTTACTTTCTTTGAATCCATGGTTAAATAAATCCAAAAAATGCACATTTTACAGAACCAATTATGAGCATATTCAGGTGCACACAGGGGCTGTATCTGGCACAAAATTATCAGGATGTTACCACTACGATATGAATACTTGAATTGAGTGAGGTGGTGATTGGTAACTAAAGAGAAAGAGTGGTAGTAATCAATAGTTTTGGTATGTGATGTAATCTGTGATAAGTACTTTGAAGAATTTTCTTCAATAAAATGAAGAAATATTCTGGACATCATGCATTCATAAATGTGATTCACCTTGCCTTTAATCATGTTGTATCTTGGAAATAGATGATGTCAGCTTAGAATGGTTCCCTTAGATGTGGCAGAAGGTCAAAAGTATGAGGCACCCAGTGAGGATTGAACTCACTAGTCAGTCGTAATTGTTCTAGCGAGACAAGCTTGCTAACCATTACACTGCCTCGAGGTACCCTTAGATTTTCTAAGCACAGCTTAGATGTGGCACAAGGCCGAATGTATGGAGGCACCCAGTGAAGATCGAACTCACTTTTCAGTAGTAACTGATCTAGCAAGACAAGCTTGCTAACCATTACACCATACCAAGGTATCCCTGACTGCTTCTGTATATATGACAGTTACTCATACTGCAAATTTTTACTTGTTCTGTGATACAGAACAAGTAAAAACATTTTTGTGATACAAAAATGCTCCAGAATAGCAGCTCATAAAGCAAGTTGCTTGTATAATGGTGCACTCATACTACGAGGTTCTACTGTATTTTAAAATGGGGAGTTACTTTTCAATCACCTCATGGCTCCTTATTTTCCATGTATACTCATTTGCTAGAGTTTCCAGCTAATCCCTCTTGTAGATCCCAACTCAGGCACATTTGTGTTTGTTCAACACTCGCAGAACAAACCTGTAATTTATATTGCAACTATGCTGAGCAGACTTTAGTTACAGTTTCTCAGAAAGAGTACATAATCTGGTAAGATCAACAGTTTGAATGCTCAGTCACGAAGACTTGTGACTTCATTCTAGCACAACCATTTGATGGTTTCTGAAATAGTTCTGTCCAGCCAATTTCACTTTCAGGGCTTGCGAAAACCCATGTCATTGTTTTCAGTTCAGTTTGCAAGAGTGCCATATTCTGGGTCATCTGTCCAAGCCAATATTTTTGAGAAGTCACCTCTTTCACAAATTGTCCATTTACAAAATGTGACAGATATTAAGGCTGTCTATAGAAATACAATGCTAACCAATTATGAGCATATTCAGGTGCACACAGGGGTTGTATGCAGGTGAAACTTGTGATCACATTTGGGATCTTTTAGCCTGAAAGGGCCAAATAAATAGTTAAAAAAATTGTCCTGCTAATTGTGATAATTTTAAATTCAAAAAATGATTTCTTGGATTCACTCTTAATTTTACTCAGTACTTCATTGGCCAATAAATTACCCTTCAAGGTTACATTAAAATTCCAGCAGGTGTTTCTCTAGTTTCCTCAGTTTTCAACAACAAGTTCAAACTCCTCTATAGGGATGTTGACAGCAATTGTATTTAAGTTTGTCCTTGAAGTGTAACCAAGGACAGCCTACGTTACACTTACCATGAAAAAGTTGGCTATACATGAGGATTTTCGGCATCCAATCATCACTCATTCTGATGAAATGACCAGCCCATCTGAACTGTGGTTGCTTCAGAAAGGATTCAACACCACATTTGATGAAAAGATCAGGGTTAGGGATTTTGCCCTGCCATGTATAACCACATATTGAATGAAGACAGTGTTTATGAAAAGCATCAAGTTGATTTTATATATGTATATACTCACACACACACACACACACACACACACAAGTATAGGATTGGTGTATATGGAATAAATTCCAGTAACCAAGAAATGCTAAAATGCTATTCTTAAAAGAGTACTCAATACAGAGTAGAGCAAATATAAATATTTATTTGTAAATTATAACATAAATATGTTATAAAATCACTACAAAAATAGCCATTTTGTTTCAACACTTCTGGTGTCTTATCAAGTGATGGTGTTGAATGTACCATCACGTGATAAGACACCAGAAGTGTTGAAACAAAATGGCTATTTTTGTAGTGATTTTATAACATGTTTGTTATAATTTTTGAATATATATATATATATATATATATATAGGATTAATGCAAATAAAATTTATCACTTAGTTGATTGATGCTATATTCAATACCTCGACTTTGGATTTTCATAGGCAAACCATTTTGTAATCGTTTCATACACTCATCAGATTTTAGCAGTTCTTTGCAGATTTTTCTCATTTTCGTTATTTTTATATTATGTTAAAAATTGATTTATTATATATAACGGAAAAAACTTCACAAGGAATGAGATTACTATTGGAAACAAAACATAAATAAAAATATATTACCAATTTTTGTTTTTATGCAACGCACAATGAAAATGGCTAAAGTAGAAGCCAAAATGCCTCTAGATAATAAAAGGTCTACAGAGAAAAGAGAATTTCTCCACACAGTCCTTAAAAATAAAATTTTTACCCACACAAGAAAAAGCAGATAAGAAAAAGAAGATAAAAAAAACATTAGAAAATATTCTGTGTTGCTCATATTTAAAGAAATGTCCATAAAAGAAGGATTGCTGCATATATATATATATACTTCCCATACTTAATACTTCTCGTTTTCACTCTAACGTGGTAATGTGTAATGTCATGAGCTGTGGTGCGATTTTTGTTTCCAGCATCTCATATGCATGAGTTTGTCATTGCTTGGAAATCTTCCATGTAAACAAAATCAGACTATCATTATTGTTTTGTCCGTGTATTGCTTAATATATTGTAATGTAATTGTCATCTTTGTTAATGGCTTATGCAAGCTGAAAGCTTAGATAGGATTAAAAAAATATGTATCAATATTGTGATTTTCTTTTTTTTAATGATAATGCCATTAAGCTTATCAGACGATATGAAAAGAATTTACATAAAATAGACAAAACTTGTCTGTATTATTTAATGAAACATGCATCAATGAAAAAATGCTGCCTAAATATATATATTTATATATATATATAGTAAAGATAATAAATCTGTATATAATCCAAGTGGATCCTAGTAATGTAAAATATTAAAACTGATCCACAAAAAGAGTTCAATGTATGTATTATTACAAAGCAAGATTTATACACAATAAAATTCAAAATTACCTCATCTTATGAGATAATTTTTGATCCTATTGTGTGTGTATATATTTTTTTTTTTTCTTTTCTTCTATTTCCGGTGTCATTCTAATATTTGCGTGCTTATATATTTAATTATATTTATGTGTTTGTGTATAAGGATGCAAATGTGTTTGTCATGTCATTTGTATAATCCTTCTCCCTATCCACCTTTTCATCTGAATTCTGACTTTCCTGTATATAATGTTTGTAACATTTATAAATACTTACATCAGCATTGAATTTGCCAGATAAATTGGCGCTTAGCTAAGAACAGTAATAATATATATTCCCTCCACCCAGTTTCATTTTTTTTTTTTAATAATTTTGTAATATTTTAAACCTAATTCTTGGTTTAATTTAGAATTTGAAATTTGTAATTTTTAATTTTACCATGAAATTAGAACTTCATTATCGATTTCTAGTTTAATCTAACATTAACTTTAATCAACTAACAGTTTGTTTTTAGAATAAACTGTCACTTTTTTGAATTTTCATATACTTGTATTCTGATTGGTCATCATAGGTTACATAACAAGGTTTCCCCTATTGTGGGGATTTGATTTGTGTGCCTCTGTAGAAGACTCCCTTAAGAGTTGCTTATTTTATTTATATATATATATATATATATATATATATATATATATATATAGATGCATGTTTCATTAAATAATATAGACAAGTTTTGTCTATTTATTTTAAGTAAGTTCCTTTCATATTGTCTGATAAGCTTAATAACATTATCATTGAAAGACAAAAGGAAATTGCTATATTGATACATGTTAAGGCTTCAGCTTACATAAGCCATTATCAAAGATGATAATTACATTTCAACATATCAAACAATACATGGAAGAAACAATAATGAAAAATTTCAAAGCAAAAATAAACTTGTGTATACGAGATGCGGAAGCAAAAATCACATCACAGCTCGTCACACATGACCATGTGAGAGTAAAAACGAGAAGTATATATATATATATATATATATATATGTGTGACGGGTACACACCTGGCCCAGGGCCGAATCCTTTGGTTACGGCGCCAACTGTGACGTCGCTCCTCCTGGTCCCAAGCGTGCCGCTCCAACCTCTTGGTTAGATGATCACCAGCCTCGCCTTTCCCAACCCGCTTCCAATACCTGGTTGCTAAAGCAACTGTACTGATCTCTGGTCTGTCTACCCACGCTGTGTTTAGATCTTAGACAGACGGGACCAGCAGGGATTGGGCCGTATGCAAGTTGAGTCCAACGGGGGTGGCAAAACACAAGTAAAAGAAAAAAAAAAACTCACGAGACAAAAAATTACTGATAAAAAAAAGGGTGACAACCTTTTATATCTAATGTCCGTTACATAAAGAAAAATTGTTCTCATTCCCGACCCGCTCTGTGGACTATGGCACCAAGCTTCTATCATACAACTTAACGATTTCGAATTGTCTACTCTCTAGAATTGTGTATGTCGGAGTGTGGTTTAGTTCGACACTGGGGCTAATTTCTATCAATCATTCGCAGTTGATTCTTCTCTTCGACTTGAGTTGTATTTCTTCACTTCGATCTGGTTGGGTCGAATTCTGTTCTCGGCTGGGCTTGATTTTAACTTCTTCTTCTTCTTCCGTCCAGTAACTCTTTGGCCTTGTCTTCGACTTGGCTGCAACTTCTCCGCGGCTTTCGAGTAATCTTCTTCTTCGTCGACTTAGATAGAACTTCTCTTGTCTTTGACTTGGGCCGGAAGGATTTCTTGTTTTCGACTTGGGCTGGAAGGATTTCTTGCCGCAACTCAGCCGCAACTCTCTGTCGTCCAAGGTGATCTCTTCTCGCTGCCGTCCGGGGCTGAACTCCTTTTTTTGTCGATTGGGGTCCTGCTTTTATTGACACCGCAGCAAACCGGGGTGGGTCTGTCGGCGTCAGGGCTCTCTCGATAATCCCAAAAGTCGCATTAGTTCTGATTTCCCATTATCGCTATTATTTTCACCCCTACTTCCTCACAGTGCCTCTGGGGGGAAGATGCATACCCATCTCTCCCGGTCTCTCGTATGTCAGGTGACCGTTTTCGACCAATGGTTCTTGATCAAGCATTCTCCCTCCTCTTTCCGCATATCACGTGACCGCTTTTGGCTAATGAGACTGTGGTGGGACACCTCCCGTCTCCAATCGGGCGTGGCTTACATCGTTCTTGTTCTAAAAAAAACAAAATCTAATTTGGCCTTTTTCACACGTACGAAAAATGATAATCTTGGCTTTTTCTCACCTGGGTTCTGTCAAAACAGCCTGCCGCTAATTAGATGTGACTTCAGGAAAGAATATTGGCGCTATCTGTGAGCCGAGACAATCGTTTTCTTTCCTTCTTTGTTTTTGGTCAGACCTGATAGTCAAAAATCCTAATTATCTGAATTGAAAATGTCTCCACTTCATCATCGTGGGGTTCCAATTTTTAACAGGTCAGAATCTGTACACAGTTCCACCGGTCACCCCCTCAACACAAAAGACACCTTTCCTCCGATTAAAAAAAATCTTTATTGTTTCAGCCAACCTTAACAAACTTCCATCCTACGCGGACACGGAATTAGTTCAAGTGCTTGACCTGATAATTTTGACACTTGTTAGGTGCTGGTCGTACGTGTGTGTTTTCGCTTACGACCTGGTTTCGTATTATGTTTCTGTCTTTCCTCTTCTTTTTGTTTTATTTTATTATCTCCAAACTCTATTTCTTCAACCAAATATAACAATTTCTATTTCCCTGGATTTCGGTCAGGTAATTTGACCTGATATATTTTGACAACTGTCTTGTCTTAGTTTTACTTATGACCGGGTTTTGTATTATCTATTCCTCTTTCTCTTTCTTTTTATTATTTTTTTTCTCTTTGGATCGCCTAAATACAGTTAGTCTCAAAACTCAATTATTCTTCGTTTCTAAATAACTAACAACTGGTTAATAAACCGAATAAAAATTAAATCATATTTCTATGAATATCTCTTTTTAGTCTTTCTAAAAATGCAGGGTGCCACATATATGTGTGTGTGTGTTTCTTTTATTATGCTATTTTTAGTGGGTAGATATGTATGAGTTGCTGCCCCTGTGAAATTATTAACAAGCCAAGATTAAGAAGTTCTACTAGTTAATAACTAGTTAACCGTAGTTAATAATTTTATTGTTTAAGAAAAATCATAAAACAGAAATTTAAATGCTTGCACCTGCTAAAAATAATGTTTATACTAATAAGAAATGTCAGATTAAGAAAATTTATTTAAGAAGTATAGTGTGTGTGTAAGACTGACATCATTGTTACAAATAAATAGCCTCACTTGGCTGGTATAATGTGTTTAGTTCTCACTGGGTGCTCCAATATAGTGGCCTTTTATCAGACAGCAAAGCTTCATAAATAATTATATTTGTAAGAACTTGGGCACGAAAAGCCTATATTTTTGATCTTTACTTACAAGTGTGAAAAACAGAAGCTATGGTTGGAAGGCTGTCTTATAACCGAAAAGATAGAAGACAGGCATGAAACGAAACTTACATGAGGGGATTTCTTAACATCACCTGTACACATCTATCATAGGATAATGGTCTGCAGGTTTTAGTATTTTCCTTTATGTTGTGGAGTAGCTGAACACCCCCATAAGATGGACTGCTCTAAGACTATTTAAACAGCACTCTCTCTTAATGAGGGAGGGGAGTTGACAATTAACTGTTTATTACACTAGCCTGTGTTCTCAACCATGTAACCATATTATTATCTGGAATAAACTACTACTTATTTTCTATATATGTGTCAATCTTTCCTATTTGCAACAACACTTTTTTAAATTGATATGCTTTTAGTATATAATTATAGTATTGTGATAACATGGTTGAAATGCTGTCATTCTAATCACTCAGCCATGCAAGTGATTAGAATGACAGCATTCCAACCATGAGTCACAGGCTTGAATCTCACCATGGTCAATTTGTCGACAAGGTGACTTTCTTGATAATATCGGGCCTGGGGAGACAATCCCAAAAAAGCCACACAGCAAATCGACCTAAGCCATAAAAGTAAAATTGGGTAGATGATAGTTGGTTAGCACAAAATCACAAGTCACAGTTTGAGCATACTGGCCTTGATCTCACTCTCTCCCAGAAACTGTAACTAAGATCCATTCAATATAGTTGCATTATGTAAATAGTCCATGGTTAAAAATGTAGTTGACAGAAATTCTCAACAAACTGAATTGACAAAGTTTCCAATAAGCAATAACAAAAGAAAAGAACAGGTCAAAAATAATACAAAGAAAACAATATATGCAAGACAAAAGCAGACAAAAAAGTTCACAAGCTAAGAATGGGATTAACACACAAAAAGGGATACAGACAAGTGAATGCAGCATTCTGACTTCAAGACAAGAAAGAAGAGAAATATGGTGGATGAAACCTATAAGTGATCTAATCTTATTGGCTAGAAAGAAATCCCAGCATGCATCTGTACAGTTTGTCTATAAATATGAGGAGGTGGGTGTTTTTACAGTTATTCCCTATTGCATTGGAAACACAGTATAAACCACAGGTTGGTTCTGTAGGTGTGGAACAAAATACAAATGTACCTGAGAGGTGTCTGCAAAAGGGATTAGCTAGCCACTCTAACAGACAGGTGTACTTGGAAACAAGTAGCCAGATCTTATGTACATTGCGTACTACCCATGAAAAATGAAAAACATTATTTATGTAATACACATTTTTAGTTTAACTCCTATCACTTGTCTAAATCGTTCCCAAATGGTGTGACACGCCTCATAGGTACAGGGGAAGAGGATAGCAGGTGAAGCAGAATGATTGAAAGACAATCAAAGATTTAGAAACAGTTTGAAAAAAATTCATATGCCAAAAATAAGTATGATTTCAAAATTTAAAATATTATTATGGATTACTTGTAATTTCATGCATGAGTCCCAATATAAATAGTTATAAATAATTATTGACTAATTTTTATCATTGTGATAGTTTTGTATTATATCAAGTATTAAGAATATAGTAACTAGGGTTTGCAAATTGGAGGAGAGTGTTATCAATGATAATGTTTGGACTTTGAATCCGTGGTTATCTCCCTTTAACCCTCCCTCTGTCATGATTGCCATTAAATATAAAGCTTGGCATTAACAGTGTCTGGCATTAGACCGACTGCCTAGACCAGTGCTTATCAGCCAGGGAGTTCTTGGAACTTTAAGGACAGGGTTGCTATATTGTATTTTTGATGCCAAATTACTTAAATTTGGCTTTTTTAATGTTGATTTGGCACCAGAGAATTCATTTGGCATCTTTGGCATTTTCTTGGCTTTTTTTCCATTATAAAATATATAATAAACAATATATTACAGCTATGATAAAAACCTTTTTTTTTTTTCATCCTCAGTGATATGCCTGAATTATAGGAGATTTCAGCCATTTTATCATCATATCCTTAATCCAGAAGGGGAACAGCTCCAAGAAATTTGGTTTTTTTTTTTCACAAATCTATGCCAATTTCAGCAGCCTATCAAAAGGAAGAAATTTCTCTTTCATAATTCTCTATCATATAAATAAATAAACTAATGACCATTTTTCTTGGTCTTTCATATATTCAATCCTTTTCTCTGATGTTTCTTTCATAACTTAATATTAAGTTCTTTAAATGAAAAAAAAAGTCTGACTGATACACATGCTAAAAAAATGAATAATTATTAAAACAGTTATTATTCTATCATTTGATTTAATAAGTCAGGTAAAAAAAAAAACTTTTTAAGTAAAAAATTTAAATTTCATGAAATTTATCTCAAAACGTTTTCGTTCATAAAATATTATTAAAATTCTCAAAAGAAAACACTAAAAATAATATTTTCCAGCAAATCAGATTTGTATGACTATTGATATCTAAATAAATTAAATTTCAGAATTTACAGCTAAAAAAAAAAAAAAATTCACTATACAAATGCTTAAAATTGCAAGAAATTATAAAGTGGTTTCATTATAAAATGCTTAAAATCCCAATATATATTAATAAATAAAATTTTGTATGTTTATTCAGGTTTTTACTGGTATTTATATAAAAATTTTAATTTGGCTTTTTATACAAATTATTTCACTTTAAATAAAAATCTTAATCTGGCAACCCTGCCTAGGGATCCACAAGAGGTTGCTAGGGGTTCTGTGAGAAACAGTAATAAATAGGCTAATGCATTTTTGAGTAATTTTTGTTTAATTTTAATATACACATGCAGCATATTTTTGGAAAATCCTTGGTTATCAAGGATTTAATTATAATAAATAATAATAAAATTATCATTTATGTTTATTTTTTGTGTGTGTTTACCTTGATGTGAGGTCTCCTAAACAAGCAATATGAGATATATATATATAAGTGAACATAGAAGTCAACACTTAGAGGCGACAGTCTGTTTCATGCTAGACGCAATTGTCGGGCTACAAGTGCTGTTATTTTTCTCGGCTATTTATATATATACGGGTCAGTGGTGCATTGTGGGTAGTCTATTTTGGCGGTTATTTTACCGGAAGTCGTTTATTTGTTTATTTATTTGGGTTAAATTATTTTACTTGTTTTTATTTATTTATTTTTTATTTTTAACCAAGAAAAATAACAGCACTCATGGCCTGAGGATTGCGTCTAGCATGAAACAGCCTGTCACCTCTAAGTGTCGATTTCTATGTTCACTTTTATATTTACACATGCTCTATCTCTGATATTGAGCACTTTATCCCATAAATATAGCACACCTTAAGACTATATTTCTTTATATATATATATATATATATATATATATATATATATATATATATATATATATATATATAAATTTAAATATATTTGAAACAGTACAGAAGCATATTAAGACATTAAAATTTTATATTGTAGACCATGATAGATTTAAAACAAAAACATACACCAGTCGACCGGTTTCGTCCCCTCTCATCAGAACTGTTAACGGGGAACTAAAATTATGAGAAAAATTTTTATTCAGTATTATAGCAGGTACGTGTTGTTTAATTCTAACGTCCAATTTTTCTTTGGGCGATACCATTCGTAACACGTATGGGTCTTTGATTGCCGATCACTTTATAAAGAATCCCATTTGTGCGATGAATTTCAGTGCGAACTGGTTTTCCGTTTTGGCCAGTTCACGCTCATTATTCCACCTTAAGGTGTTGGAGACACTTTACATCAGGTCCAGGCAACTTACTCTTTGCAAACAAAGAGATTGTTTGTTTGGACTTGCTGCGCTGCGTTTCTAGCATCTTTGTTGGTATAATTTTTATAATAATTTCTTTCTCCCTGTTCCACTCATTCATGTCATCCATAACAGACTTTTTCTTTTTCTTTTCCTCATAATTTTAGTTCCCCGTTAACAGTTCTGATGAGAGGGGATGAAACCGGTCAACTGGTGTATGTTTTTGCTTTAAATCTATCATGGCCTACAATATAAAATTTCTTGTTTTTAATGCCTTTATTATATATATATATATATATATATATATATATATATATATATATATATATTGCATTGTTGCTAAATGGGGGTCAGTTTTTTGTTAAAAAATATATTATGTTTGCCATGTTATCTATGATAAAATTATAAAAGAGGTATTAATAATGGTATATAATCATTTTTATGCAGTGGTTATGTTCTCAGCTGACATGAAGTGGAAAGACTATATTGAATCAATTGCTACGTCAGCCGCTAAGAAAGTTGTTTCACTCTGTTGTGTGAGACAAATTTTCTTTCCTGAATCTATCTTGCATATCTATAAGTCTACTGTTCATCCATGCTTAGAATATTTTGCTGCCACATATGGTCTGGTGCCCTTGTTATTTACCTAGAGCTCTTTGATAAAATCCAAAGAAGAATCAGCAATATTATTGGTCCTGATCTGGCAGCTTGGCTTCAGTCACTTTCCCATCGTAAGGTTGCCTCTCTGCACCTTTTCTATAAATACTTTCATGGTAATCAGATAAGCTCTACACTATGGTACCTAGACTTTTTGAATTTAAGTGCAATAGTAGACTGACATCAAGATCTCATCAATTTACAGTTGAACTGGTTAGATGTGACCATAAATTCTATGCTAACAGTTTCTCATACTTCTCCCTTGTGGAACTCCCATCTGGCTGAATGCTTTCCAGCCAACTTTAATCTGCAAAAATTTAAATGCAATATCAATCGCTATCTACTATCCTCCTGATTACTCTTTCCTTTTCCCGCTCATTAATGTTTCTGTTCCTAATTCTTCCACACCCTGTAGCCCCTTGTGTCTTAGTGCCTTTAATGCCTTGCATGTGGAACTCTCTTCCAGCTCCATGCTTTCTAGCTGACTCTAATTTGCAAAAATTTAAATGCAATGTCTGTTGCTGTCTACTGTCCTGATTACTCTTTCCTTTTCCCGCTCATTATTAATGTTTCTGTTCTTAATTCTTCCATAGCTTGTAACCCCTTGAGTCTTGGTGGCTTTAATGCCTTAAAAAAATGGGGGAGGGCTTTAGGCATGAAAACTCTTTCAAGTGTTTCACAATGATAAAAAGGTCAAGAAACACTGATCGAGACTGGAAGATTGACTTCCCACAATGCACCACTGATCTGTATATATAAATAGCCAAGAAAAATAACAGCACTCGTGGCCTGACCATTGCGTCTAGCATGAAACAGATTGTCGCCTCTAAATGTTTTGCTGTACTAGAACCATTTTTCTTGTTTTTTTTTTTGTATTTTATCAACAGGAGCTCTTGGAGTGATGTACAAATTTGGCATTGGGGTGTATAAAAACAAAGAATCTGCCTTTATTTGCCTAAAAGAAGCTGCTAATCGAGGGAATGTCTATGCAATGGGAATTCTTGTCTGTCATTATTATGACTGCAAAATGTTTACAAATGCTGTCCACTTAGGATCCAAGTAAGTGTTCTCTTTACACATCATTTTTATTTCAGCACATAAGCGATCATAGCTCTTCACAACTTTCTGTCTTGTGTGGCTCTCTTCAGGTTTTCTCCCTTTGCTATGGCCCTCACTTTGCCATTCATTCACGCAAGTTCATCAGGTGAATTGCCTTCCTCTATCTCTCTTACCCACAAAATGCCCTGTGAGTTAAGCTTTCCAAGCCTTTCTTCGTCACTATCTGTTCAAGGAATTCCATCAGTGACCTTGACTTGAACAGCAGTTTTTGGCCAAGACCAACAAACCCCAGTTCCGACAACAACTGTATTACCCCGATTCCTGCCCTTTGCAACTTTTCCTCTTTCCAAAAGTAAAATCCCACTAGAAAGGAACATGTCTTCAAGATGTCAAGGCTATTCAAGAAAAAACAAAGAGACAGCTGCTCATTATCCCAACAAAGGAGTTTCAGGAATGCTTCCATCAATGGATAAAGTGTGTAGCATCAGAAGGGAAACTACTTCAAAAGAGATTAAATGCCAAATTGATATGCATTGTAGTTTTCTTTTTATAGCACCAATCCTGATACATTTAGATCAAATTTTGTATGTGTGTGTATGTGTATATATACATATATATATATATATATATGTATACACACACACACACCAGGTGTAACAGCAAAATTGTTAGATTAACCTCTGGACCATCATATCTTAGAAATGATTAAAGATATCTTACTGGAATTCTTCAAGGTTTTTATAACACTATTGGACTTTATGAGCAATAAGAATGTATAATTACTCTCAAAGCTTAACAAAAGAATCGTGATGAAATAGATCATAAACAAAAATGACATGTTCATCATTAATTAATTATAGCTAAGGATCAGAAGCTCATGAAGGATTAAAATTATGTTCAAATACATATAATTCCAAGTTCATTTTTCAGTTTATTCAAGATGATCTTCTCTCTCTCTAATTTTCTTTCTGTCCTGGAGTAACAAGGTGCCTCACAGGTTTCATGTATGATTTCATTTTCATGTCTTTTTTTTCACTGCTTTTTGGACCATCATAGGTGAAACTTCTCTCCCATGTGCCAAACGCCTTATGGATTGAGTTGGATCTTTTCTAATTGATCTCTTTACCTCTAAGTTGAAACGATGATCCCTCTTCCTGTTATGACCTCCTGATCCAGTTGTCCTCTCTACTGTTTCTTCTTTTTTTAAATTTATTCACCATTCTCTGGATGGTTCTTGAATGAACTTTGATGATGAAAGCTGGAGTATGAATGTTGGTACCATTACTGAAGGCCTGAACGATCTTTTTTCTCTCACTATTGCTCAGTTGGAAAGACATAGTGTTGCTGACACAAAATGATTTTAACCTGTTCTCTTTCTAGCTGAATAGATCAAAGAGTTTTTCAATGATTCTTGCGACAAATGGTGTCAAGATGACTAAACATCTTATCTGAAAATCTGGGAAAAAGAAACTCAATTAAATGATTTTTTAGATATTAAACATTTTGTGGGATGGACAATTTTGCTGTTATGCCTGGCACACACACACATATATAAGATAATCTTAAGGAGCCAGGCAAACCTAGGTAGGTTTGCCTGACTCCTTAGGATTATCTTATGTTTTGGTCTACTTAGTGTATTGAGCACTTTACGTAGTTGTCTTTTTACTCGTCTTGCATTTTTTTTTCATCTTTGGATTTGGAACTTGAACACTGGACGATTGTTTTTGCCTTGGTTTAATGTTCTTGGTTCTTTCTTTTTTTATTCTGCATTTTTCCTCGGGTACTGATTTGTTCTACTGCAAGTTGATCTATCCGAGTTTTTTCCAAGTTAGTACCACCATTTATATATATATATATATATATATATATATATATATATAACCAATTTGTGACTGGTAAGGATAATTCCAAGGAGGATATTAATCCAGAGAGAGCTCAATGTAAATTACAGAGCATTATAATAATAATGATAATAAATCAAAGAAGAAAACCTTAAAGATCCATTTCAGTCATAATTTATTTCATGAATATCTCAAAATCTTCATCTCTTCAGATCAAAAGCTTTTAATGAATGGAAACAATTTCCCTAGACTGATATATTAGATTCACAGGGGGAAGGGAAAGCAAGAGATAAGAGGAGGAAGTAGTAAAGTGACAGATGCTCAAGTTCTTTTTAAAATGTGAAATAGGGAAGGAGACAGATATATATATATATATATATATATAATAGAGAGAGTGATTGTCCACATATGTTTCTTACAGAATCTAGATGTAGTTGCCTGTAGACAGAATGATATTTGTATATGATTTATTCACTTTTTACAGCTTATCAACCTTTTGCAGGTCATTTAAAGCCAGAATTTTTACACTATTTACATTATTCGGACTAGCATCCTCATCTTTGTCACCATATTTATTACAATGTTTTGGCTGTTCAGTATCTGTCTATATTTCTGAGATGAGGTATTATGTATACTATTTACTGAAAAATGTTATATAATTTTGTTCCTCCTATATGGCCGTGAATGTGGGATAATTTCTTCACAGATAAAAAAAGAGACTTGAAGTAACAGAAATCCTGTTCTACAAAAGAATGCTGGGGATTGTACCAAACATGTGACCAACAACAAAGTTTTAGAAAAAATAGAAACAAAAGGAAGTTATTCATAACATCAGGAAGAGAGAGTTGAAATTTCTCAGGCACATAATGAGGAAAGAGGACTTGGTAAATCTGATACCCACAAGAGAGATTGAAGGCAAGAGGGACAGAGGCAAACAATACATAACATACCTAGTGATCTTGAGTAAATGGATGGCCGAACAAGGTTTAAGAGAGATAACAAAAAGACAAAATTTAGTCAGAGCTAAAAAGGACAGGAAAATGTGAAGAGCCATGACTACTCTGAAGAAGAAAAATATGTCTGAATTTTTCTTATTCTTGCTCCTCCTCCTTTGTTTATATATATATATATATATATATATATATATATATATATATATATATATATTATTTCAGAAGTTATTGTTGTAGATTCTTAGTATTTGAAATCAATGCCTCATTTGTTATTTATTTGTTTAAAGAATGTGCATTGAGATTATCGACCTGCACATTCAAGAAATCTTAGTAAAGAAAATACATTATCTGGCAGGGATTGAACCTGTGTTTGACTTACTCAAGTAAACCACCATTTAATCCAGCGTGCTTTAACACTCAGCCACGAAGAACATCACCACAAGCAAGGTTCCATTTTTCCTTTTACAGGAAAACATATCCTCTTCACTCAGTTTATTTTCTCGAAACACTTAGCTATTCTATTAGGCATTATGTAGAATATCCAACAGCAATTGGTTATATAGAACATTTGGACAGCTTTTACATGCTTTATGTCTAGAAAAGAAAACACTTGAATAAAAGAAAACACTTGAATAAAACTTTAATTGCAATACCTTGCCAGTTTTCTTTAATGAAACCTGTGTTTGTGTGTGTGTGTGTCTATATATATCTCCAAGTAAAATAAGAACAAATGGAGGTGTTTTTTATTTAATTGTTTTTATATATTTAGAATTGTTTGTGTACAAATAGATTTTAAAGTTCAATTTTATAATTTTCCAAACACAGTCAGCACATTGTGGCCATGTTCATAGTTATGGTCTGTTTGGAAAATAAAACATTCTTATAAACTCTACATAACTAGATATACATAAAATAATCCATATATTCACTGAAAAGTAAAAATAAAATCATCTTTAATAATGGCTAAAACTACAGCTGAAAGTGCTCAGGCATACAGAACATTTGAACAAGTTCTATGGAATTTATGTCCTCAGAAGAAAATTTTAAGAACAAAAAAAAAAAATTAAAAAAAAAAAACTGAAATGCAGTATATGCGAGACATTTTTAATGAAAAATATATATATATATATATATATATACATACACAGTGGGGGGAAATAAATATTTGTACACTTAAAAAATTTTATTTTTATAAATGTAAAAGCCTTAAATAAAACAAATCTCAGCACATTTTATGTATAAAGACACATACTATTAAAAAATAATAATAAACTTAATTTCTAACAGAAATTAATGCATTTTTTTTAGTTCTAACTGGTGAAAAAAGTATTCATACAAATCAATTATTAGAATAAAATAATCAATTAATTATGAAAAAAGTATATTCTAGAATGTTCTAGTAATGTTATCAGTAATTATAGTTAATGCTATTAGCCATTATCAGAGCATTCTGCAATTTCTAGTCTTACGAGAAGGTTCTAATAATGCCTAAAGGTAAAGAATTGCCTGTTTCACAAAAACAACACATTTTGTCTATTTGGAAAATGGGAACAGTTACAGAATGATTTCTAACAACCTGAATATTCCTTTTACTACAATTGCTTTGTTCATTGCAAGGTTTAAAACTCGTAACAGCATCGAAAACCAAAGATGAACAGGTGCTCCGAGAAAGATTTCTCTAAGATCAGCAAGGATATTAGGACGCCAGATCCAAAAAAATCCACAGGTTATCTGAGAAGAGCTGCAGTAACATCTGCGTGCATTAGGGATTAAAGTAACCAAGCGTACAATAAGTAATGAACTACACAAAAACAGTCTGAAATCACGAATCCCAAGGAAGACTCCACTCCTCTTGAAACGACACAGAGATGCTAGGCTAAAATTCGTTAGAGAGCATAAGGATAAAGAATATTCATTTTGGGGAAAAGTACTATGGACAGATGAAACTAAAATAAAGTTGTTTGGTCATAATTACTGAAATCATGTGTGGAGGAAGGACGGTGAAGCCTACTTATCAAAGAACGTGTTGCCAACTGTAAAGTTTGGTGGTGGCAGTATCATGATCTGGGGCTGTTTTTCAGCAAAAGGTGTTGGCAGAATATCAATAATAGATGGCAAGATGAATGCTAAAAGATACCAGAAAATCCTGCAAGACAATTTAATGTGTTCTGTTGAGAGACTTCGGCTACCTTCTGATTGGGTTTTCCAACTGGATAATGATCCTAAGCATACTGCTAGATCTACAAAGAAATGGTTAGCTGAAAGTAACGTTGATGTCTTGCAATGGCCAAGTCAGTCCCCAGACTTGAACCCAATCGAGAATTTATGGCAATATTTGAAAATTCAAATTGGGAAAAGAGCACCAACAAATATCAAGAATTTGAAGACAATATGCCAAGAAGAATGGGACAAAATACCACTCAATGTGTGCAAAATCATTAGTTGAGACGTACAGGAATAAACTGGTAGCTGTTGAACTCAATAAAGGATATTCCAAAAAAGTATTAAATTAAGTTAATATGCTTTTTTTGTTTTGTACGAATACTTTTTTCATCAGTTAAAATGAAAAAAATGCATTAATTTCTGCTAGAATAAGAATTAAGTTTATTACTATTTTTTAAAAAAATGTATCAAAATTTGTTTTAGTTAAGGCTTTTACATTTATAAAAATACAATTTTTCAAGTGTACGAATATTTATTTCCCCCACTGTATGTATGTGTATATATATATATATATATATGGTGTATATTTAGGCAGCAATTTTTCATTAATACATGTTTCATTAAATAATATAGACAAGTTTTGTCTATTTATTTTAAGTAAGTTCCTTTCATATTGTCTGATAAGCTTAATCACATTATCATTGAAAGACAAAAGGAAAACACGATATTGATACATGTTTAAATCCAATCTAAGCTTCCGGCTTACACAAGCCATTATCAAAGATGACAATTTCAATAAATCAAACAACGGATGAAATAACAATGATAGTCTGCCAATGCTGCATGAAAATTTCCAAGTAACGACAAACTTGTATTATACAAGACACAGAAGCAAAAATCACGTTGCAGCTCGTGACGTCACACATGACCACATGAGAGTGAAAAACATGAAGTATTAAGTATGGGAAGCCGTTGGTAGAAACCAATGGCTTCTGTTATCAATTATAGGCATTTAAGAATATTTGTGGAGATTTCATAGTTTATTTTGTTCAGGTTAGGTTTCAACTGTTTTATGTATATAGCTTCAAGAATTTTTAATTTTTGTTTATTGTTTTCATGTTTAAATATAGTTGTGTTGTCAACAAGGATTTTCCAGAATTGAGCATGTGGTCAGCTATGCTGTTTTAAATATATATATATATATATATATATATATATATATATATATATATATATATGTGTGTGTGTGTGTGTGTGTCCAAATATCTGAAATAAGTAACTAACATTATTAGTAGGGCTTTAAAAAAATGGACATTTTAAAAGCATTATATATATATATATATATATATATATATGTTGGGAAATACATTTTCTTTAAGATTTGTAAAAAAAAAAAAAAACTTGTATAAAAGAGTGATTCATAATGAAATATGCAATTATTATATATTTAGAATTGTTTGTGTACAAATAGATTTTAAAGTTCACTTGACTCAGATTTATAAAAGAATCGTTTTCTGTACCTCTGTTTGTTATTCATTCAGTGAAATGATATTCGAGGAGAGGGAGTGAGATTTTGTAGAAATTTAATTTTTATTTTGAGAATCCAATCTCCCATTTGTCCTTTGCCAAAGTTTAATTAATTCAAAAGAACATACCATATTTGCCTCTAAGATTTTACATAATTTAATGATAAGCTTAACTTTCAGAAAAAGAAAGTTTTATTTATTTATCAAATAATTTTTTCATTTATTTTCCATAACCTTCAGATTATCAAGGGGTCAAATGGAACAATTCCCTTCCAGGCTTTCCTCTGGGCAGATTGGGTTTATTTTGCTTTGTGCATCTCCAAATAGCATGTAACAGGTTGTGCCAAGTTACATCATGTTTTTTGTTGTTTTACATTATTATGTATTATAATAACAAAGATGATATTTTACAATATTATTATACTATAATAATAATAATAATAATAATACTATTAGAAAACATTTATATTATTATTATTATTATTATAATGAAAAAGATGCTTGTCTGACAGAATTATTATACGAGATGAATATTTTTTTTCTCTCTACCAGGGTAAATGAAATCACTGATTTTGAGAAAGTGGCCCAGGACACAGATTGTCTGTATCGATTCATCCTAAAGGGTGTGTCAGTGGCTATCTTTTACCTGGGAAGGTGTTTCGAACGTGGAGCTGGAATAAGAAAAAGCCTCGAAAATGCGCAAGAATGTTATCTAAAGGTGAGTTAAGCAATTTCTCTCCTCAGATGCATGAATGGATTTGACAGAGGAAATTTTCTTTCAACATCTCAGCCCTTTTTAGACCTTGAGCAAAGGGGTCTATCAAAATGAACACAAGATGTTCTACATCCATGAAAGAAAGCTTCAATACACATATAAAATTCAAACTATATATATATATATATATATATATATATATATATATGCCTTAGTGCTCCTGATATACATTTAAATATTTTTGAGAGAATACAAAGAAGAAACTGCAATATTATTGGTCCTGACCAGGCATCTCGGCTTCAATTGCTTCCCTGTGCCTTTTCTATAAATACTTTCATGGTAATTGTTCTGATGAACTTTCAGTGTTATATTTCTTACCACTGCTGCATGGGATGGCATACACACAGCTTTTAGTTATGTTCTCTTACTTGGAAAAGGCATCTGCAAAGTGTTGAACCACTTTTAAAGGTCCTCCTGATGTTACATGGAACACAGACCTTTTGTATTTTTTCTCTGATGATAATAAGAAGATTGGAGCTGTTTTCTGAGATTTTCTATCCTTTTGTACTCTCCTATCCTAGGTTTTGCTGTCATGTACCTAGGGTAGTTTTTTTTAGGTTGTAGGGTACTTATACTATTTCTTGTTCATATGTCTTTGTAACACTGTATGGGTGGAACTTGAGGTATCCGGTGAATGTTGGCTTGCAGTATACGGAGGTCTTGAACCCTGTTCAGGTTATTAGTGCATTCAGGAAGGCGAGGTTGCCGTCATTTCGTCTCTTCATTGTGAACTGTATTGATGGTCCATTTGTAGCATTCTGATATGTCTGATCCATTCCAAAATGTACAGAAAGTCTGCATCAGGTCATATTGGTTCCTCCGTAGTGAAAAATCTTGGATTGGATTGTTTCAATCTTGATATCAGTGCAAGGCTTGATATTGGGTTGTTTCAGCTGTTGTACTTTGGGTGATTGGAATTTTGAATTGAACCCTTTATTTTGTTCTAGTTTTACATGCCATGCCTCTTCCAGATATCTTAGTCATCTCCCTTTTAAGTTTTTGTCCACCACTGCAGTAGCCTGGTATTGAACTCACAACTCTTTGCTTCAAGTCACTGGATTACTTCAGTCAACACTTTTATCCTCTGGGCTATGTGTCCTTGAGGACATCAGTGTTTTGGGGATTTATTTTCTGAATAATTTTTTTTTTTTTTATACCAGAGCTCAGAATGCAATTTTGTTTATTAGTCCCAAAAATTCATTCACTGATGTCCTCAAGGACACATGGCCCAGTGGATAACAGCATTGGTTGGTTGGGTCCAGTGTCTTGACCCAAAGTATTGAGAGTTCAATACCTGGCTACTGCAGTGGTGAACAAAAAACTTGGAGAGTTGAGTTAAAGGGAGATAACTGAGACTTCTGAAAGAGGCAAGGCATGTGGAACAATCTACACCGGTTCAGGTTGAAAATTCCAATCAGCAGGAGTGTACAACAGCTGAAACATTGTGAATATAACAATAAAGATAAGAATGACAGTGTAAATAATTACAATAGAAATATCTGAGAAATATAGACAGATAACTGTTATTGTTTTTTCTCATATTGATGGGAGTTTCCCTACTAGCTTTTTGATTAAAGTAATGTGGAAAGCCAATATCTTGAATATATCCTTATTTTTCCTTTTAATTACATATGCTCTCCATTGTAATTGTTACTGCTGTTGGAAGTCCTCAAGTGGGGTGGTTTCTGTTGTCTGGTACAGTCCTTTGTGCTTTTGTAGTGCCAGTCTACAAGGTCTGACAAAGGATTTCAAGTCCCTCAGCACCAGTTTATTCACTTGAAGCCATTTTCAATCATTTACCCGAGAAAACTGTTGTATAAGACTGATAGTTTAGGTATTTCTAAACAAGTCAGATGACATCCATATATAAATAATTAGAAACCTTTTGCTAAATTAACAATTTACACAAGGCTATGCCTTGAACAAAGGCAATTCTGTACCTATAAATCACCTACATAGACAACTTTTTTCTTTTTTTTATCAAATGATGTTCAACCTATAAACGGCTCGGGAGCCACTCAAAGTAGAGGGTTACAGAGTAAGATGCAAAGTCTACGTGGATATATGGCGCAAATAAGTTAACCCTAGATTTAAACTTGTTAAGATTGTAGCAATTGGTGAAGCATCTTATTGGGAGTTGGTTTCAAAAACGGTTTGTGGGAACAAGCTGCTCCCAGGTGGCAGGTGAGTCTCTATGAGGGTGCGTTTGTGGTATATCCTATGGAAGACATTTTGTGTTTTCAGTGGGCAAATATACTCATGCCCATCCTTGGTCTTGTACAGGGGGTTGGAAATTTGGAATATATTATTTTTAATAATTTAGTTGATAGCTTTGAGTTTTTCTTAGTAAATAATGAATCTGATGTATTTATTGACTCAAGTGGTTTTATATATCTATGTATTATGTTTTTTTTTTTATTGCAGTTTCATCTTTTTGATAATTGTGGTTCATTTGAT
Organism: Acanthosepion lycidas; assembly: GCA_963932145.1. Lineage (NCBI taxonomy): Eukaryota > Metazoa > Mollusca > Cephalopoda > Sepiida > Sepiidae > Acanthosepion > Acanthosepion lycidas. Next base: position 10,238,629 of record OZ010575.1, on the reverse strand, counting down.
TTTCGTAATTTATGTTAATAACGTTATTGTTGTGTTTATGACATTGGCTCTTATTAAAATTGTTGTTTAAATGAAATTTGATTTGCTTGTTGACTATGTAATTAGGGGACCCTTTATTGATAAGGATTTGTTTTATATTATTTAAGTCTTTAAGGGAAGTTATTTTGGATGACTAAAATAGGTTGCAAGTGAGTCTCTGTGAAAGTGTGGTTGTAGTGTATGCTATGTAAGATGTCTTGTGTTTTTCTTTTTTTTACAGAGAAACATTCTCTGAGTGAGTAATATGCTCATATACAACATTAGTCTTGTATGGGTGGGTGGAAGCTTGGGATATATTATTATTATTATTATTATAAATGATGGCAGTTTTATATTTTTCAGTTTTTTTTATATATTTTCACTGTTTAGAAGGCAAGAGTTAGAAATGGACTTTTTATGTGGAAATGTGATGAACTCATTGCTGTTATTATATTTGAGAATATCTAGCAATATTCAGTGCATGTTGAACTTTAAAATGGAATTGTTCTGTAATGTCATTAGCAGATTTGGTTTCGATGAAGATGTTATCAGTATATCTAACATAGATGGTGGGCTTATTTATTTTTATTCAATATTTTGGTTTTGTTTGGTTTGTTTTACGGCATATCAACCTCAATGGGTTATTTAATGCTGACAACATTTTTGTTGCTGATAATATTTTTTCCTTCATAAATCTATTTTTGGTAATATTTTTTTTCTTCAAAAATATATTGCTGGCAATAATTTTTTACAAAAAGTATTTCTGGTATTAAAATCTATTTTTACACTTTCATAGTGTTTTGACCCTAGCTTGGGGGGTTAACTATTTGCCAATAGTGGGAACCCTAACAGATGCTACCACCTCAGGTCAGGGTGGACCTGGGAACACCAGCAATTAAGAGGTGGTTCCACACTCCTCAAAACCTTCTGATCAGAAGCCTTGTTGTTGGACGTAGTTTATCATCTCAATATTTTGCTAAGTTAGTCCTATAAAAGTTTGAAAATAAAGGACCAAGTGAACTGCCTATAACGACACTGTCAGTCTGGGTATAAATATTACCAAGGTGGTCGTAGACGCTAACAAAAGTTATTTTTTTTATTTTTTTTTTTAATATTGTGGGGTTAATTTTCAGGGGTCGCAGAGAAAAGTAGTGATGTCATTTAAAATAATGCTGATTGTTTCATCAACAATTTTTGACGTCTAAGATTTTATCCTGAGGTTTGTTGAGGTGAAGAATTTGTAAAAATTCATTAGTAGAACTGATACTTGGTTGTTAAAAATGATATATCCCGAACTTTCAACTCCCTATACAAAACAAAATTGTGTATAAATATACTTACCATTTGGATAATGTTTCTCTATAAATAAAAAAACACAAAATGTCTCACATGGGATACACCACAACCACACTCTCACGGAGACTCACCTTCCACCTTATTGCCATCAAGAAACATTAATAAACAGCATAGGGATCATAGTAACATTAGACAGCTTCTCATAGACAAAAGAAAATACTAGCAAAATGAAATTGTGAAAACAAACTTATGATCCTCTAAACAACATTCATACAACAAAAACAAACATCTATAAATAAAAGCAATTATAATTTAAGAGCCAATGTCTTTAAATGTACATAGATAAAAAAGAAAAAAAACAAACATACACCACCTTGGCTTCATCATAACTCTCACTAGTTTTACGAAACTCATGATTTGTTTCTGATGATGACTTAAGAAAGTCGAAAGCTTGGAACATATTTTTTCTAAAATGAATTTTGGACAATATCTGATAGAATTTTCTCCTTGTCTGAGAGGAATTATTCATAATTTGGAAAAGTTGATCAGTAAAATTAATTGACACAAAATACAGACACTCAAATCTGTCAATGGTCTATAAAATAGAGGGAATTGTGTCCAAATTCCTGTCAAATTAGTCCTGTCAAATTAGTCTACTCTTGTGAAAGGCATGAACACATTTCTCCCTGCATTTAATCACATTGACAGAAAGCTTAAGATCTCTTCTTACTGGCATGCCACAGTAATTGACAAAGAAAAGTGAGTGAGCATTTAGGCAAACCACTCCCCCTTATCTACCAAGGCAGTAACAGCTGAAAATAATCATTCACACACATTGTCATGGTATGTGTATAACTGGAACACTTTATGATCGATATATGAATATACACATATAAACAAAAGTATATTTCTGATCATGATGTCCTGATTTTTGCCATTTGGGAGGAAAGAAAAAAAAAATCTTTGCCAGCTGACAAATGGTGGAATTTGAATGTTGCTGATTTTAGTTGGATTTATCTAAAATAGACGTCAACTCACCTCAAATAATGGACAAAATGGTCAAAGGTTTTGAAGTAAAATGATGTGTCAATTCAAATTAGGTTACATTAGGTTTATCAGTCTTACTCTATCTCAAAATACCTAATGTCATATCTATACACACACACACACACATATATATATATATCATTTTCTGGCACTTAAAAGAAACCAATAAAACACCTACTGTAAAATGGAAATTAATAAGAAAAGCTAGAATATGTTGGTCATTAGATGACCCATGTCCTTTGTGCATAGATGATAAACTATATATTACTAGGTTTATAAAAAATAAAAATTTACTTAAAGAAATGAAATAGCTATTCTTTGCCAACATTGTCAAAAATTTTCATTAAATGTTTAAAAAAAAAAAAAAAAAAAAAAAAAAAAAAAAAAAGAAAAAAGGCTGATAAATGAAATATACATATTTATATTTGATATTTAATAATAATTTTTAAATAATTTAAGTAATTCTATTACATTTATATATTTTAAAAGAAGTATAGTCTATTAGTAATTAAAATTAAGAATATTATTTTAAAATTGTTGTTCAATATGACGTATTCATATACAAACAACCCTTTTAGAAAAAATCTTTATATATAAAAGTCCAAATTTAATGGTGAAACAAAAATGCCAAAAAACTTTGTTGTTAAAAAAGACCAGACGATATACTTTGAATGGATGTCATCATTCATTTGAAAAAGGCATTGTCTACTCTACAGAGACTTAACATCTTTTTGAAAGTAACTAATATGTTGATACAATAGTTGTCAATGAAAAAGAATACTCTACTACCCCTTGTTAAAATGATTTGATTTCCCTGTATCCTTAGAAACTAATATTATGAAAGTATATGCTTATAAAACTCAGTAAATTTCAAAATAAGTTATTCCAAAATACACTTGAAAATGAAACGGGTCCTGGAACTTTAATTTAATTCTATAATTTGAAGTTTTTAGTTTGTTTTTAAAACATGGTAATTCCTGTGTAGCGATGGAACCATATTTTTAAATTAGTAAATATATATATATATATATATATATAAAAGCCTCTTTCATTGAATAATATACACATATTATGTCTATTTATTTTTAGAATAATCCTTTCTAGTTCTCTAATTAGTTTCTTGCTGTTGAAATACATCAAGGTGCAGTAGTTTTGTTAAGCCAATTACTTTTGATCTGAGATCATCCTCAGGAGTGAATTATGAAAACAAACTTAATGCAACTTTCATTGTTGTGATGGCGAGCTTGGGTTAACAAAACTGATTAAATAACTGGAAAGGATTGTTATATAAATAGACATAATATGTTTATATTATTCAATGAAACATTGAATATACTGCCTATATATATATATATATATATATATCTACATCCAGGTATGATGTGAACGAATAGAATACAATTCCAATGTTTGTAATATCTAATTTAAAAGAGTGCTCAATACAGAGTAAAGCAATATTATTTATTTTAGGATATTACATCAAAAACTTGTAAAAATCGCTACACAATTGAAGTTGTGTAGCAATTTTTGAGTTTTTGGTGGAATATCATACATATAAACTTTATTATAGGATATTACATTCAAACATGTAGCAAAACCCTACACAAATGCACTCATGTTTCGATGTGTATCAACACATTGAAACATGAGTGCATTTATGTAGCAGTTTTCTACATATTTGAATGTAATATCCTATAACAAAGAATATTGCTCTGCTATTGGATTGTATTGAGCCTTCTTTTAAATTAATGTTACAAACATTGGAATTTATATTCAATTCGTTCTCATTTCATATGGAGATAGATATATATATTAAAAAAAGAGAGAGAAACTGCAAACATTTTTTGTTATAATGTGGATTTGTTTTAGTGTATATATTTTATTCTTTATATTTTTGCTATACATGTTTCTGGTCTTGTGATCTTCTTCAGGAAAATTAAAGGAATCATTGAAACAATTATAACATATATATATATATATATATGTATGTATCTATTTGTAGTGATGAATGTGTGTACACTTATGTATGTATGTATGTATGTATTTTTATATATATTATATTTTTGTACTCGTGTATGTGTACTCATGCATATGTAAGTATATATGAGATATTTATATATACTTATATGTTTATGAGTTTTCTTTTTTTATATTTTTATACATTAGCTCGTTTCATTTTAAGTATTGCATTTTGCCTGGACATTTGAATTTGGTGCTTTTTTTGTGTGTGTATGCATATATGCATGTATTTTTTCTGTCCATTTCTATACATTGTCATTTTTGTTCATTGCCAAATATTTGTTTTCCTATTCCCCCCCCTCTTAAATTTTATCTATTGAACCCTCTTTTTATCTATATACCTTTGCCCATGTAAGTAATATTTTAATATAGTCTGTTTGCATTCATTTACTAACACTTCCAAACTTGAATCTTTATATGTGTGTATATTTATTAATGTATGCGTGTATGATCGTTTATATATGCCTTTCAATGTATGTTGTCTGGGGTTTTTTTTTAGGGTCGTGGGCATCGATTTCCTGTTTCGTTAGTGTTTTTGCATTTTTATATATCACCACTTCAAATATATCTAAGTTGTAATGAAGTTTTACATCCACATCAGATTTTAACCTTTATTTTGAGTTTTGGCCTTTCAATTAAAACAAAATAAATAATAAAATATGAATTTTTTTCCTTAGTTTTTTCTTTAAATAATTCTATATTTTAAACTTAATACAGATTAAATTTAAAATTTGGTAATTTTCAAATTTATAGTAAAATTTAATATTAATTAATCAGAATGATTTCTATTTTAGTCTAATCATGGGGAGGACTAACATTTTTTTTTTTTTTTTTTTTTTTTTTTTTAAAGAAGAGTAGAATTCTTTCATATCTATTTGTATAAATAGGAAATTATATTTGTTTTTGAGGTTGCTGAAGCAGCCGATGGTTGTTTTTGTATTTTCCACTGATTTACTCCTCACTTCTTCCTTAGCTTTGAATTAATTCTTTCTAGTATTGTTTTACTTATTTAACCTCGTTCTCTTTTGGTAGGGTTTATGTGTCTGCATGTTGCGGTTGTCCTGAAATCATACTTGTGGTCTTTTCTAGTGTGATGAATGCTTGTGTCTTAGCGATGCAATTTATTTGGTCCTTTAGATATAACCTTTGGGCAAATGTTTTTCAGCTTACATATTAATATCATATTCTCTATGTTATGTTGTTCTTGAATAGTTTATGTTTTTGGGAGCTTAGTTTGTATAAATTTCTAGCTTTTTTCTGCTGCAATAAACACGTTAGGTGAATTGTTTATTTTGTTATGTTCTTTTAGGGTTTTTTCTGGAAGGCATCTAATTGTTTATGAATTTGTTTATGAAATTTTGTGTTTTTTACTAAGTTAGTCAAGTCTTTCTCAAAGTCTTCTAGTTCTTTGTGTTGTGGGGGGCATGTTTTTGTTTTAAGTCATATTTTTCCTTCATTGTACTATTTGTGTTAAGTTGTTGGTTTAAAAAGAAATGCACTTTCCATCTCTTTCTTTTTTTTGGGGGGGGGTGGCAATTGTTTAGGTATGTTGTCCATGAGTAGTTGTGTTTTTGGGAGCTTAGTTTGTATAAACTTCTAGTTTTGGCTGCTGCAATAAATAATTTTTCTATTAATTTTGTAGATGAATGGTGATGGGATGGGTCTTTTTTTTTTTTTCTTAGGTAATAGAAGAAGCTAAACCTTTCTATAGGTTTGCAGGTGAAATTGATTGTATGTTCTATCCTGTCAACAAGTTCTGGTAGTGTTGTGTCATGTGGGTGTATTAATACGACATTGTCAATGTATTGGAAATAATTATTCTGAAGTGTGGGCCCAGATTCTAAAAAATTCTAGGAAGAGGCATGCCAGTATTTCACTGAGTGGTGAGCCCATTGGTAGGCCAAATTTCTATCTATAAAAATTTCCATTGAAATATAAGCATTCCTTTTGGAAAACATGAAAAAAATGTTAGGGTCCCAACTTCAAATGTTTGTATTTCCTCAAGAAACACCCATTTTGAAAAATCACTGTGAAACGGTTTCATAATGTGTAAATAATCAAAAAATGTTATGTGTGTGTGTGTGTGTGTGTGTGTGCACATCAAGGTAATTGGAACGTATATCTGAAAGAAAACCATGTTCTACTGAAATGTGTTACTCACCAATTATTTTAGAATACTAACTGAGGTCAAAATCCATTGTTTTTCACAATGTATTCTCAAGAGAGATTTTTTTCTGCTAGTGTTTCAAAAGATATGTTCCTAAGTTCAATTTCAGCCAAAACAATAAATTCCAAAAAACACTCCATGATGTCACATGTTAATGTTTTTTTTGTTTTTTTCAGAGCTTCAATGTTGAACCGCAAATATACTGTGATCTTGTCTACCGAAAACATCATTTGAATTTATGAACAACAAAAGAAAGCAATATGAGAAACAGGAAAGAAAAAAACATTTTTTTCTCCTGGTTAAAAGGAAGGAGAAAGAAACCATAGTTAAAAAAAAAAAAAAAAAATCTTTGGTTTTATTGCTTGAACCCCCCCCCCAACTCCATTCAACTTTACAATTTTAATCATTTGTAGGCAACAGTGCCCCTAAAGATGCAGGTTTGTCCACAGAAAGATTGAAATTAAGTGAAAGACAAGTAATTATTTGAATTCAAATTAACTTTATTCTTGCCAATCTTTGAATTTCATTGTCTTAATGGTAAAGAAATAATTTTCCAGCTCGGAATAATGGTTTTGAGCTGATTTTTTCAGTTCACTAACCTACGGGCAGGTGGGGTGTTGATTGCGTTTGTTCCACTATGACACTAAATCCATGAAAACTATCACTTCGATCTACTAGGCTATTGCTCCCTGATTTGTAAAATAAAGGGTTCAGTTTGAAACTCCCTGAACGTTACCCAGATTGACAGACATCTTAAAGAGGATACAACAGTTTAAATGTTGTTATAACAACAACAAATACGAGGATATTAGTCTCGATGGAAATAACAAGCAAGCATTTTAAATAGATGCTGCTGCTTCTGAAGGTCGTGCAAGCACATCAGACTTATTTTAATGATACTGTGGAAACAAAAGACATTTTGTCTGCTAGCCACACAGATCATACTAGACCAATTGAAATATGATACTATATTTTGCTGCTTACGAGACGCTTTGCTGCATTCGACTGTTATCTATTCTACATACCTTCATAATATGTCCCTCTTGCTCCCTCCCTGTGTACACCCTTACAACAACCTCATTTATTAACCCTCTACCTTGAGTGGCTTTTTGGTTTTGTATTGGGTGAACAATAGCTTAAAAAAAAAAAAAAAAAATTAACAGCATTTCTAAAATCAGTTTAAAAACTGTTAAGACAAGTTGAATATTGAGACTTGCTGTCACATGATCTCCAGCAATCACCACCAGATGTATCTGGTGTGAAATTTCAATACATAACATGTTTAGGTACAAAGGGAACCTTCAATATCTGTCTGATATGAGATATTTACACTGCATCATTTGGACTGTTGTCTTCATCTTTATTGCTATATTCACAACATTTCAGCCATTGTATACATTGGAATTTTGAAGCATAGCATATGGAGCTAGAACAATCTCCCTCCCCGTGGACTAAATAAAGGGTTTGGTTTGAAATTCCAATGTATATTACCTGAAGAAGCTCAGAGCAATACAACGGCCGAAATGTTGTGAATGCAATAAAGATGACAACAGTTTGAACAATGTAAATAGTGTAAAAAGTGAACCTTATTATTATTAATAATCTCCATTTGAGCTGATGGCATTTATTTGTGTTCATTGTACTTGTATTTTAATCATCATTTATGGTTTCCTTTTTAAAATCAAGTCACCCCAAGTAAAGCAATAATGCCACTAATATGCAAGTGGTTACTGGAAGTGAAAGAGAATGAGAAGATTTTGAAGGAACTGGAAACCAAATCCTAAACAGGAAACAAGAGATAAACCTCTCATGGTCAAAAGACTGGAAAGGAGTGTGAACCAGACAATAGATGAATCTATCTATTTCTATTGACTTAATTCCTGTTCTTCTATTGGCCTCTCTTCTTAATGTTTCTTTTTTTTTTTTTTCTTGAATTCTTTCACCTCGAGTAACCCTTTGCATCTTAGTGGCTATGTTGCCTTGCTTGGAGTGAAATGATTAAAAAAAAGAAATATGGCAATTTAATGGACAATTTGCTAATAGTGTATAAGAGAATGATATTACTGGTTGACTCTTAAAATGCTCTTCTTACATTTTCATCTCAACCCCATCTTCAATCAAATAAGTGTGGCTACCACTAGTGGTAATATTAGCTGTTTCCTTATAAGGAAACATTTGACATTCATTGACTGAGCAACCAGTACTGTTTTCAGTTGAAATTATAAAATCTTGCTCTTATAATTTTCTCAAGTCCAGTAGCTGATATCACTCTTTCCAGTACTAAATTGGGGCTTCCTTCCAAACATTCTATTTGATGTGTGGAGCATCAACATCTTGAAGAGAAAATAATGACATAATCAAGTTACATGTGCTATCCATTTTAGTTGTTGCTGCTGTTGGTAGTCATCAAGTAATGTGGTTTCTGTTATTTGCTACAGTTCTTTGTGATTCTGTAGCACCAGTCCACAATGCTTGAAGAAGGACGATCTTTGCCAAGACCCTCAGAATAAAATCAAATACATAGAATTAAACCTTGTAGGCTATATAAGGGAGAGAATTTTAAAAAAAACGTCTATTGAAATGTCTGTCAGGATCTTGGTAAAGAGGTAGCAACATTGAAGAGGCAAGATTTATGCAAAGAAATAGGTATCCAATTGACAGAAGCAGAATTATGACATGATACTAAGATCAATGGTGAAAAAAAGGCTTTGAGAGAGTAAATTATTGTTGTCTTTTTCTACAGTTCCTTGTGATTCTGTAGTGCCAGTTCACAATGTTTAAGGAAGAATAACCCTCAGGATTTACTCACTAGAAAGCCTTTTTTCACCATTGATCTTAGGTCTCCAACTGGCAGTTTAGGGTTACTTAAGTCCAGACAAAGTCAACCCATGGACAACAGAATAAAATCAAATACATAGAAAGAGTTAAACCTTGTAGGCTATATAAGGGAGAGAATTTAAAAAAAAACAAAAAAAAAAACGTCTATTGGAATGTCTGTCAGAGTCTTGATAAAGAGGTAGCAACACTGAAGAGTCAAGATTTATGCAATGAACTAGCATCATGTTATAATTCTGCTTCTTTCTTCATTAGTCAGTAAGTTAGCACATGCATTACATCCTGTTGTTGCCTCAGATAAATAATAGACCATGCAGTTTTGACTGCTAGGAAAGACATAAGAAAAAGATATATCAGAGACATTGTTTGGTTTTAACGAGGGGAGAATAAAAAAAAGGGAAGATGGTGGTGATAATGCTTTCATGCATTTCACATCTGTTTTACCAAAATGGAAAGCCTTGTCAATTTTAAATCTTTTCATTTTGTACCCGCTTACTTCTTTAAATAACAAACTGCAATATTTTCTTAAAGACGTTAAGCTCAGATATTTGACAATGCAAAAGTGGAATTCACAAGGAGCTTATTCAATCATTAATTTAAGAATTAGAATTCATTAGAAAATTCAAATGGGGAAGAAAACAGTGACACTTACACGAGTGCAGAGGGTTGACAGTTCCAATCTAGGCACAAGGTTAAATTAATAGAGCACCCAGTAAGATTTGCAAGATTAGATTTCTGATTATGCTGTAAAACAATTTTATCCTGAAGAAAAAAAAAAAAAAAAAAAAAAATGAATTTATTGGAAAGACACTCCAAAAAAAAACGTAAATGATCTAAAAAAATTCAGGAAAACGAATTATCTTCCTTTTCAATGTAGATGGCTAATTAACATTTTTGCTGAGGATTAAAGTGTAGTATCGGTGCAAAGTGGAGTAGGTGAGTTGAAATATTCTTGGCCTGACCAAGAAGGGAATACCCAAAAACTTGTTCAGATTTAAGGAAGTGGGGGAAACCAAGAACTTTTCAGCAACCTTTTAGAAGAGTATCTATGTATATATTTCTAAAGATTTAATGAATTTATTTTTAATCTGATATTTTTTGACACACACAGGAAATCTTGTAAAGTGCACATTGTAATAACAGTGATTGTAGGTTTAGACATAGGAATCAACAATGCATGGTGACTGCCGTAATTCTATTACCATATATATATATATATATATATATATATATATATATATATGTGTGCGTGTGTGTATTTGAGCAGCAATCCTTCTTTTATACATGTTTCATTAAAGATGACTGACCAGGTACTGTGATTAAGCTTTTTATTTAATTTTTCTTGTGTTCATAAAAAGTGTTTTTCTTTTCTGGATATAAAGTTTGTAAAAACTGTCATACACTACATGCCTATTTAGACGACTCTTGTTACACTTATCTGACCATAGCTCCATTAGGACTCATTTAAGTACACAGAAACCTACCAAATGCCATCCGCAACATACTTGTAGAAAATACAAGTATAATAGCCTCATTCATATTTTAAAAATAGACTAAAAATAATGGAAGCACTCAATAACATTAACTATGAACACTGCCAGAACATGCTGACTGTGTTTTGAAAATAAAACATTCCCATAACTTTAGATACATAAAAAAAACAAAAAAAACACACACATTTAGTTAAAAATAAAAATCACCCTTCATGTCTAAAAGAATAGCTAAAAGCACTCTAATATACAGAACTTTGAAAGTTTTTACACACTTTATGTCCCGAAAAGAAACCATTTATATGAACACAAGTACTTTGTCAGTCATCTTTAACAAAACACACACATACATACATATATATATATATATATATATATATATATATATGTGTGTGTGTGTATTTAGGCAGCAATCCTTCTTTCATGCACATTTCATTGAAAACGACAGACAAGGTGCTTTTTAGTTTTTTATACAATCTCTCATGCAATCTAATAATTTTTTTTCCTTTTCAGATGATAAATTATATAAAAACTGTCTGAATGTTATTTTTATCCGTTGCAATTAGCCATTTTCATGGATTATATTTTAACTGTGAAAATTAGAAATAGTTTGTTGTATGAATGTTTTATATATATATATATATATATATATATATATATATAGGATAGAAAAGAAACACCAGCATTACATGATTTGGCCCTCAAACGGACTTCTTCAGACAAATAATGGTTTCATTGAAAAGTCTTTTATATATGGGTGGGAATGGAATACAACAAATGCTGGTTACAATTTTACTTGGAGAAATCCTGAAGATACAGAAACGCTTAGCTTTAGACTTTCGAGATGCATAGCCAAGAAAAAAAAAAAAAAAACCCAACACACTCCAGTCGCAAACTACCATCTCCTGACCACTAGATTACAACTAATCACAAACCAAAGCTATCCCCCTTTAAACAATGATTTTTCATGAGCAAAAACAATTGAATTATCACCTCTTAGCAGTATTTTCAGTTTGTCTTTTCTTAGAATTTCTAGAAACTTTATTAATGCATAACCGCAAAATAATATTAAATGATTTTGTAAATAAACCAAACAGTCAAATTTACACATGAAACAGAAACAAGACAAACTTTACATTTTATTGTTAGACTGTACTTAATAAGGACCTCAAACTATATGACTATCAAAGGCTTATGGCCAAATCATGTTGAAACAGTAATTCCCATACAATCACCTAAGTTAAGCAATGTTGAGCCTAGTAACTAGAAAGATCTCTGTTTGGGAATACCAGATGCTTATGCTTGGATGTGCAGGTGGTGTAATGGACAATGGCTCAGAATTGTTAATCAGACAGCAGATTTCCGATTCCAGTTGGCTTTTTTATATTCACTTACACACAAGTACTCTTGAAAAATGTATGAATCCACCTCTTCTACCCCCAGCTATGGGTTAATTAGTAAAACTTGTACCACTAAACCATTATCTCCAAAAATAAAATAAAATTGCATACAAAATATTTAGATTTCAGCACTAAATAACCCATAGAGGTTGATAATGCCTTCTATTCACACCATAACATAACAAAGAATTTGTAGCTGTCGACATGATTTGCATGACAAAGAGAAAAACATTGAAAAAATACCTTTACATTCCTCCAATATCAAAATTCTTTATATCGTGCACGCACACACACACACAAAAAGGAAGACTACAATATAAAAAAAAAAGTAAACTTGGTAAACGTAAAAGAAGAATTTATACTCAAGACTGCAAGAAAAAAAAGCCACAAGAAATACAATAGGTGGGACTTAAATAGGAATTTAAATAAAGAAATTATATGTAAGAAGGATCTTTTACTAGAAAAACACACTCAATGTGTTAATCATTCATTGCAATAAGTCTGACCATAATTTCAACTTAAACAATGCAGTTTTAACTGAAAGGGAAAATAATTTAAGGTAAAAATGTATTCAAAGTGCATTAATTTCAGAATCTTTCACTGTAAATTTACATCCAGGATCGTTCTTTTCTTTAAAAACAAAAGAACACTAATACTATTACAATGTGGGACATTTAATAACAAAACCAACATATCTGAACATTGATAGTGAGGTTATCCTTGTATCTTCAGTGTTTCTTGATGTAAAATTATGACCAGCACTTGTTGGATTTGTCCCCACCATATAGAATTATCAATAAAACCATTATTACACTATTTACATTATTCGGACTAGTGCCCTCATTCCAGGAACCCTTTATTTTGCTGACTGGGATAGACTGAAGAAGGCCAGAGTGTATAATGGCTGAAACGTTATGATAAATATGGCGACAAAGATGAGGACAATAGTCCGAATAATGTACATAACACCTCATCTCAGAAATATAGACAGATACTAAACCATTATTAGTTTGAAGATTTTCTGAGGGACAAAATGCATGACAGTAATTTTGTCCCATCTACTGTGTAATTTATAGATTTCTATATCAAATTTTTTATATCAAGTTTTAAAATGATTAATTTAAACTTCAAAACAAAGCTTTTTTTTAAAAACCAATAATTAGAAATGTAGTAAACATGAAAGTAAATTTATACATTTTCTTTGTTCTTGAAAATTGATAACAAAAATTAATAAACACTATTAGATTGATTAATTAGTTACACTGTTAACTTATTTATTGGAATAGTTGGCCAAACTTTATAAAATTGTAAAAAAACGATTTCCTTATAGTTGGTTCACATATTTTAATAATGTAGTAAATGTTTATAAATTTATGAATTGTTGTAATGTAAATCTAATAAATACTAAATAGTCTTTAATATTTTGGTTGTAAATTCTCAAGAACAAAAAAAATGTATAAATTCACTTTTATCACGTTTAGGTTTTGTTCCAATTCTAATCATTGCTTTTTAAAACAATAAAACATTGTCGAAGAAGAGTGAAGGTAGTTAAAATAAAAGTGGTATTAAGAGGAACAAACATCTTATTGTAAGCACATTTATCCAGGTTTGCTGAAGTTTCTTTCCTAATGTTTTGTTTATGGTAGTGTGGAAAGTCAATATCTTGACTAAATTTTACTTATGACTCTTGTGGGTTTTTGTCATTTGGTAAAAGTTTTTGTCATTCTGTAGCACCATTCTATAAGATCTGATGAAGGATTGTCTTCTTTAAGATTTAAAGAATTCATTCTCTTGAAATCATTTTTAATCATTGATCTGAGAAAATAATTGTATATCAATGATAATTTAGACATCTCTAAAGGAGCTGGATGCCATCCATATGAAAGTCTAGATCCAACATTGTCGGCCAATAGAACCCTCCCTTAAAAAGGATGTTGGTTCATGCCCACAAGTGACTGGGAACAGTACAAAGCCAACCAGTCGTTAACTTCACAAGGTAAAGATTATAAGCTAAATTTTGTCGCAAAATTTTGTTTATTTGCAAGAGGCAAATTGCAACAGAAGAAAATGACGACTTTGCTTTCTAGGTTTATTTTTCAGGAACTTTCTGCTTAAAATATCATTGTTGCAAATTATTGTTTGAAGCTGTATATATTTTTTTTACTTGCACTTTTCTATTTTGAAACTCTGTTGTCAAATTTTTTAATCTACATTCATAACCCAAGTAAATAAAGCAACAAGGTATATTTTTTAAATATTTTTTTAATTTCTGAAACTTTTTTTTTTTTTTCTTTTAAATTCATCCAGCCATTTTTCAGGCTTCATTTTATTTTATTTTATTTTTTTTTAAATTCCAACTGATCAAAAGATGTCCCAATGGAGGAAAAAAAGAGAAAAGGAGAAAAGGTTACAGTAAGGAGAAAGGTGTGGGCAAGGACCGTAGCAGAGGGAAGGGGGCAGCTGCAGAAAAAGTATTGGGGACGTTGGTGGAGAGAGAGAGAGAGAGAGAGAGACATTCAATGGCAAAATCCCTATTTGTTTTTTTCAGCCTCTCCTAATAAAAAAAACCCTAATACCCCCCACCCCACCCTCAAAGTTTATTTTATCTACAAAAGGCCTAACAACTCCATAAGGTTAGTCTTTGCTTGTACAAGTTCTATACCCATACAAGAGTGCTTTACTTTCATTTCAGCTAATACAATTTGTCAGTTAAATCTTTCTTGGATTTAAGGTAAATATGGAGATCACAATTAGCAAATTTTAATTCACTTGTAAAACTATTCTAGGGAACTGCAGTTTGGATGAAAAACTCTCAATGTGACCAACTTAAGGATTAAATGAAGAAAAAAATATATATATCCTGATAAAGTCGTTCCCATTTCAAAGGCTGCACTTGCCAACATCATACTAAGAGCAGCTAATATTGTGGGACATTTCACTGATCCCAATAGGCATGAGTTACAAGAAACTTGTACAAGATTTACCTTAAAAACCAACCAATTGTCAAACTTCAACATTTCCTGGAAAAGTTTTAAAACAATTTTTGTTTTTCTAATGGAAAAAAAAAAAATACATCTTTTGTTTTGAATGAAAGGTTTTGGTTAGTTTGTTCTCCAGCCCTCCTCCTCAGGTATAGTTGACATTCAAGGGAGACTTAGTATTTGCTTAAAACAATTCTTCACCAAATGCCAGGCATCTGATGAGGGCTGGAAAACAAACCATCAGAAACCTGTTCAAAAAGATGAAGATATTATTTTTCATAAATCCGTGGAGCCTTCTCTCCATACAATAGACAACACTTAGCTGAAAAAGAAAGAAATACCTGTCTTCCCAAATCAGTCGATTGTCTGACTAAGGATCGAGAGTGAGAGCAAGAGAGAGATCAGATGAAGTTGTTTTGCTTTGTTTCTTTTTCTGCATTTTCCCACAAATCATTATCAGTTTTTTTTGTTTTTTTTTTTAGGAGAAAAAAAAAGAATTGTCTGAGTGTAAAACTTTAAATGATTTTGGCTGTATTACCTCCGCAAAAATAGAGAGAGAGGAAAAAGAAAAAAAAAAAAAAAAAAAAAAAAAATGATTTCTTATATTTTTTTTCTTTATTCATAATATTCTCTTTCCGTTTCAACTATTAAAAAGAAGTTTGTATTTTGTTCTGTAATTTTTCACATTAGGAAAGAAATAAAGAGGAGAAAAAAAAAAAAAAAAAAGAATTTAACGATTGGGGGGGGAAAAAAAAAAAAAAAAATGAAAACCTCTCTCCCGATGTTGCTCTTCTCAGTGGATCTTTGTGCTGCCAGCTCACCCACCCTCTCTTGTCATCGTCCTTCTCCTAGTCTCATCGACGTCATCATCATAGTAGCCAAGGAGACAGACTGCAGCTACAGTAGTGATAGGAAACTGACCCTCACCTGTGAGATGAGTTAGAGGAACAGAGTGTTTGGGGGCGGGGGTGGAGGGGATGAAGATGGCACGGTGGGGATGGGAGAGGGTGTGGCTAGGAGCTGGCATTGCAGCAGAGTAACAAGTCATGATAAGGGGTGTCTGGCTGTGCAACATGCTGGAATGTCGAATGGAAAGCTCGCTTCTGTGTCTCGTCGACCAACTGCCGACGGAAGTCCAAAGCGGCTAAGCAGAATAACTTGCGGTCGATCGTTTCCATTTTTCCCATGCGTCCAAGAATATGAGGAAATCTGGAAGAACCTTGTTAAGGAAAAGGAACCAAAGGAGAGTGGGGGGAGGGGGGGAACCAAAGGAGAGTGGGGGGAGGGGGGAACAAAATAAGGAAAAGGAACCAAAGGAGAGTGGGGGGGGGACAAAACAAAGAAAATTGTAAATGTCTGACGAGTTGCAAGGAAACAAATACATACAGACCCAAAACCATAAAGAGAACTAAATTAAAAAAAAAAAAAGAAAGATATTTTAAATCAGGAGGTTAAAATTATATCTACATTTTATATTTTATTGGATAAAGCATTGTCAATTATTCATTTTTAACTAATATTTCTTTCACCTACACTTGAAAATGAGGAAGAGATTCTTTAGTTCAACCAGGAAATACTTTACACATTTTCAAGTGTATAATTCATCTGGTTGTGTTCATATGCCAACATGTTCAGCAATAAAAATAGCAAAGATGAAGATGTTCGTCTGAGTAAGTTGAGGTACCTGTAGAATCCACAAGAGCTTTATTAATGAGAGGGTTTGGTTTGTTTTACAGCATATCAACATCAATGGGTTATTTAATGCCGACAAAATTTTTATTGCTGGTAATATTTTGTTTTTGTCAAAAATCTATTTCTGGTAATATTTTTCCTTCAAAAATGTATTGCTGGTAATTTTTTTACAAAGTATTTCTGGTATTAAAACTTATTTTTACACTTTCATAGTGTTTTTACCACACTTTTGGGGTAAACTATTTGCCCATAGCTGGGGCCCTAACAGGTGCTACAGGGTGGACCTGGGAACACCAGCAATTAGGAGGTGGTTCCATATGCTCCTCAAAACCTCCTGATCAGAGGCCTTGCTGTTGAACATAGTTTATCGTCATACCCAGGACAGTATTAATGAGAAGGTTGATAATTCCTTTCAAATCTAGGTGGAAAGACAATAGCAAAATTTTTGAAAAGAATAAAAGTAACAAAGGATACAGAGCTTTAAGCCAAGAGTTAGTTGAGGCACTAATGAAGAAACAGCTGAGACTCCAGACCGCCATGGCAACTGGAGTCCTCTGGGTGAAGTTGGACAGCGACAGCATGACCCAGTCACGCACAAGGACCTGCTGGTTCTGCTGATGCAGATAATAAAACACCTACGTATGTGCAAACACAAAAAAGAGAAAACAAGAATGAAAGACATTTAAAAATTCACTGTAAATTACAAACAAGACATGAAAATGTGTCAGTAAAAGACTTTAGGCAGAAGATCCGCTAAACGGGTTTATGCACAAGATTTAAAAAATGGTGTTGACGGGGATGATGAACAGATGGAGACTGACATTATTCGGACTATTGTCCTCATCTTTGTTGTCATATTTATCACGTTTCAGCTGTTATACGCTCCGGCCTTCTTCAGATGGTTGGAATGTCAAACTGAACCCTTTATTTCGCATGTTGGGGTAGACTGTTCTAGTTCCAGATGCCATGTCTAATGGATGTCAGTTATCTCTTGTTAATTCACTTCTCCAAGTTCTCCACTGCCTTAACCAGATATTGAACTCACAACTCTTTGGGTCTTGTCACTGGATCTAACCAATGCCTTTATCCACTGTGCCATTTATCCTTAAGAACAACAAAGATGGGGACAACAGTCCGAATAATGTAAATAGTGTACATAATACCTCATCCCAGAAATATAGACAGATACTGAAAGTCTATTAATTTATTTTTTATTTTTTTATCAATTGAAATATATGAAAAACAAAAGGGCTTGATAGTAATATGAAAAAAAAAAGGGGGGCTCAATAGTAATATATGAAAAAAGTGGGGGGTGATCAGTCGTAACATGAAAAAAAAGAAAGGGCTTGATCATAATTTGGAGCTCTTTTCATATATTAGTAATTTCAAAATTTGTTTAAAATTTTATTTACATTTTCAGAAATCACATCATATGAGCATATTTGTTTTTGCTTACATATCAAACTGGATTAACTTTTACATAACTTAAAAAGAAAAATATTATGATCATTTTATTAATCAACTGGAGTGCTTAATCTATCAGGATATGAAATCTCATTTTAAAAAAAGAAAGATTACTTCTGATCACAGTGCCTATTGTCTCTAACTCCAGCATAAAAATGTATTGCATTTGTGCTGATGACGTGACAAATGACATTACTATTTACTCCTGGTCAAAATCTTCACAGGCAACAGTGGAGGGTGGGAGAACAAAATAAAAATATATAAATCAATAAATAAATCTTACCCGAAAAACCACTTTTGCTATGAGCAGTGGGTGTGGCTGTTGACTGGAGATGAATTCCCCAATCACTTTGTTCATGATGTCTTGAGGTGGGAAAAAGTCAGCCAAAAACTCAGGAAGGATACGAGTCACTATGCTGGCTTCATATGGAAAACCCTTCCTGATCCTGATTAACAAAATATATATATATATATATATATATATATGCGTGTGTGTGTACACAAACACCAAAATTCAAAACTGGCTATATATTACATAGGAATAAAAGTCCAGAATATTTTTTCAATGGGAGGCATAAAACACTTGATTTCATTTGACATTTAAAATTGATGATTATATATACAGGGTGCCCCCCACCGACTAAAAAAAAATGAATTCAATCTTTAAATGTCAATAAATGCAGTGTTTGATTTGCAAAGAAGATTAATGGTTAAAATGAAGAAATGTTAATTGACTTGCAAACAAGATTAACAGTTTAAATTAAATACTGAATGAAATTGAATATTTATAAACATGCATTTAAACTGATGACAAAGTCAAAATGGAGTACATTTTTTTTACACCCTGTACACCTTTTTTTTTTTCCATCCAACACAAAGTGATAATGCCACTAAGATGTAAGGGACTACTGGGAGTGAAAGAGAACGAGAAGAATTTAGGGACCTGGAAACCAAATCATAAAAAAGAAACACAGGTTAAACTCCTACTCTTGTTCAAAAGATGGGAAAGGAATGTGAACAAAGTTTTATATATATATATATATATATATATATATATATATATATATATATATATATATATATATATATACACACAAATTTTTTTTTTTTTTCTTTCTAAATTTAAAATTTCCAATATCTGTTTCATGTGCATGTGTAGTCAGATCAACATAAATAAACTCAGTCTGATGAAATTGTAAGGGATGAAATGAGTCACATGTAAACTTTTTCATTACCATATAAACAGGAAATATATTAAATAATTGTCAGACTTAATCCATTTCATAATATATTGTCATTGTTTACATTAAGATATGTTTCGTGAACAGAAATGATCAGATGAGAAAAATCATCAAAGGTATGTGTTTATAAACAGTAATTCAGAGTTTGCTAACCAGACGCTTCTCTGTAGCTGAATGGTAATAGCACGTCAGGCTATATGACAGTTCCCATAAGGGTTACAAGTTTGATTCTTGTCAGAAGAGCAGATATTTTCTATGATATTTCTTGAACATTCAGGCCAATAAATGTAATTAATACTGCTTAATTAAAAATGTAGCATTTATTTAAATTATATCTATAAAAATAATGTGTGTGTGTGTGTGTGTGTGTATGTATATATATATATATATATTTATTCTGAAAGGTGACATTTCAATATGTCTTTGTTAGATTTGTGTCTATGGAGGAAAATGAGATGTATTTTTGTCATTTGTTATTTCTATAAACAGCAAAAGAAATATGTGCCATTTATAGTGATGGTGCCATAGCTAAAAGTACTGATCAGAAGTGGAGATTTTGATCTGAAAGACCAAAAAAGTTCTGGGAGTCCTATGGTCATCAATGATGATTAAATTGAAATGCTGATTGAAAACAATCCAGGTTGCATGATACAGGACATGCCAGAGATCCTCCACATATCTCATCCGAACATTATAAGACATTTGAAAACTCTTGGATATGTTAATCACTACAATATTTTGGTGCCTCAGAATTTCATAGAAAAGAAAAAAAAAAAATTAATGGACCACTTTTCCATCTGCAATTTTCTGTTCAAATGCAGCAAAAATGACCCCTTTTCTTTTTCTGATCCTAGAGAAAAGAAAATGAACCACAATTGACTGATCCAAAAATATTGCTGTGTATCGGATATGATTGGAAAAGCTCTGTCCATAAAATCAAATGCTGACCTGAGACAAGTACTATTCCCAAATGAACCAATTAAAATGGTAGCAATTTATAAAGTGTTCAGAACTGCCAATCAGAAGGGGGAGCTGTCTTCCATCAGGACAATGCCACACCTCACGAGTCTTTACAGATGCGGCAGAAATTGGTACAGCTTGGATAGGAGTCCTATTATACCCACTGTACTCGCCTGACCTTGCACCTTCTTGTAAGAGAGCTTCAATTCGCTGGAATAATGTAAAAATCATTTAGACCAGTTCACTCTCCAAGAATGATGCCAAGTTCTGGGAGGATGGAACCATTAAGCTGCCCCAAAGATGGTGAAATGTTGTGGAACAAAATGGTTACCTATGTAGTTGAATAAATCCATGTACAAATATCTAAATATTGGCTTTGAAATTAATTTAAAAAATACCCTTCGTACCAACCCAAATACAATTGTCTCCCCAATCTATTTGAAAGCAGAACAATTCGGTTCACATTACCTTTCAGGTGGTGCCATTTTGAAATCTTTTTTTAATACTATTGTTTACCCAGTACAAGGCCCAAGAGCCACTCAATGTAGAGAGTAACTGAATGAAATTGTTGAAAGTTGGTAACAATTGATTTAGAATTAAAGAGGTTTAGTGATTGAGGAAGGATCTTCTTGGGAGTTCTGGGAAAGAAGCCGCTGGAGTGGAATTTTCTCCTTACTAATGGAATATGAAAAGAAAAAGTTGACCCAGTGTACATGGCATGGCAGGCACTAGCTGTGAAGGCCTGAACTAGTGGAACCAAGGAATATAGACTATAATCAAAATTACAAAATCATCTACTCACTGCTTGCGACTGATAGTCTTACCTGTCAAAAAGTACGGTGATTCTCTCCATGGCCAATATAAGAGTCTCAGGGTCCTGGTAGCCCACCACATAATCTTGCCCTGGGCTGGGGAAACCATATGAAGAGTCCCGAGGGGCAGGACTGTATTGTTCAAACTGTTTACCTAAAAGAAATCAAGCAGATTCTTTTTTTTTTTTCATTTTTTCTTTTTTTTTAAATATCTTCCACATGTTCTAAGATTTTTATTAGCATTGAAAGTTATTAAATAAAATGATAAAGAAATGATTCAGTTAGTTTGATGTATAAATTACTAAAATAAGTGATGAAAAATATTAACCAGAAGAAAGGACAATGAAATGATTGGTTAATTAGAGTACATACCAATGCATTTAATTGGGTGTAATCAATTACATTCTTATTCTTACCTGAGTACATACAGGTGAGCATAAGGCCAAGAGCAGGTAGGGCTCTCTGGGGACTGGGTAAACATAATCTGAAAAAAATAAGGGGGGGGGGAACAAAATTAATATTTAAGTTCAAATTTCTTTTCCTCAATCCCCCACCCCCATACCCAGACTTTTCTCTCACTGTAACTACACGTGTACTAATGACATTCCTGCCTTGATTGGATATTCCTTCTTTCTTTTTCTAAGTACTGTAATTATTTGTGTATAATACAATGCACACCTCTAATAATTTTGGGCTATGAAATTCTATAGAAAAAGATCAAAATATTTTACATAATATAGATATTTTAGAATTTTACTAAGTTTTATCAACTAAAAATAAGAATTTATAAAGTTTATCTTATATTTTGAAACAGAAAATTTACACAGTATTTACAGCTAAAGAGCAAACTTGTTCACACAAGAATTCAACGGGCATGTGACAAAAAAATAACCTCTCGCTAGGAAAAACAAGATTATAAATAAAGCCATGTTTAAGTGCCTATTTCTCTGAAGCAGCATAATTCTAAAAATACTGCATTGCAAATGCATTGTATGGCAGTGTTGACAACATCCTTTTTGAGGAAGAAGATGACTCTGCAGAAGAAAGACAAAGACTTTCTATCCTAACAATATAAATAAAATTCTTGTGAGGTTGATCTTTGACACAGACAACAGTGAAGCAGACGAAAATGTGATATAAATTAAATTAAATTAAATTTATTAATTATTTTCCATATTTCTGCTACACGGGCTTCTGGTCTCATGACCTTCTTCAGGCAAAATGTGGATATTTCCACATATTAAAAGGAATTAATTTTCCTTATGTTTTTTCAATGTCTAACCATTGTCTTTTTTGTGTAGTAGTTACTACTACAATATGTATAGCAAAAATATGGAAAATAAAATATATAAATAAAAAATACACATTATAACCAAAAACGTTTGTAGTTTCATTCTTCTTTTTAATATATATATATATATATATATATATATACATACACACACACATTATATATATATATATATATATATATATAGAGAGAGAGAGAGCAAGAGGAATATTATAAATAAAATTTGTCACTTAGCTGATTGATATTATATTCAGTACCTCAACTTCAGTGATTCAAAGATGAACATTTTTGTAACTGTTCAGTCCACTCATCAGGTTTTAGCAGTTGACTGCCACTTTTCATTATCTTTATACTAAGCTTGATATGCTTGCTTACTTGATTTCAAGCGTGGCCACTTTTTTTAAAGTAAATACTGCAGACTTATTGATGTTCTGACACACAGGAAACAGTGAACACTGAACTGATTAACACTATGCTTCAACAATGCCCTTTAACATGCAGTCACCTGCCTAAGGAACAAGGATAGAAGAAAATAATAATTAAAGATTTCAAAAACTGGTAAGGAGTGTGAGCCCTTGACTTACCTATCCACACTCAGTTTAATAATAGTTTCAGCATCAGCCTTTGAGAGAACATCAGTGAGTAAAAGCCGCTCCAGTCCTCGCAAGATTGACAGATACACAGAGATACACGTGCTCTCTTCATTGCTAGATGCTGCATTCACAGCCAACTGGAAAAAAAAAAAAATCAATTCAAAAAGATGATGCTATACGCAAAGACAAGATAGTGTAGAATCAATTCTACACATTTTTTTTTTATCACTGTGCTTTTGGCTGATACATTCTTTGGCCTACAAAAGATTGAACTGTAGATATTTAGAACAACGCAATAGTGTTGAACAAAACTTGAAATCCCATCTACTTAAATCCATATGAAATCATAAAGGTGTGGGGTGGGGAGAATGAAGCATTTCTCTTGGATCTACTTGATTTTTCCCCACTAAATATAGATATTAAGACTAGAAAATCCTGAAAACCAAGTTTTTTGATTTGGTTCTGTTGACATGTCACAAAGCAAAATATGCCATTTTGGCAACCATCTTGGTATCATTTCTAGAGTTTTGGACGAGTTCAAGCTCCAAAATTTGGTACCAGAAAGTTATTGAAAATGAAAAGTCCAAAAAACCTATTAAAAAGACCTCAAAACTAACCCAATTTGAATTATTAATGATTTCTCGTATATTTTATCTATCATGCTAAGGTGTAAGAAAAAGATCAGGCAGTATTTATGATGTAAATTAGTAATCTACACTTTTGTTTATACATAATAATAATAATAATTATACATAATAAATAATATAATAAACCTCATCTGAACCCAAAATGGTGTTGAGTTTTTTCTTCATTCTTCCAAAATAAAACTAGTTCTTCCCAACAATAACTCATGGTCCGAATGATCTGATATGAAATTTCCTATCCTGTAATGTACCAAATTCCTGTCATACAAGAATGAGTTTCATCCTGTTGTAGAGTAGCTAGCACCCCTTCAGCACTCTACCAGATTACTTGGCTCATAGCTTTAAATAGTCTACGATTAAGGACGTTGACTTTTGATTAATAAGTTGATACTAAGCTGATTAATATTGGTACTGATCTTACTTTGTTTGGCTATACAGCATTTGACCCTCATCTATTCCTTGTAAGTTGTCTTGTTAAATGTTTTGTAACTTATTGTTTTTTGTATGTATCCGTTAGCACCGGATAATGGTGCTGAATAAATATATTAAACACTCATTCTTCTTTGTGTATCATTCACCTCGACAATACAACAAATCCAAAAGTTGCTTTCAAATTGAACCAGATTATTGAAGGTCAACAAATATATTGGAAAAATAGGAAATTGCCATTTACTGGAACTAAATGACTATAAAGACATTGATAGTGATTTCTCAGGAATTCTACCATTTTGGTTTCCATCAGATACTCTGCAGTACAGACTAAACTAAATGAAATTCTCAACACACGATATAATAAAATTATTTCACAAAACAGGTTGGACTGTAAGCTATTATATATCTATGCTGGTTTGGAAATAGCACTAAGCATTAGTCTATAACATAAATACTAGAGAGCAACATTTCAAAGTGTCTTGAAAACATACATGTAGTTTATCATCAAAACCCACCCAGGACAATAGTCTAACTGGAAAAGGAAAAAGAAATGAAAATAAGTGACTTTTTACCTGTAAGATTTTTATAGGAATGTCTGTGTCGTGTAATTCCTCCTGATAATTTTCTAAAATGTAAAACGCCGTTGCCCACAATGTGAGCACAAACTGCTGGCTTGTAATGCTTGCTCTGTAATTAAAAACAAAACAACATTAGCTCTACTTTACTTCATTTGTTTTTTTTTATCATAATGATTTTGGGCTGATCTATTCTTCATTCTATTATATTTTGCGAATTCAAAAAGAAAGATGTAGTATAAAAATGAGACTTGTATCCTGCATGAGGAGAGCACTTGCTATGTCAAGTAGAAATTTCCATATTACTACAAAATTTGCTATAATTATTCTATCTCTAATCTGTTTCCATTTTCACTTACCCACAAGTTATTTTGTCTACAGTTACTTAGAATAAAATTCCTGAAGTTTAATCTGAGAAACAAAGAATATATCATCTTAAACCATTGATAAAATGGGGCAAAGAAGACAAAGATATTAATGAAAATGAGTGTTGAATAAAAAAAAAATACTTCACACATGACAGTTTAATTAATTTTTTTTTTTATGTTTTTAAACTATTGCAAATCTGTCATTGATCTAAAAAAAAATTTTAAGTTTAAAAAAAAGGGAAAAACTATTTAAATAAGGATCAAAAAATTTTTAAAAAAGGTTAAAAATATTTCTAAAAGATTTAAAAAATAAAAAAGTAAAAAGATAAGAGTAAAAAATAAAAATGTAAAAAATAGAAATATAAAAAATAAAAATGTAAAAGTATAAAATTAAAAAGTAAGCAAATTAAAAAATAAAAAAGCAAAAAAATAAAATAAATAATTACAAAAGATTTAAAAAAAGTGAAAAGATTTAAAAAATAAAGAAAAACTCTCAAATATTTAAAATTTAGTAATTTGTCCATTCTATTGAAATGACATCAGATTTAATTTTATAATTTCACTTTATATAAAATCAAAAATTTCACATTGATCTACAGTTTCTTATTTATGTTCAATACTTCCTGAATATTGACAAAACTAAAAGTAAAATTAAAACACCTGGCCCTCTCCCTTGTTATCATGTTAGAAATGAAAACAATTAAAATAAAGAAAACTTTTAATATATACATATATTTAAAGGTTTAGTGATAAAGCCATTTGCTTTTAACAGATCATTTAACATATTTGGTTGGAAGGAAAGCTTCTGTGAGTTTTTAAATAAATTTAATTTTCTCCAAGAACTTTGCTTCCAACCAGATATTTTTCGTATGAACAAATGGGATTTCTATCATGACACCAGAAAAGTTCACTACACAGAGCTGCACAGTTTGCTCATACTTCTGATGTAGAAATGTGTAACACAAAAATACATACGTATCATTCACACACACATATATATATATATATATATATATATATATATATATATTATCCACAGACAGACTGTTTCACAGCTCATCAATGTAGCTACACATCCGATTGCCTCAAGCCAGGATTGAAATCCAACTGATTTGGCATCAGTTGTAGATTTTTTCCCGTGAGCTATCAGCTCCTGTGTGTGGCTAATTGAATAGAAAAATCCATTGCATTACACATTTTGTCCTCCAAAAGGAAATTATTAGACTAAATTTTTAGCCAAAATATATATCAGATTCCATGGATAAAAGCATCATTAGCCTGGAGAAGTCCTTTAGAAGGACAAAATACATAAGAGGTTTTTTGTTTGATAGTATGTTTGTATATATATATATATATATATATATATATATACACACACAGAGGGTGCAATAGGTAAATTGTCACCATTTTATATTTTTAATTTCACATATACACATTGTTTTTGATTTTGTCAATTGCACAGTATAGTAGGGTCAGTTGGGCACCATGACACAATTCAATATTTCGAAATACCATGCTGTGCTGCTTGACATTCATGCTGGAAGCTTTATGAACATTTCAGAGTGTTTGGGTGCCAATCTGAGAATAGTGCAGAGAATTTGGAAAGAGTTAGAGGAGTCTAATGGTGATTACAAAGGTACGGCAGTTCAGAAAACTCACTCTGATTGTTCCGATAAGAAAAGAAGTCCTAAATTTGTTGGTGAGGGCCTCAAACACGACCCAGAGGCCTACACCAAGTGCCTTGAGGAGGCAGTGCCACCCTGGGTTAAGAGGGTGGCTGTTGGAAGCCCTTATGTCTGGCAACAGCCTGGAGAAGTCCTTTAACCACACAAGCAGGAAAACCCAGTCATGGCTGTCAGAAAATTTCTGCGTCCACATCAACCATTATGTATCTGGTCACCTAACTCCCCAGACTGCAACCCCCTTGATTATTATATGTGGGGTGGAGTTGAGTGAGGGATCAACAAAACTCCTAACACCAGAAATGAACTGAAGGCAAGGATTATGGTATCATTCAAACAAGAAGACAGTCCAGAAGAGCTTCAGGAGATTCCGAAGTTGTCTGGAAGCCATGGCTTAAGTCAATGGTGAATAAATTTACTCTTTAGTATTTCAAGATATTTTTGTGTAATTTTGGTAAATATAAATGTTAAAATGAGATGTCAGTGTTATTTTCATTTTTGCGTAATTTAGACGACAATTTATCCATTGCAAAACACACACACACACACACATTATATATTGGGTAGTGCATGGTAGACCACACAAGGATTTTTTTTTTTCCAAAAAAGGTGCTGCATGGACAACTCCCAAACTCCAAGCTTTTAGTTGGACATCCACTCTTATGCTACAAAGACAAATTGAAAGTCAACTTGAAACGTCTCAACTGATCTGAACACCTGGGAAGCCCAAGCATCAAACCGAAAGCAGTGGTGTAAAACATGTTTCATTAAAGGGTTTTGAAGACAGTAGACTGAAGCACCATGATCAGCTTTGTCAAGCACTAAAGCAGAAATGCTATCAAAATCCTACTTTAACAAATTTCATCTGTCAGTGTGGCTTTGTCACCCGCAGCAAGGCTGGGATAGCATCGCACTTAGAAAAGCACAAATGAAATATGTCTTTCCCTTACGTGATTTTCTCCACAATAGTTCTTACTAGCATGTATAAGTGCATAATGAAAGACACCATCCACTGCTGACCCTCATATATCGTCCGCGATAAGAGAGTCCACCATATATATATATATATATATATATATATATATATATATACATATATATATATATACACACACACACACAAATAATAATAATAAATATACATTTTGTTCCTAAGTGTTTGGTATGCCTGAGCTTTGTGCATGAAAATTGGACTTGTACCAAACAGTAAGGAACGAAAAATGTACATTTATTATTAGTAGTATAAATTTTAGCTCTGTTATTTTACATCAAGCACTATTTTATTAACACCAGCACTCACTGTGCCATATATATATATATATAAATGTGGAATTTGTCAGTCTCAAGAGATACTGGATCTGTACCCAAAGAGTTATGCCCTCTCCAGGGTTCTGGCCTGGGCAGTGTTGTTTTTTATTCTTACTTTTTTTTTTTTTTTTTTTTTTATGAGAGATCAGCAGTTGCCAATGCAGCATGTCTCCCCACTCTCCATGCTACCAATGTTTTCCAAGGGAAAGGCAGAGGCCAATACAGATTGGCACTGACGTTGTTGCAGGAGCTGCCAGAATAAAAATTGAACATGACATCAAACTGTCTTAATGACTCCAGCTCTGGATTTGAATTCAGAGTTATTCTTTTCCTAGACTGGTTACCAACCATGTCTACAGAGCCTAGACTGCCCTACTATTTATCAATAGTTGGAGGTTTTGAATTCAGATTTTTTTTCTTTCTCCTAGACCAGTTGCCACCCCAGGCTATAGAACCAAGTATGTTCTACTATTTACCCATAGCTGGGGGAGAAGAGATGGATTCATACTTTTCCTAAAGGTATTAGCACTTAAGTGAATGTAATGAACTCGACTAGAATTTGAACTTGATTCACCAATATCACAATGCATTACACCACCATGCCTCCACATATGATGCCAAAATAGTGAAAAATTATATTATGGAGTAATTGCTGGAGGGTCCATCTATGAAACACTAGAGTCAGGATGCTGAAGATAATACAAATCAGCTAAGTGACACATTTAATATTTCTATTATATATATATATATATATATATATATATATAAATTTTCTTGTTTGTATCGACTGGAGTTATATATTTCTTTATAATGTTTCTAATGGAAGATTCATTCATTCTGCTTAGTTTTAAATTTTTTATAGTAAATAATTTTTCTTGTTTTTGTCAACTGGAGTCATATAATTCTTGTGTGTGTGGTTGCCAACAGTCAACATGTAGCTAGGAGATGGAAAACTTGAAAATATTAATAAATAAATGCCTGCAATTGTAGCATCATCCGACCCTTGGCTATAATGGAGATAAAGAGTGCATTGCAGGGTACAGGCAATTGACCACCTTAAACAATTCACTTGTGCAGATTGCTTAGTTAAAACAATTCACCCCTATATATTATATAGGAGAATATAATATGTACATTTTTATATATTAGGTTGGTGCAAAAATAATGTCGTTTTCTCACATAGTAACATATATGAGAAAACGACATTATTTTTGCACCAACCTAATATCAAAACTATCTTGGATAATTGATTGACAAAATAGAGAAAAATTCTATGCAACATTTTTTGTCCTTTAAAAAGGACTTCAGGCTAAATGTTCTCATTGATGGAATTATATATATATATATATATATATATATATATATACATACACACACACACAGAATGTGGTAAAGAATATAATGTTGATTATAATTATGCACCAAGAGGAAACAATGAAAATGTAGATTTTGAAATTTAAATTTTAGCATCTCTACATCTTCAGCATTTCCTCGCGGTGCATAATTCCCCATGTAACAAAATTTTGGTTTGGTTTGGCTTGTTTTCTTTTACAGCATATCAACCTCAATGGGTTATTTAATGCTGACAAAAATTTTTTATCACTGGTAATTTCTTCTTTTTATTACTTTCAAAAATGTATTGCTGGTAATAATTTTTTACAAAGTATTTCTGGTATTAAGACCTATTTTTACACTTTCATAGTATTTTGACCTCAGCTTGGAGGCTTGCCCATTATTTGCACATAGCTGGGACCCTAACAGGGTGGACCTGGGAACACCAGCAATTAAGAAGTGGTTTCATGTTCCTTAAGGCCTCCTGATCAAAGGGTCTTGCTGTTGGACATAGTTTATCATCTTACCCAGGATGCAGATGTCATTTATCATCATACCCAGGACGGAACAAAAAAATTTTGAATTTAATTTTTTTTCTTTGGTCAGTAAATGTTATTTTCCCAATTGCTTCTATTGACAGAGCAAAGGAAACAAATATTATTGCCTTCAAACTTTGCTTTTGTGACTTGGATTTCGATGTTTTGAAACTAACCTATTTCCATTACATCCCAAACAGATTCAGTGCTGAGTTGCTGAAGGAGAAGTTTCTAACAGTTTCAAAAATTTCTAGAACATTCTGGCTACCAAGAATTGTATAACAAAAAGACAATGGGAGACTATATTTGGGGGCTGATTCATGAAAGTAATTTACAGTATAACTGTAAATTGCAAAAAAATACTCACTTCTAACTACGATGTCCACCTCATATACATATATGTATATACACACACACACACACACACACACATACGCATACATACACATACAAATATATATATATATATATATATATACATATATACATACACACATACTCACACACATACATGAATATACTTACATACATACATAAACATATACATACGTATACATTTCCATGGTATCACATACACATACATACACATATGTACCCACAAATATACACACAAATACGCGTACACATACTTACAAATAAATACATATATATACGCAGCAATACACAAATATAAACATATATACACACAGATATACTAACCTATGTGGCCGTAATGACATACCCAAGTTTCCCTACCTACACGTACACAAACAATTTCATATACAGTAGGTGTCAACATACATATATACAACTACAAACCTACACAAGTAAACACACACACACACACATATATATACATACACATACATATACACACACACATTATATATATATATATATATACATACACAAATATCTACATAAAAATACCCATCTATAATAACAAATACACATATATACGTACATACACATAAATGCAACGACATTTGACCAAAAACATATATAAACATACAGACATACATAGGCATAGACATACCTCGATATACATGCAAACACAACAATACACGTATCCTAACATACATATATAAAAAAAAAAAAAAGAGACAAGACAGAGAACATCTCCACGGTCTGTCATGAAAAAAAAAGGGGGGGGGTCAATGTCTGTGGATGTGTATGCATGTATTTATATGTATCTATGTGCATCCACTTTTAATTGTGTATGTATGTACGTGCGTGTTGGTTTCCCTTCTCCCAATTCCCCCACTTCCCCCAGAATGGCAATTTAAAAGCAGAAAGTGAACCTATCAAAATATGAAATTTTTTTCAGTTAAAAAAAAAAAAAAAAAAAAAAGTGCAGAAATTTAAACTCCAAGCTTCAAGAAGTCAATTCAAGCTGAGGTTTACTTACTGAGAAATAACAGCCAAGTGCCTCAATAAAAATTCTGTGACCATAGGAATGAGCTGTTTGGTGAGGTCCATGATACCAGCCTCCAAGATGTACAGGATGCCATGCAGGGCATGGGTTTTGCTGGGCAGATGCGTACTCTTCAGGCCAGTGTCCAGCATCTTCAGCAGGCGGTCAGCAGCTTGAGATTCCTAAAAGACAACCAAAATGCTCATGAAATTCCAAAGAATCAACTCCACTGAAACACGGACTGTCAAGTTGATATCACAAACCCATGAATAAAATTCCTATTTTGCTTTTCCCTCACTTCAACTAATTCATAAATAGCATAATTTATATGTGTTGATGAGCTGTGATACAGTAAAATATGGCTTCTATGTGGATGACTTGCTCTTGTTCACCGATTAAGCACTATGGGGAAAAGGGAATTTTTAAAACAGTGGCTGCTCCTGCTTATCTGGCTGCTAATTTGGTGTTTATATACATCACATATATAATATATTAGAAGATTCCCTTTCTCTGCTGTATGCCAATGGCTTAGGGGTAGACTCTCTGACTGATGCCAAATCGGTTGAATTTCGATCCTGCCTTGGTTGGTTGGTTGGTTGTTGGATTTAACGGCATGTCAACTCCTATTTGGGTCAATTTATGCCGAAGCCTTATTAATTTATGAATTTAAGATGGTTATTTTGTATAAAAGGTTGAAAGGCTGTTGGGTTTCATAATCTTCTGTGTTTTTTGGGATTGCTTTTTCTTGTGACTGTTTCTGATTGTGTATTTTAATATTTACATTCGTACATGCATATATATGTCTATAAGCACATACATATACACTATTTGAAAGGATTATATTTTATTGAGGATCTTTATTTCCCTGAGAAAACTGTATATATTTTCTGTGTCTGTATTTTTGAATATTTCTTTTAAACCTTTTCCATTGAGATATTTTTGTCTTGTTCTGGTTATGATTTTGCATTCCAATAGAATATGTTTAATTGTGATTAAGGTTCCACATCTACATTTTGGTGGATTTGTCTTTTTTAATATATAAGAATGAGTTAAGTATGTGTGTCCTATATGTATTCTGGTTATGACGACTTGTTTTTTCCGAGTATTTCCAATATTTTATTTCTGTTGTATTTATTGGTTCCTGTGGGGGTATATAGATGGAAAGAATTGTGATGGTTTTATCTAGTGTCACTTGTGTTGCTATTGCTTGTAATTTAGTTTTAATGTGTACTTTGCAGTATGTCATTTCTAATCAATATTGACACTCCTCCATTAGCTCTATGTCCTGTATTGTGGTTATAGTAGTATTGTTTATAATTTATAATTTTTAAGTTGGCATTTTCTTGTAAAAAAGTTTCCTGTAAGCAGATGACGGCTGGATACAGTAGTGACATAAGTATGAGTAGGTCATTGTAATTAGATTTTATTCCACGACAGTTCCATTGCAGGATCTTATGTGCCATGATTATACTTTCAATTTTGGGGGGTGAAGTTACCTGCTAGGTTTATATCATTTGTCCTCTAGTTTTTTTCCATCTCTTGAGTTTTTAGAAGCT
Source organism: Acanthosepion lycidas (assembly GCA_963932145.1). Taxonomy (NCBI): domain Eukaryota; kingdom Metazoa; phylum Mollusca; class Cephalopoda; order Sepiida; family Sepiidae; genus Acanthosepion; species Acanthosepion lycidas. The sequence goes on along the minus strand of OZ010575.1, from coordinate 10,205,497 downwards.
TTGTCTTCAACTGCTTGTGGTATCCTTCGGTCAGATTTTTGGTTTTGTTTTGAATTTTGTTTGTTTTCTTTCTCTTCTATTTCCATATATTCCATAGGCTCAAATTTATTTTCATTTGATATATTGATTCTTGATTTTGAATTAGATCTTGATCGGGTGCTTTCTTGCTCTGTTGTCATTTTTTTTTCTTTTTGTTTATTTTTCATTTTCTTATTTTGGGTTTGGGAATAAGAGGGTTCGCTGGAGTTTTGTTCTATGTTTTCTTTCCAAAGTTTTTTCCCTTCTTCTGGGTTTATTCCATTTGATCTGGATTGTTGAGTTTTATTTTGATCCGATTTAAGTTCAATTAAAAAGGTTTTTAATTCTTCGAGGAAAGCTTTTAATTCTTTGCATAAATTTGTTATTTCAATTGAACCTTTTATTTTATCTTCATTGTTTATTTTATTTGCTTTTTGTGCCATGGAAGCATAGGTGTTTTCTTTTATGTTATTTTTAACTTCCTTTCGTGCTTCTATGAAAGATATATTTTTTTTGTATTTTATTCTAATTATTTCTTTCTCCTGTTTATATATACTGCATTGTTTTGAAAGAGCAGAGTGGTTTCCCAAACAGTTTGAGCATAGGCTCTCATTTGGGCAGTTCTCTTCTTTATGTTCAGGTTCTTTTTCATTACATTTTCCACATATTCTTTTATTTCTACAGGAATCTCTGTGATGCCCAAATTTGTGGCATCTATAGCATTGAAGAGGGTTTGGTACGTATTGTTCTACTTTTATACTTTCATATCCAATTTTAATTGTTGTTGGAATTTGGCGGGAGTTGAAAGTTATAATGTAGGTGTTAGTTTGTATCTCTACTTCATTTTCCTTTATTGTTATTCTTTTGACATTTGTAACTCCTTGAGTTTGGAGTTCTGTTTTTATCTCCTCTAGAGTGCACAGGGAGAGCTCCTTGCTTTTTACTACTCCCTTTGAGAAATTTAGGGTTTGGTGTGGGTAGGCTTTTATTTCTATTTCTTGTAGTTTTTTTTGTCTTATTAATGTGTCCGCATATATCTTTTTTTCTACTTCTACTAGTAGTGTTCCATTTTGTAATTTTTTTACATTTTTTGGTATAATGATATTTGATATTGCTTTTTGTATTTTAAATGGTGAAATTTCTGTTAATGCTTTTTTGCTTATTGCTTCAAGTACAATAAATCGTGGAAAGTTTTCGCTGTCATTTTCTGTTTCCGAGTCGTTATCCACATGTGGTCTCTTGGAAGATTTCTTTTTTTCCATTGATTGTTTTTATTTTTTTTCATCATTCTCGCTCCCTACCCACCGCGGAGTCCAGTATTGGGACATGACAAGGGGGAAACCCATTCGCCTTGCCATGTCGGGGCTACGTGAATGATATACTCTCTTTGGGAGGAGTCTATGAGCACGCGTGTTCCTTTGTTTCCGTTTTCCAAGTATTACTGCTGTGAAGGTTTAGCAAGTGTGTCAGATCCTTTTTTTCTCCCAAATTGATTGACCCTCAGCCACCGCCTTCCATCACATATTTAGGGTTAAGTGTTAGTTTTGGTTGGGAAGAGGAGTGTCAGTAATAGGTTTGGGATGGATTATATATGATGGGGCTTGACATGACCAGCCGATTGATCGGATCGGGCCCCTCCGACCGCCCGTCTAGCCCAGGTAAGGGCCAAAGTGGTGTGTTACAGGATTGTGACCGCTTTACACCTGGATTACAACCTGCTCAACCACCAGGATCCCGTCCCCAGACATTACCCACGGCCAACAGGTGGCCCCATTGAGGGACTTTTACCCTCTGCAGGGGGGCAGTCGGCGTATTCTGATGCTCCACCAACTGGGCCGATCCTGCCTTGAAACAATCGGGTGTTTAGTCACACTGATGAGCTGTGATACAGTGAAACAGCGTTGTTTTGTGGATATATATATATATATATGTGTGTGTGTGTGTTACACATTATGAAATGGAGAAAGTCCGACAATTATTTTAAGATAATTTAATTATTTCTATAAAAAAAATGTATAAATATAAAAATGTCTTTATATATATATATATATATATATATATATATATATATATATATATCTCTGATAATTAATAGGGATAATTCCAAAGAGGATATAAATCCAAAAAGAGCTCAATGTAAGAACAGAGCAAATGATAATGATGAAAACAGAGTCCTTAGAAATTCATAGGTAATAATTTATTTCATGGGATCAGACAGACCCCATTTCTTCAGACCAAAAATTTTTACAATAAATAGATTTTAAATTTATCCAGATTTGTGTCTATAATTATTCAGACTTTAAAAATTAGAAACTCACTTCCTATATATGCTCTTAATAAATTGACCCGATAAGCACTAAACGATGTCAATTGCATAACATCCCTCTTTTGAATTTCAAACCTAGTCTTTATTTTGTTATCTGTACACTGTTGTGGCCAATACCTGCTTCTCAGCAATGGAATTTAGTCTCTGGGGAATTCTCTTTGTTCTATTCCTGACTTATATACAGAAAGAAAAAGGAGGAAAAAAAAAAAAGGTTTAAAAGGTTGGTGTTGGAAAATTTATAGACAACTCATCAGCATTGAAAGGGTTTCTGAAGTTATTATGCAAATCACAAGCCTCAATAACTCAAATTTGCTTTGAAATATTTTTGTCAAATTTTAAATGATTAATTGAGATGTCAAAATAAAAATGGGGTTACAATTTTTAGGTAGTTTCAACCTGTTTTCTTAAAGTTATTGGATTTATTATAAAAACTGCTGTCTGAAGTTATTATGCAAAACCAGAAAATCACTTTTTACTTCAATAAAAAAGTAATAAAATCATCAACAAATGATCAACACCTAAAATAGAAGAAATTACAAAAATATATGATAAGTCTTTGAAACATTTAAATCTTAATATAATGACCCTCCCTTCTTCTCAATAACAGCCAGCAATCTATTATCCATTGATTTTGTTATTTTTACTTCAGCAGGTTCAATTTTCGATATGGTTTTTAATTGCTTCCTATACGGCTGCTCTGGTTTCATATTTACCACTTTCAGATAATTTCATCTTCTCAATTTACCATAGATTTTCAATTGGATTCAGATAAAGACTTGATGGCGGCCATTTCATTATCCTGTAAACTTTTAAAGCTCAAAAATTCATGGGTAACCTTAGGTACATGAGAAAGGGCATTGTCATGCATAAATACATACTTCATTTTGGAACTCTTAGGCTGGGACTTGTACCATTCATAGAAAGACTTGTCCATGAAATTTCAGTAATTATCATTGTTCAGTTAAATTCCTTCATTGACTGAAAGGTCCAATAATTGTTCCGTCAACAATTCCAGACCATAGTATCACACTGCCACACCCTTGCTGCCTTCTTTTAGGCCACAAGTAAATCTATAACTGATAAAATCCATCCTTTGGCCTATCCATCAGGTCCATAGAGTGTAACCTGAGATTTGTCCATGAAAATTATTTTAGAAAAGTCCATTTTCTTGGCCCAATTTTGACACTTTTAAATATTCACTTTACTGAGAGGAGTTTGCCTAGCGGGGTTCTTAAAAGATCTCAATTTGCAAAGTATTCTACACTTTTTGTCCTTCTTGGCTCCCTCAATTCCAACCTGTTCAAAGATCTAAGCACTGGTCAAAGTGTTTTTTTTTTGTTGTTTTTTTCGCTATAACTCGCTTTTATTTACATTCCTATTGAGGAGACAAATTCTTAAAGCCTTTTCCTTTGCTTCTATTTCTAAACTTAGTTATATTTTCAATAGCCCCTCTTTATCATTTGATGATTTCTATGAAGCTCCTTTGATTTATCCAATGTGGACATTCCCCTTACTCAATAATTTTGTTATATTCTTTTTTTCAACATTTCTTAGGATGTTTCCATTAACCAACTTTCAAAATATATTATAGGGAAAAAAAAAAAAAAAAAAAAAAAAAAAAAAAAAAGAAAGAAAAAATAATTTTTATTGGATTTCAGAGGCCTTAGACTAATATCAATTTTATTCTGTAAAACTTCAGTCAATCCATTTTCATAAATTGCAAATATCTCAAAATATAACCAACTGGCTAAAAATTTATAGATTTTACCAAGTGTGGAAATGGACAAGTTTAAATTTGACAAATATTAGTCCTGAACTTTTTTGCATAATATCTTCATACGGTCTGTACATTAATTATATACAGATTATCGTCTGCATCTTTGCTGTTGTCATCACATTTCAGCCATTGTACCCACCAGTCTTTATCAGGTGCCTCTTCATCTGGCTTCAGGTATTGAATATGCAATTAATATGTCACCAGATTCACAAACCAACATTTAATCCAAGCTATTGTCCTGTGGCAGTGTGTACTTAAGCTCCATGGAAATGAGGTAAGCAATAACTTAGCAGTACTAAATAGATGTGGTTAGTAGCTGGAGAACAATTTACCTGAAAAAGGCCAGGGTGCACAATGGCCAAAATTTTATAACAACAAAGATGAGGATAATAGTTTAAGTATAAATAATGTAAATATTGAAAGAGTTTTTTTTTTTTGAAAAGGTGCATTGTTAGATATGCTTGATGCAGAAGTTTAGCCAAGAAATGGGCGACATGTGGCACATAACATGAATATATGTGGTGCCATCATATTCCAGTGATTTATGCCAATTTATTTACAACTGAGACATGAACACTACAAGTATATACTTTATTCTTTGTATGATTGATTCATTTTTTATGGCTTATCAACACCTTGCAGGTTATTTAAAGACAGGAAATATTTTTTGAGATTGTAACTTTTTTTTTTTTGAGATAATATTGGTTTAGTGCTAGAAGTCCTACTAATTAATCCATAGCTAGGAGGAGAAAAGGTGGATTTATACCTTTCCCAAGGGTATTTGTGCATAAATGAATATAATGAACCTAACTGTAAACTGAACTTGGATCTCTGTTTAACAATTCTGAGCCATTATCCATTACACCACCTGCACATTCAAGTTTATAGCACCTGGTATACCCAAATGGTTACCCTTCTAGGTATTGACTAGGATTAACTTTGATGATCATATGGGAACCAGTATTTTAAAGTGATATGGCTGTAAGCCTTATTTATTCTTTGTGAATATGTGCAGCTGTAACTTGTAATCATTAAAAGTTTGACAAAAATCAAACATTTCATTAAGGGAAGTAAATATCATCTTGTTTTTATATTAAACCAATATTATATTATATATGGTAATGAAAATATTAGCCATTTCCCTATAAGGAAACTTTTGGCATTCATTTACCAATCGGCCAGTGGTACTTTTGTGTGAAATTTATAGAAACTTTCTATTAAAGCAATTTTTCTGGAGACTAAGTTTCTCAAATAAATTGTTATCACTCTTTCCAATAAGGATAGTAGATTTCTTCATAACATTTTTTTCAAAGTAGTGTGGAACATTAACATCTCAATTATGTCAGTTGAAATTTATAAAAACAATTTTTTTTAGTAAAGACATTTTTCAGAAAAATAGCTTTCTCAAGTATTGTTCTTTCCAGAACTGATAAGGGGTTTCCTTCCTAACCTTTTGTTTGAAGTTATGTGAAATGTTAACATCTTAAGTGTGTCATCATTTTTTTTTCAAGTTACAATACTATTTTAATTGTTGCTGCTATTGAAAGTACTCAAGTGATGTGGTTTCTGTTATTTGATACAGTTCTTTGTTTGTGATTCTGTCGCACCAGCCCACAAAGTTTAAAGAAGAATGATCTTTGCCAAGACCCTCAGGCTTCATTATTTTCTCTTTCAATTACATATTCTATCCATTTTAATCATTGCTGCTATTGAAAGTCCTCAAGTGATGTGATTTCTGTTATTTGGTACAGCTCTTTCTTTGTGATTCTGTTAGCACCAGTCTACGAGATTCAAAGAAGGATGGTCTTTGCTAAAACCTACAGGCTTCATTCACTCAAAGCCATTTTTAATCATTGATCTGAAAAGGGGATCAAATACAGCTGACAGTTTAGATATTTCTGAACGAATCTGCCATCATGCATGATTTCTATATGAAAGTCTCGATCTGACAAGATTATTTAAGAACATGACTAGAAATTTTAGGCTAATGTTTTGGTTTTAATATAAACATGCTAAATATATCTATATAAATATTTTTTACAAGAATTAATGGAAGTGTATTTCTTTGGAATATTTGAACTCGTGTATAGAAAAATTAACATATGTAATGTCAAATGTTACTAATGGATTTGACCTTAAATTTTGCCAACTTACCACTCCTACTACACCAGCAGACTTACAAATGCCCACGTTGAGATATTGCAAGACTAACTCATCTTCTGACGGATGCACCTTCTGTACATCTAGCAAGGTCTCTAGCATCCATTCAAACTGGAACCTCTCTGTGAACAGGTCAGACAAACATACAATCTGAAAAATAATATGTGACAGGTCAGACAAACATACAATCTGAAAAATAATGTTAACTTTTATTAAAGTTTAATAAAAATTACTCAATATATAAAAACAAAACCTTTCAACATTATTTCCTGTTCATTTTCAACATGAAATTTAAGCTGAGGAAGGCCAGAGAACACAATAGCTAAAATGGTGTGAAAACAACAAAGACGAAGACAATAGCCAAACGTAAATAGTGTAAACAATAACTCCTCGTACCAGGAATTCTGATGGAAAAATAAATAAAAAATTCACAATACTGCAGCCTTAAAAGAACTCCAAGCTTAAAATTCAATTTAAAATTTTTTTTTTGCCATTGTGGTCAAAAAGAAAAATGACTGATTTTATAATAAAAAATGTTTTAAAAAATTCTTCCCAATTTTATAAATACTCTTTCTTAACTTGGATACAGTGCGAGTTTTTATGAACAGTTTTATTACACAAAAAATACAGAGTGGGGTGATCGAATATAGTGCTACAAAAACCCCTACAAAAGGTACTGAACAAAAGTGAGAAGAAAGGACTAAATCTCAAATGCAAGAGGACAGAATGCATGGTTGTCAGCAAAAAGGAACAAACAAACATATAAATTACAAATTGCAGATAGCAAAATCAAACACGTACAACAATTTAAGTTTCCAGGAAGTTTTTTAACAGAGGACAGAAAGTGTGACACCAAAATCAGATGGTGCATCGAGATAGCAAAAAGATGCCTTTCAAAAGCTAAGGAAAATATTAAGAAACAGAAACATTTTATTAGAAACAAAGAAGAGAGTACTGGATGTAATATCAGTCCTCCTATATAGCAGTGAATGCTGGACGATCCCTCCTGAGATGAAGAGAAATGTGGTTCTACAGTAAGATGCTGAGTAGACCATGTGCCAAAAAGGTGAGCAGTGAGAATTTTAGAGAAAATAGTAAAGAAAAAGGACACTTATACTTAATATCAAGAAGAGATGGTTGAAATTTCTAGGACACCTAATGAGGAAAGAGGGCTTAGACAATTTAATACACACAACACAGATCGAATGCAAGAGGGTCAGAGGTAAACATTACGTAACCTACCTAATGAGCCAGAGTAAATGGATGATGGGACAAGGTTTAGGAGAGATAACAAAAAACAAAATTTATTAAAATCTATACAGGAGAGGAAATTGTGGAGAGCCATGATCGCCTATGTCCTGAAGGGGCACAGCACATAAAAGTCTAGTTGCAAAAATCTTGTACTTTTATTTAACATTGAACTAATATCTTTCATTTTTCCTTCTCTTTCCTAGTGGTACAATATTGGTAAATATTATCTTTTGAAATCACCTGCAGCCTCAAACTTCTATAAAAAACACTAGTATTTATAATATAAAGTGTTTTTAATATTAATTTTGAACTGTATGTAACTTTAAAAAACCTTTTTTTTTTAATACTTGAAGTTAGGAAAAACTTAAAAAAAAAAATCTATCAAAAATGATTTCTTTGGTTGTCTTCCCAAGAAAAATCCAATATATTTATATACACTTACCGACTTCACAACAGCATTGACCAACATAGGAGGCGGCCTTGGTTTGGCATTTGGCGAGAGCCACTGACCGTATAATTCTAACAGGAATTGCAGGCAAGAATGAATGTCAAGTCCACTGACTGAAATGGACCTTTCTCGTCCACCATCAGTGGAAGAGAGCGTTTGCTTCTTACGCTGCATGGGTGGACTTTCCAAAGATTCTGGACTGTCTGACTCGGACAAACTCATCTCCAGCATACCAACAATAGCCCAAATAGATTCTATTGAAATCTGCAAATAAAAAAAATAAAAAAAAGTCCAGTTTTGCACATTGAGAAATGAGGGAGAGGGCAAACATCTCAGTGGCAAATTTCAAAAGGTAAATTTTGATATTTTGAGCAGTTAACATTTCAATGCTTATAAGTTAGATAAATAATTGCGGTGTCAGAAATAAGTTCACATTGACTTGTTAATCTTCTAATAGAGAATAAAATGGTTGTTTGGACGACTGAAGAGAAAAGAGGGAGGGAAGCAAAGAGAAAAGAGGGAGGGAAGCAAAGAGAAAAGAGGGAGGGAAGCAAAGAGAAAAGAGGGAGGGAAGCAAAGAGAAAAGAGGGAGGGAAGCAAAGAGAAAAGAGGGAGGGAAGCAAAGAGAAAAGAGGGAGGGAAGCAAAGAGAAAAGAGGGAGGGAAGCAAAGAGAAAAGAGGGAGGGAAGCAAAGAGAAAAGAGGGAGGGAAGCAAAGAGAAAAGAGGGAGGGAAGCAAAGAGAAAAGAGGGAGGGAAGCAAAGAGAAAAGAGGGAGAAGAGGAAAAGAGATCAAAAAGAAAAATGAGCTGAAACACTACAACAACTCCAGCAACACAAACAATGATTTCAACTATCAGAATACGAATGCCTTCTCAAAATTTCAGAAAGTCTCTAGATTTTTTCCCTTTTTGTAAATGTAAACTGTACATCATGAAAATTATGAATTGAATGAACTTAGATCGTAACAACTTACCTGGCCAAGCATGAATTCATGGTCTCCAATTTCCCTTTCTAGATTCATTTCAAACATCTGCAGAAGGGATGTTTCAGTCTGACCAGGTTTGTAACTGGTGTTGGCAGTAACAGGACTTGAAAGGAAAATAAAACACTAATTAAATAATTCACTATAAACAATCACATCCTATTAAAATAGTAAACATGATTATTTTCAATTGACATTCACTCCATGGTAAATCATCTTCAACAATAACTTTTGACCTTCAAGTAACATTTGTTAAGAGAATCTATTTTATGAAAGAAACTTCTCAAAGTTCAAAGTACTCTTTGATGTAGTCGAATCAAATGGAGGTCTTTCATTCGGGTATTTATATTTGTTGGTTGGCACCAAAATTAAGCGAGTTGGCTGGCAAAGTCAGTTGTTGTAGAAATCTGCTTCAGAGCAGTCCGTTTACTAGCATTCGCTGACCTGACATGTAAACTATACCACAAAGAAACCAGCAACTCCCGACTGAAGTTACTTTGTTGAAGTATTTTTAACTCCTTGCTGGCAAGCTTTTATTTTTACCTTTTTAGCCCACTGACCAAATCACTAAAATTAAAATAAAACCTATTTTTGTTTAGTTTTCTGTCATTCCCCTTTACTTTATTTTCTTTCGTTACGCATGTGAAAAAATTCAAATTTAGATTCCAGAAAATATTCAGGATTTATTTTATTTTTATAAGATATGAAGTTTGCAGCTGTATCTTCTAGATTTTAGAAGGAAGGTAGTAAATAATGTGAAGAAGAGTTAAATTACTTCTATGTGATTTGTCCCTTCAGGATGTTGGTGATTATGGCTTGCCACAGCATCCTGCCTTTTGTGGTTCCCAATAAGTTTTGTCTTTTCACTATCTCCCCCAAATCCTGTTCTGTCATCCATTTACTCACTTATCACGTAGGTTATGTGTTCTTTTCCCACTGTCTCTCTTGCCTTTGATCTAGGCTGTGAGTATCAAATTTTCCAAGACCTTCTTTCTGATGTTAAATATAAGTGTCCTTTTTGTTTCTATTGTCTCTAGAACTTTATCGTCGATCGGATGTTCAGTCGATGGTATTCTCAACATCCTTCTGTAGAACTACATTTCTCTTCTTCATCTGCAGGATGATGGCCCAGCATTCACTGCTATATAGGAGGACTGATATTATGTAATAGAAAGCAGTTGTATACAGTTAACTGTTTAGATATTTCTGAATGGGTTCAGTGCCATGCATGACATCCATATGAAAGTCTTGATCTGACAATGCTATTTAAGAATAGGATTCGAGTTTTCAGGTTGATGTTTTGATTTTGTAGCAATTTACTGCATTGTGTGAAACTACCACTGGCACAGCCTATTCTATGTTCAATTTCCTATGTAACAGAGAGAGGTATACACACACACACACACACACATTTTTTTTATTGAAATTGGAGTGAATCTAGGTAGCGAAATTAGATCAGAACAATTTTGTTTACTGAGGAAATCTGTTCTCGCCTTTTGAATTGGGTCGTTGAAAAGACAATGGAAATGATCTAAATAAATTTTATCAGTTAAAAATTGAAATAGAGCTTACTCAGGCTATGAGAACTTTGAAACTCACATGATTTTAAGTTGGAAACGGCACTCATGATAACTGTGTGCCAGGCCAAGGGTCGATTTATGATCAGTCAGAATTATCTATATAAACGCATAGTTATGCTGAAAAAGTGGCAGACAGTCGAGCAAAATAGAAGAGGCAGACAGTTGAGCGAGACGGAAGAGACCGCAATCGGTCGGCACATCGTCGTCACGTGCGTGAGCACCCGCAGGCGACCATTACAGGTCGCGGTGCTACAGGAGAGACGGAAGACTGCCCCCTGTTCTGAGAAGTCTGTATGAGACTGGACTATTAATCATAAACCTACCCCAGGTGATTCAATACACGTTTATCACACACAAACTCTCTCTCTCTGTTGGGAATTCGCTGGATGCATTTTGTCTTTTTCTTTTCTCATTTATGTTAAATGTTTTTATTCTCCCCGTAACCTCTGTTCTGATGTTATCTTCTTATATAAAAGATGTCAATATTTCCCCCATTGTTGTCTGGCTTCTGCAGATATTATTTCTTGTTTTATTTTGTCACATTCTAAACTTCCTACCGCCAACTCTCGCAGCCGTGTCCACATCCCCAGTTTACCGTGATACTGAATTTGTTATAACTGACCCATCATTTAAAATACTTGGTATATAATAATTCCAGGTCCCAAATTGCTATGATGGATTCACTGTAGTTGGCATCACTGCTTTCATTCCAATTCCAGATCATAGTTTCTGTTTAGTTTGTTTTACGGCACATCAACCTCAATGGGTGATATGCATCCAGCGAATTCCCAACAGAGAGAGAGTTTGTGTGTGATAAACGTGTATTGAATCGCCTGGGGTAGGTTTATGATTAATAGTCCAGTCTCATATTCTTTTCATACAAGCCCCTTCCCTTAAAAATCTTGCCGGCATTAAATATGCCGGCAAGATTTTTAAGGGAAGGGGCTTGTATGAAAAGAATATGTATTCATTGCTGATAAAAAATTTATTTATACTTTCACGGTGTTTTGACGCAAATATGAAGGTTAACTATTTGCCCATAGCTGGGAGCCTAACAGGTTCTACCACCCCGAGTCAGTCATAGTTTCTGTTTTGGAAAGGCTCATCTTGAGTCCTGTTTCTTGGAACACTTGTTAGAGGATGTGGAGTAAATCAAGAACAAAACCACTGGAAACAATTACATAAAAAAAAAGGTTTAAAACAAATAAAGATATGAAGCAACATCACAACTGGAAATGCTTCATCCAAAAACTTATGACTCATCTGAAAATAAAGTTAAAAAAAAAAAAAAAAGAAAAAAAACAAAAAAGAAAGAAAAAAAAAAAAAAGAAAGAAAAAAAAAAAGAAAAAAACAAAAACATGAATGGTCTTGTTTGAAAAAAGCCATCAGAAAAGCCAAGGTCTTACTTAGATCTGCATAGATGTTGTACATGCTGTTCAATGAATCCACGGAGACCAGCAAGTTTCTTTCCACATCTGAAAGAAAGCAAATTAACATTAGTAATCAAAAAACGAATATACAGTAATCTATCAATCAATCTGGTATTCAATTTTTGCAGACATGAATTTCTGACATATCAATATCTGAAGAAAAAAAAAAGGTTTGATTTTTCTGAGAATTTCTTCAGGTTTTTCAAAACCAAGAACCATAAAAATATGAGAGAGTTATAAAGCTCATTTATAAGGAGAATTTATTTTTTCTCAGCTGATATGAAATGGAAAGATTATATTGAATCCATTGCTAGGTCAGCTGCAAAGATAGTTGGTTCACTGTATCATTCTAAACAAGTTTTCTTTCCAGAATCTATCTTATATATTTATAAGTCTACCATTCATCCATGCTTAGAATATTGCTGCTAGGTTCTGGTGCTCCTGCTATCTATCTAGAGGTTTTTGATAAAATCCAAAGAAGAATCAGCAATATTATTGGTCCTGATCTGGCAGCTCGCTTAAGTCGCTTTTTCCATTGCCGTAAGGTTGCTCTTTGTGCCTTTTCTATAAATGCTTTCATGGTAATTGTTCGAATAAGCTCTTCACTATGGTGCCTAGACATTTTGAATTTAAATCCAGTACTAGATTGGCATCTAGATTTCGTCAATTTACAGTTGAGCTGGCTAGATGTAACCATAAATTCTATGCTAACAGTTTCTTTTCTCACATTTCTTGTTTGTGGAACCCCCTTCCAGCTCCATACTTTCTAGCCAATAAAAAATTTAAATGCAATGTCAAAGAAAATACAAAAGACAATAGACAGTAGAAAAACTGTTAGCATAGAATTTATGGTTACATCTAACTCAAGTGTAAACTGATGAGACTGTCACCAGTCTAGTACTGAGATTAAATTCAAAATGTCTAGGTGCTATAGCAAAGAGCTGATTTGAACAATTACCATGAAAGTATTTATAGAAAAGGCTAGAGGCAACCTGACGGCAGTGGGAAGTGACTGATGCTGAGATCCCAGATCTGGGCCAATAATATTGCTGATTCTTCTTTGCATTTTATCAAGAATCTCTGAATATATAGCAGGAGCATCAGACCATATGTCACAGCAATATTCTAAGCATGGACAAATGGTAGACTTATAGATATGTGAAATAGATTCTGGAGTGAAAAATTGTCTAGCACGATAAAGTGAACCAATTTTCTTAGCAACTGACCTAGCAATGGATTCAATATGGTCTTTCCACTTCATGTCAGTTGAAAACATTAGCCTAGGAAGGTGCAACTCTCGTCATTCTCCTGGAGGTCAGCATCAGTCATGCCAATGGAAGGCAGAGAGATGTCTATCAGATGATTAATAGAGAGCAGTTCAGTTTTGGAGGCATTAAAATTAACAAGTCATCATTTGCCCCAGTTAACAACAGACTGAAGGTCATTTTGAACATCAGCTGTCATTTTGAGCTTATGGTTTCAACCACACCAAGGGATATTGCCTCAGTTTCAGTGACTTTTTACAGAACTGGGTTGCTTATGTGACAATGAAGATGGATAGCATTACAAAGCTAAAAGAGTTGTAACTGCCTCACAATTTTGCCCATAACTGGAGATGGGAGAGAATGAAGTGAATTCATGCCTTTCCCAAGAGTATTAGTGCAAAATGAACAAACTGTTGCAGCTGAAATTTGAACTCTTTTTGCCAATTCCATTCCAAGGGTTGTTATTAACTATTTAGCCTTCCACAGAGGTAGAACTCCACTAGCAAAAAACATTTACTTGAAGGTCAGAGAATGGGTCAGCTGAATCATTGTTAATGAAACAATAACAAAGATGAGGATAACCCCCTCAAAATTATTTAATACTAGACTATTGATTTTCATATGACAGTGTTATAATGTTGAGAATAAACTTTTGCCATTGTGGGTAACATCGTTTCTGGACATCCTGAGAGAGGCTTGCTGGTTCAGCAATGTCCTGGAAAACAAACTACCACTTTTTAAAAAGACAAACTCAGAGATGGAACATTGCAAACCTCAGCCAACCACAAAACTGAAGTCAACATATTCCCAAGATTGATTGAAGTCTTGGAATAATGCCAAGGAACACAGAATATCTTAACGGGATTTTCACAAAACAGTTTATTTTAGGTTACAGGTGTTTCAACCTTGTATCTTTATTTCCTTAATTCTAATGCTTGATAACAACACTCATTAATCTGAGGCTTATGGACACATCACGCTGAGACAACAGTTCCCATACAATCACCAAAGTTAAACAATGTCAAGGCTGCTCAGCACCTAGATGGGTGACTGTTTGGGAATGCCAGGTGTTGTAAGCTTGGATGTGCGAGTTGTGTACTGGATAATGGCTTGGAATTGTTAATTGGAGAGGCGAGTTCTAATTTCCATTGCATTCATTATATTCACTTATGCCCAAATACTCTTGGGAAAGGTAGGAATCTACCTGTTGTCCCCCTCAGCTATGGGTTAATTAGTATCAATAAACTATCTCAAAAATAAAAAATAAAGATTCTTACAATCAGATATATTTTCTGACTTTAAATAAACTGCAATATGTTGATAATCCATAAAAAATGAATGAATCAAACAAAAAGTAAAGAAACCATATACTTGTAGTGCATATTTATTATTGTAAATTGATTGGCATAAATCAGTAGAATGTAATGCATCACATATATTCATGCTATGTTCTGCAAGTCGCCCATTCCTTGTCTATCTTCTGCATCAAACACATCTGACAATGCACCTTTTCAAAAAATGTTTTCAATATTTGCATTATTCATACTTAAACTGTTGTCCTCTTCCATTACCTCTTCTCCCAGCTATGGTTTATAGTTAGTAAGATGTGTATCTCTAAACCATTATTATCTCAAAACAAAGAAAATTCTTACAATCTAAAACAATTATATTCTAGCTTTAAATAACCTTAAAAGGGGTCAATGAACTGTAGAAAATGAATGAATGAATCAATCAAATACTGATTAGCTACACAGGCACATCTTTTAGATTTATTTAAATTTTCTGAAATAGAAATGTATAGAAATGACCATGGCCAGAAAGTAAGGAATCAGTTTATATATTGATTGTAATATAGAAATGATCCCCCACTTCATAATTTCTTACTTGTTTATCAAATTCTGAATAGATATGAATCTGCTTGTACTCCCCCCAGCTATGGGTTAATTAAGACTTGTATCCTTAAACTGTTATCTCAAAAATAATTCTTACAGATATATACTGGCTTTTAACAATCTGCAAAGGGTTGATAAGCCATAAAAAAATGTACTCAATCATTAATCTAAATCACACATTCACAACTGCAATGATGATGCTAGAACAACAGTTGGATGTTTGTTCTTTCACTTTCTGAAGGTTAAGGTAATAATCTCTTCATCTTCTGGCTGCTGCTATGATTAAAGATCATTTCAAAATAATAAAAATTATTACAGTCTAAAACCTGCTTTAAATACGTAAAAATAATTTTTATTTTTTATGACTAGTTTTATGCTATTTTATTAAAATTAAATCTCAAAAGAAAACATTTAAATTGTTGCAATGTTTTAAAGATTTTTTATAAACAAGCTTATCAAGCAAAGTCAAATAGTGCCTTATAAGCACACCATTTGGCTTTGCTTGATCAGCGATATCATTCATGGTTGATTTGGTCTAAAGCATGTCAAATCTAATAATAATCCTGCAAATGGGGACACAGGTTTGAATCCTGCCAGTGAATGCATTTTTTTTTTCAATGAAATTTCTTGAATATTCAAAGCCAGGAGATGAAAAACAATAGTGTCTACTCAAATATGGGTATCTACTAAAATACTAATTTGGATTAACCCATTACCTGCTATGAGCCCTATTTGGGGATCTTTTAAAATTAAACTCACTACATGTTATTCCTTGTATTTACATTGAATTGCTTACATACATTGCATTTGCAGAGGTATATTTTACAACACTTAGCCTTTAAAGTTTTTATTATTAGCCGTAAGAAGACACTTTCTGTCGTAATTTTACATTTCACAAGTAGAAAAATAATGACTATTTTGAAAAGTATTTTTTATTATTTCTAATCAATATTATTTTTTGATGTTTTATACACATATATATTTGATGTTCTAGTTTCTATAAAAACGACAATGGTAACTACTGAAATTAAACATACGGAATAAATAAACTCCTAAGACACCTGTCTGGGCCAAAAATGCGCATTAAAAAAATTTGGCAGTTAATATGTTAATAAATAAAAAATCCATTACTTTAGAAATGGCTTTCTTTACATTTGGATACAAAGCAGCAGATGTGAACTTTAGAGAATCTGGGTAGGATTTGCGCATAAAGCTGTAAATCATTGCTACAATTAATGTTTTTGATTTTTACCTGATTGAAATAATAAATATTATGAAGATTTTCATTGCTATGAAGACTACATCTGGTCTAAAATATGAACACAGTGTTTTGTCTTTTACAAAATAACAGACACTGGCATTTTATTGATGTAAGTTTGATTAAAAAAAAAAATAATGAAAGTTCCTTGTTGATTTATTCTTAATTTATATTTGTGCTATTCATAATTATTTTTTCCAGTTCAGATTTGTAAATATATTTCCCTATATCTAAATATTTACAAATATGAACTGTAAATCCCCAAAAATTAGAAATATTAATAATAAAATAAGAGAATAATCAACAAGGAACTTTTAGCTTTTAATCAAACATACAAAAATGAAAAACTGCTGCCCAAATACACACTTTCTCATATATATATATATATATATATATATATATAAACACACACACAGTGGGGGAAATAAATAATCGTACACTTGAAAAATTGTATTTTTATGAATGTAAATTTTTAATGCCTCCAAAACAAAACCACTCTCATTTACCCACCATAGAGAAATCTCCCTGCTTCCTATCAGCATGGCTGAGGCTCAACTTTACGAGAGTGTTTCTCTGCACTTTCTTAGTTTTTTTTATGTTTTCCACTGACCTGAAGTGGAACAACTATAATGAATCAATAGCTACATCTACCACAAGGAAAGTTGGTTTTCTCTGTGTCATGCCAGAAGGTTTTTCTTGTCTGAGTCCATCCTTCAAATCTACCATCGTCCTTGCATTGAATACTGTTGCCATATATGGTCTGGTGCCCCCATTGTTCATTTCAAGGTTCTTGGCAAAATCCAAAGATGGATATGCAATGTGATAGGTCCTGACCTGGCATCTCGACTCCAGTCACTTTCCCACACACATGATGTGGCTTCCCTCTGTCTTTTCTACAAATATTTTCATGGCAACTACTCTGATGAGCTATTTTCACTGGTGCCGCAACTGCATGAATTTAAGCGTGCTATAAGGTTGGCATCTCAGCCCCACCCTTTTAATGTCAAAACGGTTAAATGTAGCCATCTTTTCTACTCCAGCAGCTTCTTTTCTTGCATGTCCCATCTGTGGAACTCCCTTCCTCTTATTTGCTTCCCTGATAACTATAATCTTCAAATATTCAATTTTATTGTCAATCGACATCTTCTGATGCCTTGATCTTGTTCCCCAGCCTTCTTTTTATCCTTTCCTCAAACATTCCTCTTCACTCTTACTTTCACTCTCTGTAACCCCCTTGCGTGCTTGTGGCATTCCCACCTTGATTGGGGTGGGGAAAAAAAAAAAAAAAAAGAAAAAATTAATCTTTCAAATTTCATATTTCCACTTGCTCTCAACTTTTTCTTTTTTGCCTCTCATGAATTCGGTCAGTTTTCCCATCAACACCCACAAGAAGATTCCTAGTGATACAAACTTACCTTGTATGCAAGAAAGCCAAAGGTTTGTCACGGGGAGCAGTTTCATAGTGGCTGTTGCAAGGATTGCCAGGAGAAGGGGTCAGCATAGACTGGACCAAGAGGGAGGTGATGGCTTTTACAGCTAAAACCATTGCTTGTGACCGCTCCATCTCTTCCTATAAAAAAGGCAGACACAAACCAAAATTAAAATCATATCTGGTAATTCACATAGACTTTTTTGGGGGGGTGGGGAGTTACTTTTTTATAGATCAGACTCTTCCTAATTCAGCCAGACATTCATTTTGAAACTTTTGTTCCTTGTGAGTTCCAATCGATTTTCAAGACAGAGTCTCATTGAGAGTCTGAAAATCACTAAAATAGAAATGAGCAAGGCACATGATGTCTAAGTACCAAGCAATTTTCATTATTTCATTATTACCGGAATGAAATAGCTGGGCAACCAAACAATGGGGTCCTTACTGTGCATGCATGAACTAACACTTTACCTTTCGTTGAGAAACCTTGTTCTAGAAGACCTTCAACAAAGAGAACACCTGAAAATATTGAATGCATGCAGGTTGCAATCTAAGGAAATTGGCAATCAACATAGCATGTAGCAGAAGTTCTGAGCATTTCACGGACCCTCCAGAAAATATCTAGCCATTTTGAATCTCTCAACTGCCCATACTGAACACTTCCTGCAAGAGTTTGTTTGGCAAAATATTGCATCATCCAGGTCTATCAGCCCATCTTCAATCCAGATGTGGCTACTTGCAATATCTAACTTTTCCCAAAGCTGAAAGAGAATGTGCTTTTGACTATGGACAAGATTAGAGAAAATATTACAGGGGATCTGATCCTAAAAAAGAACTGTGGGTAAAATTTTGGTAGATGCTTAAAACTTGGTCAGGAAACCATTGAAAGTGATTGATGTTTTAGAAAGCCATCAACAAGCAGAATACCTGTAAAGGAATGTCATTTTGAAAAGTGAGATGGTAGAGCCATTTTTGGATTGACCTCATATTTCCTAAATGCACAATTAATCCAACAAATTTCTTCCCTTTAAAATATTCATTAGGTCATATCTCTTCTTAATGATCATTATGAAAATGACCGAGAGAATAATTCCAAATAATAACAATCAACCCAGAAATCTGAGATAGTCATGTTGGGAATTTTTTTTTTTTTATTAGATTGTTTGGATACTGACCTCTGGAGAAAGTTCCTGCTCTTCCATGGTTGGGGCTGAACTCACAACTCCTAATAAACTCATCCAAGTCTCTTCAAATTGTTGCCGACTGATCCATCCTAATTAAAGAGGAAAACATTCAGAAACTTATATTAAGCAAGAAGATTGTATATCAAACATGAAAAGGTTTAAAAAAAAAAAAAAAAAAAAATGATCTCCATATTTTTGTAACTTTTTAAGGATAAAATACTTGACTCCAGCCTTAGTTTTTGGAACATTTCAAATTTTGGAATAAGTCAAATTTTCATTTTTAATTGGGAGCTAAAAGAAAAAAAAAAAAAAAAAAAATTATATATATATATATATGTATATATATATATTCCTCATGGGTAGTATGACTGAGAGCTTCATGCACAACATAATCTTCTGAGTAGAGAAGATTGAATGAAAGTCAGACTCGCGCTACTAGTGAGGGAAAAAATGTATATTACTTAACAACTCTGTTATATTACACTGAACACTATTTTATTAACACCAACACTCAATGTGTGACTATATATATATATATATATATATAAGTACACATCCGTTTAATTCACGAGATTGGTCAAAATTCCATCCTTTAGTGGTGAGAGTGTAGTGACCTTTACAGAGTGCAGGCCTGCATGATGGTATATGGAGGCCATGTGCTGCTCAAACTGCATGGCCCTCTCTTCTCAGCTGTACTGACATGATCCGAAGGGATACAGGGCATTACATTTTGGAATGCCTTGGCTGCAGGAGTTGACGAAAAGTTGTCAGTGTTGACAGCCAACTGCCTTCAGGGATCCACTCAGTTTTCTGTCTGTATTTACTTCCAAAGCCTTTTCCATAGTTGGATATGACTGCAATATATCTTGAAATTTTGTTAGCTTAGCAAAATAGAAATATATGCTGATATTTTGTTAGCTTATCTTAGTCTGAAACAAGGTTGCAAATAGGGAGCACTTTAGAATCAAATTTAATGATCCAGTTGTCTAAAGTTACAAGTATTTTATTAACTGTCTTCATTTTTGGTGTTGAACACAAAATATTGTGTTGATAGCACAATACTTTGATTTCTAATAACCAAGGGAACAGGAAAAAAAAACATTTTAGAGTGTAAAAGAGCTTGAAACATGGTATTCATACACTAAGGTATAGGGTAACTCTATGGCTACACAGTTTGTTCATATATTTTTCTGAATAGTTAAGCAATATTTTAGTGTCCATACTAAAATGGACTAAGACAAAGTTGTTGCTGATGATAAGGATTTTTTTTGTTTTATGCAGGCAGTTCCAAAAATGGGTCAGGTTTTAGAGTTCAACAAGTTAACTTTGGTTATAAGACTATAAACTTGTTAACATAACAAGGGGCTGGTCAATAAAAAAAAAATGAAAAAAACAGCTCTATTCTTTGACAAGAACAAACAGCATGACTTTAATTTCATTTTTTTTTCACTATTTAATGCGACTGTTTTCACAATTTAATGCCCTTGAGTGTCATCACTATTTAATGTTTGTTTTTACGATTTAATGTGCTGTGTTCACTATTTAATATGTTTGTTTTCACCACTTGACACGTTTGATTGTCTTAACCATTTAACACATTTGATCATCATCACTATTTAATGCATTTGATCATCATCAATATTTAATATATTTGTCTTCAATATTCAATACAAATTTCTAAATCAGAAGATAAAAAGACAGAACAGGAATAGATTGTTTAAGAACCAGTTGATGCAACATCCACCTGAATAAAAAGTAAATCATCCAAAATGTTGTGTGTAAAAATCAAGAATAAGACAACAGCCTGAAAGATAATTTCATGTGGTCATAACTGGAGGAGATAGAAGCAAAACAGCAGCATTGACCGATTTGAAAAAATAACTGATGTTAACAATAAACAAACCTAATGAATTGACACGGAAAACAAATTCCTTTAGGACTTCTTTATCCAAAAGGTATTCTAGAGGTAAGGGAGGTAACTTCGTACGCATATCTCCACTTGGTGATGGCATCCACCCCATTTTCCAGACCAGTGGTGGAGTACGAGCATAACTGTTTAGCAGTGGTAATCGGGCAAGACCTGAAATTAGGTTAAAAGAAAGGAATTTTTAATATCAATGGCTGAATTTAGCTTTATGAGATGATAGAGCTTAACTTCAAATATTTATTTTTAATATATTAAAATTAACGACATATTTTTTTCTTTCATATGCAATTCATTTATAAGCTCAAATTTGACTAAATCTTAAGCAACTCCACCAATGTCATCATTGCATCTTGAGCAATTCAATAAGAGAAAAAAATTATTAAAATTAAACAAAGAGTTATGAATAAATTTTATATATTTAAGAATTCAACCTATTTTACTGGTCAAAATCTTAAGTTGCTTATGGGGTGAAGAATAAAAATAAAATAAATAAAAAATAATAATAAAAGATTAAAAAAAAATAGTGTGTACTGACACTGACATGTAAAAGGTAAAAACATTAAATGAAAGTTTTCCATTTAGATTGGCTGTCTTTTATATATTTCATTTTTTTCTTTTTGTAGATTCTTTTTTTCATATATTTTTCTTTGATTTTAAGCTTCGGTATTTGAAATAAAATTTACTAGATTTAGGTTATGATGTGGCTGTAGGTAGCATAGTAGGAATTTGATTTTGTGTTTGGAGATGAGCTCTGATCTTTTGTTTAGAATTTTATCTTGTTCTGGAATTGTAATTATCACTATTTTCTACTCTAGGAAAAGTTACATTATTTTGACTTCTTCTAAGCTAGCATTATTCCTCTTATATTCCAGGATATTTTCAGTGGGTTTTGTTTGTTTTTAAACAAATTATATTTTATTTTCCACTAAAGTATAGAGTTAGGTAATTGAATGACAAATGTAGGTAGAGTGGGAAAGATATAAATAGAAATGTCAGTTATATTTATGTACTAATATTTATGTTTATATATTTTTTGATATAGTTTTGAACCCCTTGTGTTCTAGTAGCTTTATTGCTTTGTTTGAGATGAAATGATATATATATATATATATATATATATATATATATATATATATATATATGGAAAGCACTCAATATCAGTGATAGAGCTAATATATTGAGTTGTATGGATATGAGTTTGGGTTTCATGTTTTTGAAACCCAGGGTCACAAACTCATATCCATACACAACTGAATATATGTATCCTCCCCACTCTACATATATATATTCCCATTAAGAAAAATATTATTTCAGTCTGATAAAATCCTTCAATCTGATAAACGCATTGCATAAATTTTTTTCGCCTTTGTTATTCAGTTATCTAACATTGTTCTGATACATAGAAATTTATGTAATATATTCTCCCAAAGTATAGAATATAATACCAAAAATAGACTTTGGTCAATTCTTCAAATAATGGGTACCTTAAAATTATGGGGACCAGCAAAAAAATGAAAGATAATAGGGATATCAAAGTAAATTTATTAAATATTTATATTAAGTAGATAAACGATAATTTTCCTCATTTGTTCATATTCATAGCAGTGAAAAATATATATATTTCAGATAGAGTATATGTGTAAAATAACAATATGAATAAAGACAAAAGTAAAATTTATTTTAGCTGATGCTAAATCTACTCATTTTTGTTTATTAGGCATTAAATTGTATCACCTCATGTCCATGAACTTGCCTGACTTTTCTGCTAACCTGATGAATATTCATAAACACTCCTATACCAAAAATTTTGAAAAACCTATAACATTGTTGTTGTACATAAATACTTGTTACAAAATAAATTCCTTACATTTGTCTTTATATATATATATATTACATATTTCCTGCAATTGTCAAGGATGGCCTATGTTCCAATTTATCATGGCATGAAAAAAAAAAAAAAAAAAAGAAAACAAAAAAAACACACACACAACTCCACCCTCTGAGCTTACTTTTCTATTCAGCACAGATCTGGCATTTAATTGGTTATTCAAGACATACCCAGAAGTCTATTTTTAATTCTCACCTTATATTTCCACCTCCCCACTTTTAACTTTCTGAAAAGAGGTAACACTGTTTTTAAATTTTCTTAAAAATCATTTTATCACCAATAACTTACCATTGCCTGAAGAAGTACAATCATAGTATTGTAACATGAAAGCTTTTGTGTAGCGATTTCAACGTTTTTATTATAATCTCTTAGGCTGTGAACTGTTCTTTCTCTCATTTGGATGTGTGTGTGTATTTCTAAAGAATTAATGAATTTTCATTTTTAATCTGACATTTTTATTACTTCAAATGTTATTTTTAGTGTTTTTGAGTAGAACACTCCATTTTTTAAAGTGTTTATTTCACCTACCAGTCTGTGCTTTTGAGAAAATGTCCTGTCAGAATCTGTGTCCTCCATCACAGAAGGAACCACTATTTACTCCAGACCAACCAGCTATGCAAAGTTTCACAGCCAAACAAGATTTATTTGCATTAAAAGGTCAGTAGTTTAAAAAAAAAATGGAGCATTCTACTTAACTACGGATATCCACTAAAAATAATGTTTGAAGTAATATATAACATGTAGGATAAATGGAGAATCAAAAATAAAACCAAGGCAACTCAAGTTTCATCCTTAAAAGTGAAGGATCATCAAGCTGGTCTTAATCTTTATTTTGTGTTCTTAAATATGGAGAACTCATGTTATTATTTTTGCACAGAAAATGGGTAAATTGTTGCCATTTTATATTTTTAATTTCACACATGTGCGTTGTCTGTTTTTGATTGACACAACTCTGCCAGAAAATTGAAAAAGTCATGCTGTACAGCTTGGCATTCATGCTGGACGTTCCAATACGAACATTTCAGAGTGTTTGGGTATCAATCTGAGGACAGTTTAGGGGATGTGGAAAGAGTTGGACGAGTCTAATGGTGATTACGAAGGTATTTGGAGTGATCACTAATGATGGCAATGTTATGCTTCCATTCATCTTCCCACAGGGTCACAGATTCAACATGGTGGCTTACATCAAGTGTCTTGAGAAGGTAGTGCTGCCCTGGGTCAAGAGGGGGGCTGCTGGAAGACCTTATGTCTGGCAAGATGACTCTGCACTATGCTACACAAGCAGGAGAACCCAGTCATGACTATCAGACATTTTCTGCAACCATATCACCCCTTACATCCGGCCACCTAACTTCCCAGACAGCAAGATCTCATTTTACAATTGAAATGACTTGATGTAACCATAAGTTCTATGCTAAGAGTTTCTTCCCTTCTACTTCTTGCTTGTGGAACTCTCTTTCGCTCTTTCGGCTTCTTGCTTTCCAGTCAAATATGATCTTCAAAAATTTAAATGCAATGTCAATCGTCATCTTCTGCCACCTTAATTTCTGGCCTTTCATTGTTCTTTCTCCTTCAGTGCTTTCTTATTCTTGCACACTCTTGCGTTTTAGTAGCTTTATTGCCTTGCTTGGGATGAAAAAAAATATAGCAAGTTTAAAATTACAAACAAGACTGAAAATTGAATAAAATTCTAACAAAAGTAGAAGAGAAAGTGGTTTACCTATGATAATGTTACGGAGAGGGGCAATGAGAAAAAGAGGCAAACGTTGTTCTGTCTGACAACTTTGGCTTAAATGTGTTCGAAGGCAATGTACCAGTTCTGAAATGTGGTCACATGAGACAACAACATGATGGTAATCTGAAGAAGAAGAAGAAAAATAGTATTGAAAATATCATTAAAAAATTATAAATAAGCTAAAACAAAACTTCTGTCCAATTGTAGTGGTCAAATCTCATACAGCAAATCTAACAACTATGATAACCCAGGCAGTAATGGAAAGTAATAAAGAATAAATTTAGAATAAAATAAAATTTTAAAATGACAGGGAAATCAAGTTATACAAAATTCCAAGACCTTTACTTCAATAGTTTAATGCTATTCTTATGTTACAAAGTGTAAAATAACATCAAAAGTAAGAAGTCATTTTTAATACTTATTTCTAAATATCAATATGAATAAAAGATGAGAAAGTAAAATGCAATTAAATTCATTTTTATAAGCAGTTCTTTTGTGTCCCTTCATGCCACTGGCAATCATGTCCTTTGTAACTCTTAATAACTTTAGTTTTTTTGTTACATCTCCTAAACATTGTTCTGCCATCCATTTAATGAACCTCACTAGGTAGATTATGTATCATTTTCCTCTGGCCCTCTTGCAATCAGTCTATCCTGTGAGTATCAATTTTTCTAAATGTGGGTAATTCAGTTTGCCTGTCATTTGCGATGACTGAAATGGATTAAAGTGCTTGCTTTTGTTCAGTTCTCGGTCTACCAAGCAAGCTGTTGCTAGTGACCTCTTAATCTCTAGGTCTCGTTATGCACGTACACAGTTACACCAACAACCCAGATCTGCTGCCTTCCTCCCAGACTTGCTATTTATGCCTGTGTTGGGGGTAACTAAAATTTGTATACATTCTCCTGAGACTTCCGATTTTATAAATTCAAGCTGGTTTGAATTCTTAGTCTTTTTTTATTTTTTTTTTCCTTTGTATATCTGTGATATAGGAATTTCAGAATAATCCATTTCTCTTTTAATGCTGGTTGCGATCTTTCAACAGGACCTGACACACCAAGCAAATTCGCTATGCGGGAGGTAAGTCTTCTCGTTCCTCAAGCTAAACCCTCTTGCCTCATTATGCACCCTAGAAATTTCAATTGTCTCTTCCTGATGTTAAGTGTAAGTTTCCTTTTTGTTTACATTTTCTCTAAAACTTTGACATTGCTCACATGTTTGGTCCATGTTATTCTCAGCATCCTTATGTAGAACCACATTTCTGCTGCTTAAACTCTCTTCTTTATCTGTGAGGAGATTGTCCAGTATTCACTGCCATACAGAAAGAATGATATTGCATAACAGTCCAATATTCTTTTCTTTGATTTGTTCTTTACTAAGCTAAGCTTAATAAATATCAATATTGTGTGCCTTGCCAAAGAACAGTGGTGAACTAGCTATTTTTTAAACTGTTACTACTGTAGTGAGTTCAATCCTCACCGAGTGCCTCAGTACATGTATGTTTGTTTTTTTTACTAAGCTAACCTTAATTAATATCAATGTGTGTCTTGCCAAAGAGAAATGATTAAGAAGTTAGTTTTGAAGACGTATTACTAAGTGTGATCCTCACTGGGTACCCAAACTCCTATAGTACAGCCCCAAACTTAGTAAATATCAAAAATAGAAAACTATGTCCTTGCCCCCACCCTCATTTCTGTTCTCTCTTTTCACTCAAGAGCAGGAAGACAGCAGTTTGTATCCAGAAAGATCAATTTCTCAACTTCTATTTGTGTTCTCAAATATGTCACAAAAAAAAAAAAAATAAAAAAAATAAAAAAAAAAAATTATATATATATATATATATATAACAGACAAATCTGCCAATCTGTGCAAGATGGAGTCTGACTTGAGAAAAGTTTAAAAGAATGATTGAAATGTTATGAAAGCCAAAGAGAGTACAACAGCTGAAATGTAATTGACTGAAACAACAAAGGATACTCGTCTTAATACGCCTGAATTTGGTCAAAACAAGCTCAACAAGAATACTGACAATGAAGTAAAATACTGAGACAGTATCCATTTTAGTTTTATAGTACCAATAGCATCTTGTATTATTATAAGTTAGTAAAGCAAATACAAAGTGTAACAATTTAATTTTAGAAGCTAAGAGGGAAGTATTCAGGCTTACAGTGGTCAAAGAGTTGAAATCTTGAATAATATACAAACCATCAAAGCTCTGTTTTGGTTGATCATCATGAACATCTTGATTTGGTAAGACAGCCAGCCGCATACCAGGAAGAATTATCACTGAGGGTTGAAGAAAGGAAAAAGAAAAGCAGTTACCATATTTGACTCCTAGTTTTAGTGTATTTATGGAGGGTGAGCATTTAATGTTATTGAAACATGTAGCTACAGTAATTAAGGAGAAGAATAAAAAAAAACTTGGCCCAAAATGTGCAACTAGGACAAAAGGAAAAAAATGTTTTTCATAATAATGTTATTGGAATTTCTAAGACAAAACAAAATTCACTTGGCCATAACAGAAAATATTTTATAAAAAGTCTACAACATTGACTGATCTTGACTACAGCTTTTCAATATTCAACAATCAATGACCACGATGGTAGTGAAGCATATGCAAACAATGACCGTTTTTCATGTTATTTGACATTCAATTTCAAGATAAAAGGGATAAATCTTTTTTAATAATAATATTGCTGGAATTTACATTGTTTACACTCAGACTCTTCTCCTCATCTTTGTTGTTATTATCATAATATTTCAGCCATTATGCCCTCCAGCCTTGTTCACCCAGGAAACCTTCATGGAATCCCTAATTTAATTCTTTTCTACAGGGGTAAATTTTTCTCATACCACTGCTCATGTCTAAGTTTATCTTGTTTTTATTTAGTACCGAGAGGTTGGCGGCGAAACAAGAACAATCTATCCCCGTAGATTAAATAAAGGGATTAGTTCAAACTTCATGGAAGGTTACTGCGATTGACAAGTCCAGTAGGCACAGCAGCCAAAAAAGTTATAACAACAACAAAGATAAGGACAATAGTCTGCATGTAAATAAGGATAAATCTTCATTCAAAAATAAAATACACTTGGCAATAACAGAAAATATTTTATAAAGTCAATTCAACACTGATTGAACTTGTTTAGTTTTTCAAATGCAACAATTGATGGTTTTGGATTGTAGTAAAGCATACAACAATGATGACTGCTTTTGGCATTATTTGCCATCTACACAAAAATTTAAAATTTCTTTAAAAAAAAAAGTTTCCATATACAAATAAGAAAACATTTATGACATACTAATAGGTAATATAATAATAACCTCCATAGAGATCTGTCTATATTTCTGAGATGAGGTATTATGTCCTCATCTTTGTCACCATATTTATTACAACATTTTGGCCGTTGTATGGTCCAGCCTTCTTCAGATGGTTGGAATGTCGAACTGAACCCTTTATTTCGCTCACTGGAGTAGACTGTTCTAGTTCCACGTGTCATGTTTAATGGATGTCAGTTATCAGTTATCCCCTGCTAATTCCCCTCTCCAAGTTCTTCACTGCCTTAACCAGGTATTGAACTCACACTCTTCCTGTCACTGGATCTAACTAATGCCTTTTATCCACTGTGCCATGTGTCATTGAGAACATCTGTGTATGAATTTCTGGGTATTATAAACCTAATGTCTGCAGCAACTTTTTTTTACCAGTGCTCATATTGAAATTTTTGATGGTATTGTAAATTTCATTTGAAGTTGTTTTCTGTTACCATAGCAGGATATGACAACATGACTATGAAATTCAAACACACTATTGTTTAGGGATCAGAGTCACCTTCAGTGGCAGAAAAAATTTTTTGTACAGCAAATGAAATCACATACACTGTGATAAAGTTTAAAAACTAAACAAAAAGTGAATCATACTGCGACAATCATATTTTATGATACACAAATGAAATTCAATCAACCAAATCTGGGGATCTGGTCATGATGTTTCAGCCATGAAACTATAGCTGACTTTGGGGTCAGCATTTGTGAAAGATGCTACTGCAAAGATACACTTCAGCAATGTGTGTGAGTTGATTGTCTTTTTTTTGGCATATCTTGCAGGTTATTTAAGCCAGAAAATATTTTTAGATTATAAAAATTGTTTTTTGAATATAATAATGATTTACTGATACAAATCATACTAATTAACCTATAGCTGGGGGGGAGAGAGGTAGATTCATACATTTCCCAAGAGTATTTGCACATAAATGAATGTAACAAAACTGACTGGAATTTGAACTCTACACTCCGATTAAGAATTCAGAGCCGTTATCCATTGCACAACTCACATATCCTAACTTACAGCACCTGGCATCCCCAAGTGGTCACCCATCTAGGTATTGTCCAGGCTCGATGTTGCTTAACTTTGGTGATCGCACAAAAACTCTGTGTGCGTGTGTGAGAGAGAAATAGAAGTTTCATTTCTTGGCATGGAAATTTTCATCTCTAAACAGTTCACTGCAAAGTATGTTTTTTCTAACATTGTAACTCCACTATTGTGATTTTCTCATAGAAAAAAAAAAAAAAAAAATGATAATAGAAAGTGTGGTTCAAAACAATTTTCATACAACTCATATCCCATGTACAGCAGAATATCAAATAAATACAATATAGACATGTGTTAAAATAAGTGAATAGAGAGAAATAAAAACCTGTGAAGAGATGAAACTTACATGACTCTATTAAACGATGAACAGCTTTCACACATGTGCACACCCAGGAGACATGATCCTTCTGCCCCATGACATTGGCAAGCTGTGGGTTCTGGAGTACAACCCCCAGACCTTCTAAGGCAACCTGCATTTGGTTTGAGGGTGGGAGGGTACTGTGCTGGACCAGCCAATTCACCATCTGGAAAAATTGAGAAAAACAAATGTAATAAAGACATTCTTGGTATTTACATTCAACATTATAAACGCTTGCAGCCTTTGTTCAACGTCTATAAATGCTTGCAACCTTTGTTCAACGTCTATAAACGCTTGCAACCTTTGTTCAACGTCTATAAACGCTTGCAGCCTTTGTTCAACGTCTATAAACGCTTGCAGCCTTTGTTCAACGTCTATAAACGCTTGCAGCCTTTGTTCAACGTCTATAAACGCTTGCAGCCTTTGTTCAACGTCTATAAACGCTTGCAGCCTTTGTTCAACGTCTATAAACGCTTGCAGCCTTTGTTCAACGTCTATAAACGCTTGCAGCCTTTGTTCAACGTCTATAAACGCTTGCAACCTTTGTTCAACGTCTATAAACGCTTGCAGCCTTTGTTCAACGTCTATAAACGCTTGCAACCCTTGTTCAACGTCTATAAACGCTTGCAACCTTTGTTCAACGTCTATAAACGCTTGCAACCTTTGTTCAACGTCTATAAATGCTTGCAGCCTTTGTTCAACGTCTATAAATGCTTAAATCAAATTTTTGTCAAGTTAATGTAAATACATGAAAAGTTGCTGGTCCCTCCCAAAAACAGGAACATTCTCCATTTAACTTTTGGTATGGAAAACAATGAATTCTGGCTGAAGCTGCAGATTTTCATTTTAAACGAATGAACACGGGAAAGGCATGAACCCATTTCACCTCATGATCTATCCTACTGTTAAAAAGATCTTGTCACTTATATGCCACAATTATTGATGGAAAACAGTTCTATCAGGTCCGAGATCAGTGACGTGATGCCCAGATCTAACTCCTTGATTGTATGCTCCTAAGGCTCAAGTGTGTGTGTGCTGGGGGGATGGGGCTATAGGGCCTAGTACTGAGAAATGTGGGAAAGGAAAACATTTTAAATATGTAAAAACAGATGAAACATGAAAAACACTTTATTCAAATTAAATATCAACTAAATTTTTATTTCACTCTTTAATTGTAAGCCCTCCCAATATGGATGCCCGGGGCCATTGCACCCTCTGCCCCCAACTTCTGTATGTCATTGGCTGAGATGCTTCTGTTATTAGTTCCATGTAAAAAAAAAAAATATAGTCTTATGTAACAGAGACAAGATGGGAACTGCTAAGTAATTCCTCTTGCCCTTGAGATAGAGAAAAGTATGGTCAGCTCAGAGATTATTTCCTGCTCCTGGTGTTACAATATAACACAATATTACGTGTCCTATGTTACATGAAAAGGAGATGGCACTGTCAACTCCTACTTCAGATGTCACAAAGGGACCAATTATGGAACTAATTATCAGATGGAAATTATCAACAAATTGTCTTATATGCTTCCATCCATGACAATTAACTTTCCAAGATCAAAGAGAAATTTCTAGGCAGAGATACACATGTGAACATACGGCCAAGACCCTTGGGCCGTTTTTGGCCAACTGCATGTTCAAGAAAGGAATGGAAGTTGAAATATTGCCACAGCAAGAAATGAAAAAAAAAAACATTCTGTTCTCAGTATAGCAGGTTCTTTATTCATGCATCCACCTGGCACTACCTGGGGGTTGATAAATATTACTTGGGACATCTTCATTGCTACTTCTGTCTTCTCTAATCACTGACCAGAACTTCCTTTCAGCCAGCAAGAAGTGACTGCCAATCTCTAACTGTGACTACCACTCACTACTACTGTCTACATCTCAACTGGGCCTCTCCGACCACTCTAACCATGACTGGCTGCCACTCTACAAATATCTTGATGGACAGCTCATTACTAGCCCATTCTAGAATGCAGCTTGATTATATAAGCCCAGAAGTGGAATTCCCAACCTTCCAGCCAAGTAGTACTTGATACTGAATTTATTTATTCCTTCATATAATTCATTTCTTTTTCTCTCTGGACAACATGGAGTTGCTTTGAATTTTTCACATCTTGATTTTACTGTTGGTTGTCATAAAACTGCCAGTGCTTCAAGCCAAACTAAAATCATTTACAGTCCACATGACTATGTGGTTAACCTGAGCTGATTGTTTCCAATCAGTTCAATCTCATCATTCAAACAAGCATCCTTTTTAAATTTAAGTTTTTATCTTATAGTAACTGAGCATTGGTTTATATTACAGAGTAACATTTCCATCCTCTTTATGAAACTGATTAAACAAAGAGATCAGCTATGAATCCAACTAGTATAGATAAAGTAAAAAAAAATTAAAGAAAATGATTGACAATTTAAGAGACAAGAGAGAAAACAAAAACATTTGTACATACTTCTAGTGTTAGTATAATGAACCTGCAGACATCTGTTTGTGATTCAAGCGGTACAGATGGTTGCCATGGGAACAGCATCAAAGATTGTAAATATTGCAGTAATGATGCTGCAAATTGAAAGACAGCCTCCATCCAGGCAGTGTCTGTAAAGAAATCCTCCATCTTTTCTTGGTACTGACTTTCACGGGGGCTCATGGGTACACCGGGAGGAGGAAAATCAACCAGAACCTAAATGAAACAACAATAAACATTTTGCAATTTTTTTTGCGTGCAAACATTTCCTTTATTCAAAAGCTGAAGAATAACCAAGAGTTTAAGATAGGATATTTGATAAGCTAACTTTTCAAATTTCCCTTTTTCCTATTTTTCACTTGGTGTCATTAAGTAAATTGCTTCGTAGGCAAGACAAAGGATAAAACTAATGTTTTATATGAGAAAAACAACACACTCAGTGCACTAGTTACTTATCATGAGTGTGACTATAATCTCAATTTAAAAAATGCTATTCTAATTAAAAGTGAAAGCAATTTACTAAGACAAAATTGTATAGAATGTGCTTTAATTGCTAGATTATCTACAGTAAATTTGGGTCAAGGCTCTTACAACATTTCACCTTTGTCAGCAGATCATCTATTATCACAATGTGGGATGCTTAATAACAAAAGTGATGAAAACAAACAAAAAAAATAATAGACTATATGAAATTGCAAACACATATTTTTGAAAAAAAAAAGAAAGAAAAAAAAAGAAAAAAAAGAGACATTAATTTAAAAGTTTGAAATTTCAGCACCCCCTCTCCTTTGTGCACATAAGTTGTCACATCAGTGTAAACATCACTTTATCTCATGAAGTCCTAAAGGACAATATATATATATATATATATATATATATATTCATTCAAATGTAATGAGAATGAAAAGAACAAATTCAAAGATTCATAGCATTAACTTAAAAGAGGTCTTAATACCAAGAGTAAAGCAATACTTATTTCTTATAAATGTTACATACAAACAAATTATATATATATATATATATATATATATATATAAAGAGAGAGAGCGAGAACGTTTTGATGAAAATCTGGTAAAATGCTAAATAGGTCTTGCAAATATAGATTTTGAAATAAAATTTTATTTCTGATGAAGTCAATCCATCAGTGGAATATGTCAAAATGTAAGCTTTTCAAATTACATATATAAAATAGATTCTCCTGTTGTCTTTGACATATGGGATCCAGTAGCTCAGTTCTTAAAACCAAACAGCCAGAGGACTGTCCTGCATAGGTGATTTGATAATAATGTTGAAGGCTTGTGCACACTTTTTGGAAGAACTGAATAAAGAGAACTGAGGTACACAGTGTGCCACAAGGTCGCCAAATGACCCTTGAGTTTTGAATTCAGAATTGCCCTTAGACTGGATGCCAACCAAGGCTATATGATTCAGTTTGTCCTGCTATTTACCCATAGCTGGGGAAAGAGAAGTGATGGATTCATACTATGTCTCATTTTGTTTTATTTATTTTGCTGAAATGTTTTTTTATACTTTGGATTATTCAGAAACTAATGTTAGCCCTATGTGTCTTCTACACATCAAATATGTTCCGATCAAGTATTTACACATGATTGCAATAGCAAATAAATATGCGCTAAACAGCTCTTTTCTAGGAATTATGGTATTGGATCCCTCCCCCCAGATGATGCCAAAATAGACTTTGCACTGAGTGTCATATCAGATCATCAAAGAAGCCAGGTTTATAAAAACAAAATGACCTAAAAGATGTCTTCTTAGTCACCAGATGCAGATCTGTATTGACCCAATTTCAGTAGCTGCCACCAATATGTAAACACGTGCTCAATCTATTTATGTGCAGGTGCAGAGAAAACTGTATGACAGGTAAATATATAAAAACCCAACCAAGGGGGAGTAGAGTGTTATACATCCTTATAACAATATAGAATCCCCATTCAGAGAAGGCCCCAAAGTCACACACCGACTGGCTGGCAATGTGTGACAAACTTTAGAGTTTAATAAATTATAACATTATGCATGAGAGAATAAATCTTGTTTTCTCATTATCATGGTACAGATTAACTCAGTGGTTCCCTAAATTTTTTTCTCTAGGCCACATTTTTGGAATGAAAATTTGTTTATGCCTCACCAAATTTTATGTGATAAAAAGTACATTTAAAAATAAGACAGAGGTTTAAAGGGAGATAATCACAGATTCAAAGTCAGAACATTATCATTGATAACTCTCTGCTCCAATTTGCTGACCCAAGTTACTATATTGTTAATACTTGATAAAACAAAAATATCACAATGATAAAATCAGTCAATAATTATTTATACTGGGACTCATGCATGCAATTACAAGTAATTCATAATAATATTTTAAATCATATTTATTTTTGGCACATGAATTTTTGAAAGTGTTTCTAAATCTTTCAATCATTCCACCTCACTTGCTATCCTCTTCTGTCACACATATGAAGTGTGCCACAACATTTGGGAACCACTAGACTAACTTTACAGAATTTTAGCACCCTAAACAATCACCTGCTTTGTCTGGGATATGGTGCTGTCCCTGGAGCAAAGAGAAGAAAAAGCATAGTAATGAGAAGACTTGTAAACAAAGAAGAAATGTTGATTCTGTCATTCCTACCTGATGTGGCACTGGAAGCATGTTAATAACACTGTTGATGTGTCGGAAAAGCATCAACTGAGCAGCCTGAAACAAGGGTTCATAAGTAACATCTGTGGAGAGGGAGGAAGCCATAGATTCACCACGGAAATATGAAGAGATCTCTTCCATTCGATACCGTTCTAGCGTATACAGAGTGCCGAGAGAGATGCATTCCTTTAAGATGGACGGGCTAAATTCCTGCAGAAGCATATAAATCACAAGAAATAAACAAACAAGATGACATGACAGACAAGTTACTTTCTATTCATTTATATTACATTGGGGGGGGGGGAAACAATGTGAATGATGAAGAAGAAAGTAAAAAAACAGATTCAGAATAGAAAGCATCGTTAAAAAAAAAAAAACTCCCTCCATATTCCTTTAGAGATTAAGATGAAATCTAATTTGGTTTAAGAATCAAAAAATGTAAACAACAATAAATCAAAAAGTGGGGGAAAAATATATATAGAACAGAAAATGAATCAAGCCATACATATTAGGAGATCTGCATATAAAATGCGTATTAGGAGATCTGCATATAAAATGACATGGAAAAGAAGCCAATAATGTACCTTTGCCATAATGACTGATAATATATCAGTATAGTCCAATTTTTGCAAAAGTAAAGCACATTCCCTTGTGTTTGGCTCGGCACTGAAACACTGGTCTTTTACCATCGATAAGTACCACTCCTGAAATGAAAGTGTAAAAGGTTATATAAAATAGAAAAAATGAAAACCTGGATAAATTAAAGAAATAAATGTATTTTTTTTTTTTTAAAAAGTGGGGAGAAAGGGGGTATAATTAAAAATATTATGCTCTTATTATTATGCTCTTCAGTGCTGCTATGTGATTGCAATAAGACTTATCCACATATCTAAGGAATAAAATTTTCAAAATGGCTTGACCTGGAATGAATCGCAGGAAAAAGGTATAGTTCTTGTCATGGAGATATTTCATCATAAAGTCACAAGTAAATGTGGATAGCAAAAAAAGACAAGGAAGAGTAGCAAAGATACTGCTTATGGACAATTATTATTAATTTCATGGCCCAAACATGTGAGCAATGAAAAAGTTTTAGAGAAAATGGAAAAAAAAGGACACCTACTTAACATCAGAAAGAGACAGTTTCTAGGGCACATAATGAGGAAAGAATGTTTGAAAAATTTGATACTCAAAGAACAGATTGAAGACAAGAGAGACGGAGAACAACAACATATAACCTACCCTAGCAAGCATGAGTAAATGAACAGGGTTAGAGAAGAGATAAGAAAAAAAAAATTATTAAGAGCTTGAATGAACAGGAAATTGTGGAGAACCATGATCTCCAATGTGCTAAGTGAAGAAGAAGCTGAAGGAAGAGCTGTCTAATATTAAATATCTATAAACATAAGACAATAAGTAATGTAATTTTCAGCCTCAAAGATGAAGAGTAAACTTACAAAGGTTTAAGAAAAATTTGAGAATGATTGATTAATTCGTTTTCTAAGATTTATCATCTCTTTGCAGGCTATTTAAAGCCGGAAAATATTTTTAGATTGTAAGAAGTTTTATTTTTGGAGATAATAATGATTTAGTGATACAAAACTCACTAATTAACCCATAGCTGGGGGAGAAGAAGGTATTTGCATGTAAGTGAATATAACAAAGTCAACATGAATTGGAACTATTCAATTAACAATTCCAAGCCATTGTCCATTACACCTCCTACACATCCAAGCTCACTGTACCTGGTATTCCCAAGTGGTCAGCCATCTAAGTACAGACGAGGTTCAATGGTGCTTAACTTCAGTGATTATACAGGAACCAGTGTTTCAAAGTGATATGGCCATAAGCCTTTTGAGAAATACCATACAACTAACTGCAGATGCTAGGAATTTCAATCATTGCAGTTCAATGAATCAGTTGCAAATGGCAGAAATTTCTCTCAATCACAAATGAGAATGCAAAGGATGAAAATCTCCATTTATTAAGAGTAGTGTATTTCAGTTCTGTCTGTGTCAGGGATTTAAATAGGTATTCCTCCCTACCAACTGCCCAGTCCTCACTCTCCAGCATTGATAGAGTCCGAAAACATTACAGAGACCGTGTCAGTGACAAATTATTTTCCACACTCCTACTTCTCTCTCACAAGCGGGATGTCACTGTTATATCGCTGCTTACATAGAAAGTGCTCAAATGAAGTACATTCCTTATTTCTTGGTTCTGCTAGGTCTAACCATCATGGCAGAGTGGCCGTGCCACTCACATCGTAGCAAAACACCCACATTCCCTCCATATTTCCACTTGAACAGTTTCTTTTGATGATCCCCTGCTCTCAAGAGGATGTTTTTCCTGTTTACTACAATCTTAACCTGTTCAAGTCTAGGGTTAACCATTACCTTCCTCTCCTATCCATACAAACTGCCTCCTAACATAACCCGCTACCTCAAGTGGCCCTCGTGCCTTATACAGGGTGAACCTTACTGTAAAAAAATAAAAAAAAATAATCAGTGTCCAGAAACTATTTAGTTTGAAAGGATAATTTACATTTTTTTTTCTCCTCCCTCAAAAACAGACAACCCGGAAGTTTTTTTGGTATGACACACCATCTGTGTGGCTAAAGGAAAACAAAATGACAAATCATATGTGTAAAGATATAGAGTTATGCCTTGTACCAGGCTTTGAAATCCACTCCACAAAAGTAGATTTTTAAAAATATTTTTTATATTTTTTTAACCCATGTTTTGTTATTTGTTTTTTGTAAATTTTTTTTGTTTTTTTTGTTTACACAACTGAAAATTATATTCGATTAATAAAAAATTGCAAGACAGGAAATGTCAAAAAAAAAAAAAAGAAAAAAAAAAAAAACAACAAAAAAAAAAAAACACTAATTGTTCCAAAAATGAAAGTAACTTTTGCCTTGAGAAAACAGTGAGCTGCCCCTGCTGCAGTAAATAAACTAATGTTGAAGATAACCAAGGGCAGACAATACGTTTTTTCTGATTTCATATTTTTTTCTTTTTTTAATTGGTAATGCGCATCAGCAGTGGTGGAGATTGTAATGATACTCAGGTGCAAAAAAATAAAGTCAGCTTTAACAATGAAGCAGCAACTGAACAAACAAAATCAGCTGAGAAAATCTGTGGAAGAAAAAGAATTAGTACTATATAAAGGAAAAGTTTCTTTATCCTTTTCTAAAAAAGAAATCAAATGTCGACTGAGCTTTCATAATACAGTATTATAGTTATTCCATTATTTAGAAGACTTTTTGACCATCTTGTCAGAGACAAGATGAAGACATTCACTAACAATTCCTTAACTGTATATTGGCTCCAGTAACCTTCTAAGCTAGTCCAAATGCAGTACAAGATCTTTTCTGCACAGACTGATAAAAGTTAATACAATATGAGAGGAAGTGAGAGAAAAAGTAACACTATGGAATTCTAACAAAAAAGTAACACTATGGAATTCTAACAAAAAAGTAACACTATGGAATTCTAACAAAAAAGTAACACTATGGAATTCTAACAAAAAAGTAACACTATGGAATTCTAACAAAAAAGTAACACTATGGAATTCTAACAAAAAAGTAACACTATGGAATTCTAACAAAAAAGTTACACTATGGAATTCTAACAAAAAAGTAACACTATGGAATTCTAACAAAAAAGTAACACAATGGAATTCTTATTACCAGATGCAACCCATACCTGAAGAAAATTGGAGAATGTATCAAAACATTAAAAATTATGATAATGATGCAATTCATAAAATAAAATTTCAAATACTGAGAGAAGAAATTTAATTCTTTCTTTTACTTTCTCATACAGCAGAAAAAACTTTTTCTTTCTAAAGTGTAACATATCACTAACAAAATGCTAATGATTTGATAGGATTTGATAGAATCCCATAAGAGGTTTAACCTTGAAGATTCTGTCTTTTCTTTTTGTTTCATTTAAGTTACCTCATATTTAATTAAAAATAAATTGATGCAAAATATGCATCAGGTCAATTTATCACCGTATGTGCAATATAATTGGAATTGTATATATATTATTCCAATATTTGAAACAAAAAAAATTTATACAAGAGTTTATGGCTGACAATTTGACATAATACTCACTTTGTCTATTGAGATCTGCACCACAGGAGGAGTTGGTAATGACAGGGGGTGAGTTCTTTCAGGAGACAAGTTACAACTGCCTGAAGGACTAAGGACTTGATGGAATTTACTCAACAGTGATGCTAACCTGGCATGGCTAAAAAGAAAGAAAATTATGTAATATCATATATATATATATATATATATATATATAAATAAAACTAATAGTGGTTAATTGAATAGAAAAATCTATTACATTACATTTTGTCCCCCAAGAAGGAAATCTTTAGACAAAATTTTTATCTGACACGCACATATATATATATATATATATATATATATATATATATATATATATATATATCAGATTCCATGGATAAAAACATTAGCCTGGAGAAGTCATTTTGAAGGAAGAAATGCATAGGTGTTTTCCATTTCATTATTCAGTTACACATGCACACATATATATATATATATATATATATATATATGTGCGCGTGTGTGTGTGTGTGAATGCATATACTTATATATGTATTATGAAATGGAATAAGTCTGATAATTATTTTAATATATATTTTTGCTTATACTATAATGTTACAGTATTAACAACATTTACTGGCCTGAATGTCCAAGAAATCTCAAAGAAAAATTTGTGTTATCTGACAGTAATCGAATCTGTACCTACACGGAACTGCTATATAGCATGACATACTATACTATTTAGCTACAGAGGAAGTGTCTGGTTAGGAAGGTTAAATGCTGTTAATACTGTTTATTATAAACAGAACATTTATTTGTATCTATAAAAATAACATATAAGCAAAAAATGCATTAAAATAATTGTCAGACTTGGTCCATTTCATTATGTTATTTGTTGATGTTAAGATACGCTTTGAGCAGATATGAGAGTTCAAGAGGAATCATGGGAAGATTGTAGTTCAAAAACAGTAATTTAACCTTTCTAACCAGATGCTTCCTCTGTAGCTAAATGGTATAGCACATCAGGCTATATGGTGGTTCCATTTAGGAACCAGGTTTGATTCCGGCTGAAGGACACAAATTTTTCTTTGATTTCTCAGACATTCAGGCCAGTAAATGTTAATACGGTTTATTATAAACAGAGTATTTACTTAAATACTTGTATCTATAAAAATAACGTATAAGTAAAAAATATATCAGAATACTTATACGTGTGGATATATGAATTTGTGTATATGTGAAAATATAAAACGTGTATAAATTGTATTATATATATATATATATATATATATATATATATATATGGGATAATGATATATAAAAATTTATATATCAAGAACAATTTTGGGAGAAACGTATGACAAAGCGATGGAAAAAATTTCATGTGACGCATATCGTTCTTTAGGACTGCTTAGTGTGGCAAAGTTCTAAAGGACTAAACATATCACGTGAACACTCTTTCCATTTTGTCATATATATATATATATATATATATATTATATATATATGTATGTATGTATGTAACAGTTTATAATATATATTTACACACACTATAGGCAAAACATTTGGGAGCATCCTGCATTTCTGTAAAACACCTTAAAATGAAATATTTTTTTATTTTTTTTTTAAAAATAAATGATAAAATTTCAATAACTACAATGTTTTTGCTTTTATTTGAAAAAAAAAAAAAAGAAAAAAAAAAGGTAGATGACAGCCCTTCCCAAGCTTTCTTCAAGCACTGAAAAAGATTACACTCACTTTTA
Organism: Acanthosepion lycidas; assembly: GCA_963932145.1. Lineage (NCBI taxonomy): Eukaryota > Metazoa > Mollusca > Cephalopoda > Sepiida > Sepiidae > Acanthosepion > Acanthosepion lycidas. The sequence goes on along the minus strand of OZ010575.1, from coordinate 10,165,253 downwards.
CCAATAATAAGTTCAAATTCTGTTCTCTTTCAGTGTCCAGATCTAATGCTTTTTTTTTCTCTCCAATAACAGACATTTTGCAGATTCTCCTTCTGTAATATTTCACACTTGAGATTGCCAATGGTTGCTGTTGAGAGGAATAAGTTCAGCTGTCAATTATGGGTCAGTTTTCCTACCTCTTTTGCTCTCAATAATCAACTGTTTATATTCAACTGCAGTTGTCACTTTTGGTGCTCCATCTTTTTTGTCAACATTTGCACCAGTTTCTAATTACCTTTGTAATCTATGCACCACATGTCTAAAATTCTTCAACTTCTTGGTAATTTGTCTTTGAATAACATTTCAATTTGTGCTCTCACCTCAGTGCTTAGCTGCTTTGATTTTTCCATTTTGTACAAATTACTTCAGAATTAAAAAATAAATTAAAAACTATGAAAATACTGCTGTAATGGCACAAACTTTTTGTTTTCTTCAAACAAAGACAGCTACGTATGTTTTGTTTCCAACATTAGTCAGTGCTGAGTTAACATATAGAAACTGTATTAACATTTAACTCAGTTGAACATTTTCATAATCTCAAATGTTTAAGGGTGGGGGGGTCCAATGGAGAAAACCAAACATGTTTCTCCTACAAAATATTCATAGTTTAGCAAAATATATTGTGGACAAATGAATACAAATTTAACATTTTGGTAGTAAGAGGAGCCTGGAGAACAGAAAATAAAAGCAAATACACTGGTGTTTCTGAAATTTTATCTTTTACTTTAAAAAAATACAAAATATCTCATTTTAGGGAGTTTTTAAAAAAAATGCAATGTGCCCACAAACTTAATGCCTATATATATTCAGTTGTATGGATATTACTTTGTAACCCTGGGTTTCACGCTTTTGCGATCAGACAAACTGGTTTATTTTTTTTTTTAAATAAAAAGGGATCTATTTATGCTTGTGCTTGATTATTTGTGTGTTGGAGGAGGAAATTATCTTCTGTGTTTGCTTGGGATGACACTGACACATATACATACATACAGGTGTATACATTTTAGTTTGTACAAAAACACCCATATAAATAATCTGAGGTTAGGTGCAGATACATATCCATGCATTCGAGCCTACAATATATTGTTGAGACCTTAGCATTACATATGTAGAGATGTTCTCTTAACAAGGAATGGGTAGGGATGTTCTTGACATTTTATAGTCTGCACCGTCAGATAAGTTCACATTTACTTACACATATATAGATGCATTCCCACATACATAATACCATTTTTTTTTTTTTTTTTTTTTTTTTTACAGTAAGGTTCCCACATACATTATACCATTGGTTGGATCCACCACGTTGGTTAAGTTGGGTTCTGTTTGTGGACGTGATGATGATGTTTGTATTTTTAGTAACTCTGAAGTAAATATCTACTATCACAGTTCATACCAAACATATAATACCTACAACAAAACTGAACACGACCAGGAAAGAACCTTACCGGAAAAAAATGTTATATATATATATATATATATATATATATATATGTGTGTGTGTGTGTGGAAAAGGGAATTTTTTTTATTTATTTTTTTTTTTAGGTTTGGTTAGATTTTGTTTAATGGCATTTCAACCCTGAGGAGTCATTTTACACCAACTAGGTGAACACATAAATTCCATAAACATATATACTTTTCTTTTTTCCCTTAGTTGGATGGGCTCAGTTTGGTAGCTGCAATTTATTTTAAATAGATTGTTTAATCTGTCAATTTGAACCATTTAAACTAGTCCTCCTTATATACCTGCACTTAGAAAACCTACTATCTGGCCAGGGTCAAAATCTATAAAAAATATTTTTATATTTGTGGGAACTAGAGTATTTACATTTAAGCACATAGCTTTTATATTCATTCAGAATGGTTGTACACTAGGATTGCCTACCCAAGCCATCAACATCAAGAAGCAACCTCCCTGACAAATCAACCATGCTAAGATTCAAACCTGAGTCTTGCGGTCAGAAAGCAGACATTCAAAAACCTTGCTATGTATATATCTCCAGGTAAAATGAGAACAAATGGAGTATTATTCCACTGTATGTAATATTTAATTTAAAAGAGGGTTCAATATATAATAGAGCTAAATCTTATTTATTTTAGGATATTAAAATATGTTATAAAAAAAAAAAACAACAAAAAAAAACATTACTACACAATTACAATTGTTTCAACACCATAAATGTGCCTCTTTAGTAGTTTAACACCAGCTGAAGAGACACATTTATGGTGTTGAAACAATTGTAATTGTGTAGCGATTTTTTATAACATCTTAATAACCTAAAATAAATTTTATATATATATTATAATAGATTATAATAAAAACATTTTACATCACTACACAAAAGCTTCCATGTTTCAATAATATGATTGTACTTTCTCAGGCAATGGTAGATAACTTGTGATAAAAATGATTTATTAGGGAAATTCCAAAAACTGTTACCTCTTTTCAGAAGTTAAAGCGGGGTCACAGGGTCAGAATTAAAAATATACTTGTGGGTATGTCTAGAATTAAATTAACCAATTAAATGTCAGATCTATGCTAAAATAGAAAAATAAGGTAAGAAGGTTCTTTTTATTTTTCATGTCAAGATAAACTGATGCTTGGATATGTCATCCAATGATCGTAGGAAATTGTATTGATCATAATTGTATTGAACACTTTTAAAAAAAAAAATAAATGCTACGAACTGTGTTTTTTTTTTTTACTCCATCTGTTCTTTCTTTTATTTGGAGATTATATATATATAAATACAACAATACAAATATAAAGTTTGTCACTTAACTGATTGGTGTTACCTTCAGCATCCTGACTCCAGAGTTTTGTAAAACTAGTTATGACTCAACTATAAAATTATCAATATTAACTAGCTGTTCTTGTTTTGTTTTTTTGTTTCAGGTATAATGCCAGATACAAGTAATGGAGATTCTGGTAATTTTTCATCTGTATTAAAACATTGCTGAAGGAGTTTTCAACATTGAAAAGTAAGAAAAAAATTAGCTGATTATTACAACCCAAAATATGGTTAAAGCATTATAATGGTGATGACTCTTGAAAGGAAAATCCTAATTTTTCATTATAATGCTTTAAAATGAAAGATAACTTGACTACCTATAAAATGTCAGAAGAGCTGGGATCATTGAAAGATACCATATTGATTGATTGATTACCAACCTTTTGCTGGTTATTTAAAGCCAGAAAATATTTTTAGATTAGAATTTTATTTTTTGAAATAATAATGATTTAGCAATACAAGTCTTATTAATTAACGCATAGATAGTGGGAGAAAAAGTAGATACATACTGCCTCCCCAAGGTTATTTGCATGTAAGTGAATATAATGATCCCAACTAGAATTGGAACTCAGCTTTCTGATTAACAATTACCCATTACACTACCTTTACATTCAAGCTTTTAGCACCTTGTATTCCCAGGTAGTCATCCATCTAGGTACTGACAGGGTTTACATTGCTTAACTTCAGTGATCATACAGGAGGCAGTGTTTCAACATGATATGGCCATAAGCATACAATATATTAAGAAATATACAGGAACACTTGAGAGGTTCTTCACGAACTCTGAGAAATGAGAAAATCAAAATACTTTTTATAAATCTTATTATTAATAAAACCTTTGTGCCCAGCCATCTGTTTAAAGTAAATTCATTTATTGTCACAGCAGATGTTAACAACCAAGCTCATCTGAGGTGATAACAAGAGTATTGTCCTTGAAAGAAAAGAAAAAAATACAGATGGTTTGAAAGTCAATACTGATGCAAAAAACCGAGATGTCACTAGAGACCCTTAGAGCTTCAGCCAAACACCCTTTCATTAATATTTAAATTCATCACATCCATTGGAGAAAAACTAATAAAGCATCATTTACTTGAAACAGAAATCAATGCAAAAGTCTGGATGTTGGATGTTGGATTTAACAGCATGTCAACTCCTATTTGGGTCATTTTATGCCGAGGCCTTATTTATTTATGAATTTAAGATGGTTATAGTGTATAAAAGGTTGGGATGCTGTTCGATTTCATAATCTACTGTATTTTATTGGATTGCTTTTTCTTGTGATTGTTTCTGATTATATATTTTCATATCTACATCCATGCATGCATATATATGTCTATAAACACATATACACATACATATACACTATTTGAAACATCAAGTTGTTTATTTCTATTGTATTTATTGGTTCCTGTGGGGGTGTATAAATGGAAAGAATTGTGATGGTTTTATCTAGTGTCACTTGTGTTGCTATTGCTTGTAATTTAGTTTTAATGTGTACTTTACTCTGCAGTATGTCATTTCTAATCAATATTGACACTCCTCCATTAGCTCTATGTCCTGTATTGTGGTTATAGTAGTATTGTTTATAATTTTTAATTTTTAAGTTGGCATTTTCTTGTAAAAAAAAGTTTCCTGTAAGCAGATGACGGCTGGATACAGTAGTGACATAAGTACGAGTAGGTCATTGTAATTAGCTTTTATTCCATGACAGTTCCATTGCAGGATCTGATGTGCCATAGTTATATTTTCATTTTTTGGGGGTAAAGTTACCTATTAGGTTTATATCATTTGTCCTCTCCAGTTTTTTTTCCATCTCTTGAGTTTTTAGAAGCTTTGTCTTCAACTGCTTGTGGTGTTCTTCGGTCAGATTTTGGGTTTTGTTTTGGATTTTGTTCATATTCTTTCTCTTCTGTTTCCATATATTCCATAGGTTCAAATTTATTTTCATTTGATATATTGATTCTTGATTTTGAGTTAGATCTTGATCGAGTGTTTTCTTGTTCTGTTGTCACTTTTTTGTCTTTTTGTTTATTTTTCATTTTCTTGGTTTGGGTTTGGGAAGAAGAGGGTTTGCTGGAGTTTTGTTCTATGTTTTCTTTCCAGAGTTTTTTGCCTTCTTCTGGGTTAATTCCATTTGATTTGGGTTGTTGAGTTTTATTTTTATTTTGATCCGATTTAAGTTCAATTAAAAAGGTTTTTAATTCTTCAAGGAAAGCTTTTAATTCCTTACATAAATTTGTTATTTCAGTTGTACCTTTTATTTTATCTTCATTGTTTATTTTATTTGCTTTTTGTACCATGGAGGCATAGGTGTTTTCTTTTATGTTATTTTTAACTTCCTTTCGTGCTTCTGAGAAAGATATATTTTTTTGTATTTTATTATGATTATTTCTTTTTCCTGTTTGTAGATACTACATTGTTTTGAGAGGGCAGAGTGGTTTTCCAAATAGTTTGAGCATAGGCTCTCATTTGGACAGTTCTCTTCTTTATGTTCCGGTTATTTCTCACAAAAATTTTCCACATGTTTTTTTGTTTCGACAAGAATCTCTGTGATGCCGAAATTTGTGGCATCTATAGCATTGAAGAGGGTTTGGTATGTATTGTTCTACTTTTATAATTTCATATCCAATTTTAATTGTTGTCGGAATTTGGGGGGAGTTGAAGGTTAGAATGTAGGTATTAGTTTGTATCTCTGCATCATTTTCCTTTAGTGTGATTCTTTTGACATTTGTAACACCTTGAGTTTGGAGTTCTATTTTTATCTTCTCTAGAGTGCACAGGGAGAGCTCCTTGCTTTTTACTACACCCTTTGAGAAATTTAGGGTTTGGTGTGGGTAGGATTTTATTTCTATTTCTTGTAGTTTTTTTTGTCTTATTAGTGTATCCGCATATATCTTTTTTTCCACTTCCACTAGTAATGTTCCATTTTGTAGTTTTTTCACATTTTTTGGTATGATTATATTTGATATAGCTTTTTGGATTTTAAATGGAGATATTTCTGTTAGTGCTTTGTTGCTTATTGCTTCGAGAACAATAAATTGTGGAAAGTTTTCACTATCATTTTCTGATTCAGAGTCATTATCCACATGTGGTCTCTTGGAAGATTTCTTTTTTCCATTGATTGTTTTTATCTTTGTTCATCATCCACGCTCCCTACCCACTGCAGAGTCCAGTATTGGGACATGACAAGGGGGAAACCCATTCGCCTTGCCATGTCGGGGCTACATGAATGGTATACTCTCTTTGGGAGGAGTCTTTGAGTACGCGTGTTCCTTTGTTTTCGTTATCCAAGTTTTACGGCTGTGAAGGTTTAGCAAGTGTGTCAGATCCTTTTTTTCTCCCAAATTGATTGACCCTCAGCCACCGCCTTCCATCACATATTTAGGGTTAAGTGTTAGTTTTGGTTTGGAAGAGGAGTGTAAGTTATAGGTTTGGGGTGGATTATATATGATGGGGCTTGACATAACCAGCCGATTGATCGGATCGGGCCCCTCAGACCGCCCGTCTAGCCCAGGTAAGGGCCAAAGTGGTGTGTTACAGGATTGTGACCGCTTTACACCTGGGTTACAGCCTGCTCAACCACCAGGATCCCATCCCCAGACATTATGGGTCACCACCCACGGCCAACAGGTGGCCCCATTGAGGGACTTTTACCCTCTACAGCGGGGTAGTCGGCGTATTCTGATGCCCCACCGACCGGGCAGCAAAAGTCTGGGATTGAATTGAGGACCTTTGGATTTAACTCACACTCTCTCTCTCAACAGAACCAGTCATTCTGCCTCCTCTTGTTAAATTAGTAAATTGAAAGAGAGAGACATATCAAGGAAGAATCAATCTTACCGCTTTGCCAGGCCATTATTTTTTATAAATTGTACCAGTTTCTCAAGATCTTCTAATGGTAACTGGTTACTGCTCTCCTATTTAAAAGAGGAAAAAAATGGTCATTGATTTAACAGAAAACAATAATCATATACAAATAAAAAGAAGTCTTCAATAATAAAATTAAATAAATATGGCTACCACATATAGTCTGGTGTTCCTGCTATATATTTGGAGATTCCTGATAAAATCCAAAGACGAATCAACAATATTATTTGTCCTGACCTGGTATTTGACTTTAGTCACTTTCTCACCACTGTAAAGTTGCTTCCCTGTGCCTTTTCTATAAATACTTTCTTGGTAATTATTCTGATGGGCTCCTTGCTATGGTGCCTAAACTTTTTGAATTTAAGCACAGTACTAGATTGGCAACATGTTCTCATCAATTTGGCTAGATGTAAGTTATCTAGTTGAATTTGCTATATGTAACAGTACGTTCTATGCTAACAGTTTCTTTTCTCACACTTCTTACTTGTGGAACTCTTGTTTTCCAGCCAACTTTGATCTTCCAAAACTTACATGCAATGTAAATCATTATCTATGGTCTTCTTGATTATGCTATTGGTCTTGCTCCTCAATAATGCTTCTGTTTTCTAATTCTTTCACACCCAGTTACCCTTTCTGTTTTAGTGGCTTCACTACCTTACATGGGATGAATTCAATTAAATAAAAAAAAAGTAGCAATAACATGTGTTTGTGTTCCGATATGAGGATGTATGATGGTTATCAGAATAAAAAAACAAATCTCACAGTAAGAGTTTAAATTCTCTTCAAACTGATGCTCCTAAGAAGAGTATGAATCTATATTCTTGTTCTGTCAATTTTGCCAAATATCTTCAGGTAGGAGTAGTCTTGCTGATAAAAGCAGTTGGTGTTCTCGAATCGGAAAGAAAAAATTGGGGCATTTTGGCTACTGAGTTTGTTGGAGAGAGAGTTATTTTTCTGACTGGTTGCAGGCATTGTGATTTGTGAGATAGTACCTGTGAATCAAGTTTTCGGCATTTCTTTCTGCCCCCGACATTCGAGTCTAAACTTAGTGATTTATTCTCTGCGTTGTGGAAGTAATCTGTGACAAATATTTCCTTTGCAATCCCAGATCGCTTACAGCCTATTGTCAGTCTTGACATAATGATCCAATTTCTGTGTTCGCTACCATAAAAATAGCATACTGTACTGCAATTTTTGTTAGTACAAAACTGTTAAAATGCTCTAAAACTTGAAGAATAAAATAATTTCCAATCTAATCAATCCACCTGTTTAATTAAATATAAATTGACATAAAAATGTCTTTCCAAGGGGAAACAACTGTTAACTAATCATTTTCTGAGTTTTCTTAAAATATGAATAAACAGGTAAGAATCTATGATTTATCAGCACTCTTTTTCCATCAGCCAGAGTAGTATAAAAATATTTTAACAATATTAATAATAATGAAGCTTAGTGGCAATTAACATATGCAAATAATTATAAAATAAATTTAATAAATAGTAAATGACATGATATTGAGCAGATATTACCAAAGGTAACATTTAACCAAGTTTATTAAACTCATGAAACACTTTCATTAAAACCATTATTACAAGTTTTTTTGACATATTGTTGTTTTCAAATAAAAAAAGAACAGCTTCAGTCTACTATCACTAGGTTGTAAAATAATGTAAAGAAAGAACTGAAAACTGATAGAATGACCATAGACTTGTGACCAAAGTGGTTATGGGGATGCATTTTCAAGTCTCATTGGAAGCTACTTTTTTTACACTAATTTTCATACTAATTTTGCACCATCTACTGACCCAGAATATTATGATGAGAGAAAAAAAAAATATGATAAAGCTACCATCATCAGTCTCATGAACGGGTGTGGACAGAGTCACTGTGCAGTTCCCTTTCATATGTCTCAGATATGAGCCAATGTCGGAGTTTTTGTAAAGGGTCTTCTAGTCCACGAGTAACATTGTCAGATTATTTTTTGTCTCTTCTTTTGCATAAGGTGATACTCTATGATTGGTTCTTATGACATACCCATGACACTTCCATATAAGCTGGACTAACATTTAATAATCTTACATTCCTAGTGTACAAAGATATTACATAATAAAATATGGAAAAAAACCAACATGACTTACCTCAACAACTTCGGCCAGTAGTGTTTCCAGTCTGCGGCAAGCAATAGTGTCACAGATGCGTGCCACAGCCAGGTGGTGTGTGTGCAAGAACTTGTCTATGAGCAACGTGAGAAGAGCTCCACTCTGACTCAGGTGGATTGCTTCTAAACACTGCAATGTCTTCTTGACCAGAGAAGGCTGAAATTTAAGAATGAAACACTTCAGTTGCATTCAAGATTGTTAAATAACAGGTGACATGATGTAGAGTTTTTTTTTGTTTTTTTTTTTGCTGTAGATGCTTTCATAAAAGACCACAATGATTTCTCTCAAAATAAATGACTAAATTAATTTGCTTCCTTATGAGGTCAAAGACATCACTATCAAGTTTAATATATTACTCCAGGGATGCATAAAAAAAATATTGTTCAGACCACCTGACTTTTGCCAGAGGCATCACGACATATTCCTAACACTAGATGTTGTCTTACAGAAGAGAAGACAAGAGACAAAACGCTAGACAGTGATCAAAGGATAATAACCAAGCTTCCATATCGTTTCCTTGGAGAGAGAGAAGATTAGCATTATACTGAATGCATTATAGATTGTTAAATATATACACAAATCTTCTGTCTCAATATCTGAGACTTTGATGATGATTATCTTTTCACATAATATGACAAGGTCTTTTGTCTTTATTGCCCGTAACCTTTTGATATAGAGTTAGAATTATTTACACAAGAAAGACCTGTGAAAAATTTCAGTTTTCCTATTTTTATCTTACTTCTTAAGTTAATGATTGAATAAGTTCATAGCTAGTTCTGCAACAATAAAATATCAATAGAAATTCCTCTATTACATCATTAAATATTTGAGCTTAACAACTTTAACAAAATATCACAATAACAATCATAAATATGAATGATGGTCATTATTTTAAGAAGTGGGTACAAATGAAAAGATTTGAAATTGACAACTTTTTCAATTTCACTAAACTTCTTTCTTTCATTCAATTTCTCACTGAAACCAAGTAGCATCACCGATATGTCTTATTTTTTTTTACCTCGCAATCAAAACAATAGTCCATTATTTATGAAATATTGGCAGGAGATGTTAAACACTTATATGTTCCCTTTCTTTCATTTTCTCACTGAAATGAGTAGTGTCTTTTCCCCCTCTTTCTACATGATCAAAATGGAATAGTACACTATGAGGTACTGACAGGGCATAATGGTTGTGCAAACTAAGGAATTAATGGAAGGAAGGGACAAGCACAATTATTATATGATATTTAAAGATTCACATGGGACGACTATCTGCTTGTTTTAATATTTTAGGTAAACTAACAATAATAAAAATTCTTTCCATCAAAGCACATATCCTCGTACCCAAGTCTACACAACAGAAAAACCATAAATGCTTTTTTGTTCAGATGTTATGCATAACAAAGTGATTAACAATGAATTTTTGCTGTCATTTTATCTTGTAGACCATTCTAACTTGAGTGAGTTTGATTCTGAAGGCCCCATATTTTGTGGTATGTTACCAGACTAAGCCAAACTTAAATGACAATAATAACCAACAAATCAACTTGAATATTAAAGCCATTATCAATTCACATCACACCTCATTCAGCAGTACCATTTTGACTGTCACTCTCTATTGAGTGGCTCTTGAGCCTTGTATCAGGTGAAATTTAGGTGAAAATAAAACAGTAATTAGTTAACAAGCTAATATTGAAGGCCATTACTACTGTTGTGCATCCAATTCCTGTTGGGTGCTCCCACACTTGCAACTTTGTGCTATAGTAATCTTTGTAAAAGTGAAAGGAAGCTGCATTATTTTGCTAAATTTACCTTTGTAAGATTTTCAAATCTGGAATGTATTGCCTGAATAAATAAACCACTGGCAGCAGAATTTCTGTGAATTGCACTGAAAAGAAACAAAGTCAGTGTAATCGAGAAGACAAAATGATTAAAAACTTTTATACAGAGTGTGTCAGAAATACTGCCAACATAATGGTAAGTCATTAGTGGCAATGTCTTACCATTATGTGGGAGGTATTTCTGACACATCCTGTATAAACCTCAACGTCATTCAACAAGCAAACAATACAAAAATAATTTCAGAGATTTCCTTCCAGAGAAAAATCTCTAGTTAGATTCACAAATGTTAATGTTAATGATAATCGCTCGAGAAAAATCCAACTTCTGAATAGACTTTAAACAGGTCAAGAAATGACTTGTTAATTTTAATGCTTCCAAAATAAAACTGCCCTCTTTTAATCCACTGAGAGAACACTTTTTGCCTTCCATCAGCATGGCTGATGCTAACCACCAGGAGAGTGACTCATTGTATCTTCTTGGGCTAAGGTTTTCCGACAACATGAAATGGAAAGATTATATTGAATCAACTGCTAGGTCTGCTACTAGGAAAATTTATTCACTGTGTTATGCTAGATAATTTTTCTCACCCGGATCTATCTTACACATTTATAATTCTACCATTCATCCATGCATTGAATATTGCTGCCACATATGTTCTGGTGCTTCTGCTATGTATTTAGAGATTCTTGATAAAATCCAAAGAATCTGCAATGTTATGGGTCCTTACTTGGCATCTTGGTTTTAGTCATTTCCCTGTTGCCATAACATAGCTTCTGTGCTTTTTCTATAAATATTTATGATAATAGTTCTGATGAACTTTCCTCTATGGTACCTAGACTTTATGAATTTAAGTTCAGTACTAGATTGGTGGCAAGGTCTCATCATTATACAGTTGAAATAGCTAGATGTAACCATATGTTCTTTGCTAACATTTTCTTCTCTTGCACTTCTCACTTGTGGAAATCTGCCAGCTTCTTGCTTCCCAGTCAACTTTGATCTTCAAAAATTTAAATGCAATGTCAATCATTAGCTTGTCTTCTTAATCCCCATTCTTTTATTGTTCTCTCTCCTTAATGTTTTGATTTTTCTCATATTCTTTCACACTCAGTAACTTGTATCTTAGTGGCTTTATTGCCTCGAGTGAAATGATTAAAAAAAAAAATGTTATAGCATGCAACGATTCAGATTCACATTTATTCATAATTTAGTGCTAAGAATTGGATTAAAGAACATGTTTATTGTATTGTTCAGTGAATATGACTTCATTTTCCAAATTGTCTACTCAGATTTTTCAATTTTTAATTCTGGAAAATATGTGTTTGAAGAAGTTTAAAATGAGATAGAATAAAACTGAAGCAAAAAAAAAAAAGAAACATTTTTTTATTATTATTTAAACAAAATGGAAACATACCTAACTAAATCTTGCACTGGGGATTCATGGGATAGCTCTACTAAATCATTCACATGGTTGATGATCAGCTGAGTCATATGCTCAGCATCTGTCAAGTTCTCACACTGAAGAATAAAAAGAACGCAAGAATGAAAGCAATCTGATGAATTCAAAGTCTGATACAGATAAACGACACCGATTGTCTAGCAATGAATCATTTAGTACCTCACTAACGACAATTAAAATTGGACACATGAATTCCCATTGCTCCCACATTACAAGCAAATTTTAATTTCTTGTCCCTTTTGCATTTGAATTCCTATCTAATATTTTTTTTAATTTCGGTTTATAACTGTCCCAATGTTTTAAAAGTTAGGATACCTGACCTCTCTACTAAGGCAGAATGTGACACAAGGTTATTTTTATGTGTGGTGCTTTTATATATATATATATATATATATATATTATACACACACACACACACATCTGCATACAGACCAGGTAAAAAAAAAATATTGCAGTTCCTAAAATCATGAGGAAGATGTTGCTGTAGGTTTGGAATAACTGGGACCTGGTGCATTCTCCCATCTCAAATGAAGAGAGAGAACAGATACTACCCTTTCATCCCAGCCAAAACGCCAAGAAATTGCGATTTACTAAGCATACCTTATATATGAAACAAGGCTGAAAATATGGAGCACTCAATGAGGATTGAACTCACTACTCAGTCATAATTGGTCCGAGACAAGCTTGCTAATCATTGCACCACATGGAAATGCACAAGAGCCAAAATTATGAATATTAGTAGTCAGCCAGAAGTGTATTATTGAAGTATTATAATTACACAACATCTGTTGCTCTGTTAAAATAGATAATCTGGCAGAGTTTTGGAACCATGGGTGCTGCAAAATCAGCACCCTATCTGAATAATAAAAAAATCATTTTAAATATTCTTGCTCATTTTAACTGAATTTAGATAGTCAAGGAATGTTTTTACTAGTTTTTAATTTTATCTTTTAGTAAACATTTCATCACTTGAGTATAGTCAGGATCATCGAGCCAATGCAAATGATCCTTTCTTTAGCTGTGTATATGTGCTACGTCAGCATTACATACAGTTCTTGAGTTTAGAGTTACTTTCTCCTAGACTGGTTGCCACTCAAATCTATAGAACCCAGTCTGTCCAGCTATTTACCCATAGTTGGGGGGAGAAGAAGGGGATTCAAACTTTTCCCAAGTGTATTAGCATGTAAGTGAATGTAATGGATCTGACTGGAATTCCTCAATCCGAGCTGCTATCCATTACTACAGCATCTTAAAAAAGCAATTAAAAATATAAAAAGAGATTGAAGACTATTCTATGATTACAAATTTAAACATATGGAAAGCAAAAAGATATATTTAAGTAATTTTGGTATTGTTACTTTTTTGCAGGAGTAATCTGAATTTTTATCCATACAATTACATCTTTTGTTGCATAAAAAAAAAGATTCTGCTTTTTATATATAAGTATAAAATTTTGCACAATGAGTGCTGGTGGTAATAAAAGTGCTCAATGTGAAATAACAGAGTTAAAATTAATATTAATAAATATACATTTTTTTTCCTCACTGTTTGATACAACTGAGTTTCATGCATGCAGCAATCTTCAGGTACTGATTGAAAACTGACCGTTGTAAAATTTAAATATTAATACTAATAACCTACTCTTAAGACAATAGAGCAGTTCATTTAAAAAATAATTTATATATATATATATATATATATATATATATATATATATATAGTTGAAATGTTTTGAATTTACAAAAATATATATACATACTAACAGACATGAAGATAGTCTAAGATGAGATTGAAAGTACTTGGGAAAATAAAAACTTTTTGAAAGAAAATTTTGGTATTTTTTCCTAATCAATTTTCTAAGGCTACCAAGAAATTAATCCGTGAACTTGAAAGGATCACAAAAAAACTAATCGGTATGATGTCTAAATTATTTAGCCAAACCTGTTTGAATGAAAATATGCTGCCTATATATATATATATATATATATATACACACACACACACACACACACTAACGAGTGTGCATAACATTTAATATACTTGGAAAACATAAGCCAATAAGATACATACCACATAATCACAGAAGAGCACTAAACCACCTCGCCTCACAATCTCTATATTGCAACTGTGGATGGGGGCACGAGGGAGATCTGCCGCTGCTGACAATTGCCGGCTAAAATGCAAAGAGAAAACAAAACAAAAAACATCCTCGACAAATTTCCATAAAAAAAAAAAAAAAAAAAAAAAGGAATGATTTCAGGATGCCCTACAATAAATGCTTCCACTAACCCCCACCAAAAATTGCATTGTTCAGTTTCTTCCAAACTGCGGAATTGACAAGCCAAGTACAAACTTTACTCTAGTCTGTTGCATTTACTTTTTAAAAAATCCCCTTGAGAAAGGCCTGTATTTATCTGTGCTCCTCACTAGCTATGAATTAAATAGTTGGGTAGATTGGGATCTCTAGTCTTGGGAGCAATCAATCTACAAACAACTATATTTTTACCAAAAGAATCTGTGGAGAATGACGAAGAGAGAAAAAAAATAAGTCATACATCTAAAAGTCCTTTGCATCAGTCCACAATATTGTTTGGAAAAAAAAAAAAAAAAAAAAAAAAAAATTATATATATATATATATATATATATATATATATATATATATATATAAAAGCATGTTTAGTTAAATAATTTAGATGTATTAGGTTGGTGCAAAAATAATGTCGTTTTTTGATGTTAAAAAAAACGTCACAAAACGATATTATTTTTGCACCAACCTAATATTATGTCTATTTATTTTAGTTTTAATCCTTTCAAGACCACGAGTTAATTTTTTGATGGGTGTAGAAAATTGATAAAGAAAAATTTATAATTTTCTACAGCTACCAAGAAATTAATTAAGGATGAAAACTAAAATAGACACAATACATCTGAATTATTCAACCAAACATGCTTGAATGAAAATGTACTATTTATACATACATATATTTATGTGAGTGTGTGTAAGTTGGTATCCCTATTTTTTATATTTTCTTAAAAAGTGAATTAATAACAAAAGGCTGAAATTGAGAAATCCTATTAAAGAAAAATTGTGCTTTCAATTGGAAATGAACAAGTATCCATTTTTTTTTTCAGGGAAATTGCATTTTTAACCAAAGCATTCCCCTCTACCAGTTTGGTTATAGAGACCAACCAGTCAGAATAAGGTCTGAATTACCTATTTAAATGTCAGATAAAATATATTCTTTCAAAAATCAGTAGATATAAGTCTGCCAAAAAAATGTATACACATTTCAGAAGAGAAAAAAAATTATCTTTCATTTTATCAAATTGTGATAACACTGTTTACTGTAGTATAATATTTTCTCAACAGATGGCATTACATGTTCGGCCATAAGATAAAATAACTGAAAATGCATATGCAACAATCTCACTGGACACTTTGGCCAACATCTCCCAAGCAGTAGTTCACCATACTAATAAATGCCTGGAAGCTAAAGACCACCATTTTGAGCATCTCTTCATTGGAATTTCAAACTGAACCCTTTATTTTGTCCACCAGGGTAGATTCTCCTGATGCCATGTCTTTTCCGGATGTCTCAGTTATCTCCTTTGAACTCAAATCTCCAAGTTTTTTTTTCAGCACTACAGTAACCATGTATTGAACTCACAACTCTAGGTCAAGTCACTGGATCCAATCAACACTTATTTATGTGTCCTCAAGGATGATAAATAATAATGTAAATAATTACAGTTCTTTTATAGTTCTTTTATTTTACTTTCTCCTCCCTAAAATCTTCTCATTCTCTTTCACTCTCAGTAACCCATTGCATCCTAGTGGCATTATCACCTTACTTAGAATGAAATGATAAAAAAAAAAATTTAGGAGAGCAATGTTTTATTTTCCAGGCAAAAGAAAAATCAACAAAAAGGGATATTCTTGACACATACACCAAACATGTCAGCGTACAAGGTGACCTTTTAACCTTAAAAAAAATAACCCCCAAAATAGGGGCCCATTCTATACTCTAGCTATAAAATGTGATCCTTAAATTCTGTGTTTTATGATAAGTTGTTAGCATGGAAGATTTTTGATGGAATGCTAACCCCTGCCTTGGTAACTATCAACACAAATCTTTTCTACTGAAACAACTTAATTCACATTATTATAAGAAAATAATAAAAATGTTGTGTAATTAAAGTACTGGATGTGCATTGTGTGGTGTAATGGATGTTGGCTCAGAGTGAGAACTCAGAGAGCCAAGTTCAACTTCCAGTAGAGTTTGTTAGATTCACTTATGCACAAACATCATTGTGAAAGGTATGACTCCATCTCTTCACCCCCCACAGCTATGGGTTGAATAACAAGACAGACTGGGTTCTTCAACCTTGGTTGGCAACCAGTCTACCACAGAAAGAAATATCAACCTGTGGGGAAAAAATCTGCCTCATCAGTCCTGTATTGAAAGATACCTGATCGACCAAGCATGTATCACAAGTGGCACTTAACTCCCTGAATTAAAGTACTCTTACTTTATATATGTGCTATGATTGTGTTGTGGCCTCTTTATGGGCCAGAAAGAAAAACCCAGATGAAGGTAAGTTGAACAAGTGTATTGAAATAACAGATATATACAAAGCAAGAGTGTTAGTAATAAGCAGATAAAGGTGTATGTCCGAACGGTAGGTTAACACTGCGTCTCCGCTCCCAACCGACTCTTCAAGTTAGTATTTATGAGAGGAGGAAGAGTTCATTCTACTGTAGGAGGGTTTACCACAACAGATTGTTCAACAACAATAAAATTCATTGGGTGTGTTGAAAGTGCTTCACCAGACACAGCATTCAAGAAAGATGTTTATCGTAATAATTCAAGGAAGGAATAGACTGGTAATCATAATTTAGCATACTAGCCAATTCTTGTCAGCACATGGAGTGGTGCAAACCCTCAATTTGTTACTAGCATTATCCAGGGTAACATTAGAATCCAGCTATCACAAGACCCACAAACTACTGGTAAAAGAAAAAAAATATCAGGCATATTTCTAGTTGAAAGGCGTGAGGTCATCTTGTATGGCAAATATAGCCCAAAACCTACATTTTCACTTGAAAATTTGGGTGGGGTTATCTCATACGCCCAGTCACCTTGTATGCCAGCATATAAGTTTAGGAATGAGGCAGGAAGTTTGCCCTGCATCATTCACACAAATCGTATGGCTTAAGAAATCCATACCTTGACCTAGAGAGGAACATGAATGACTTGCTCAAGAATAGGCAACTATCGCAACCAGAAGGCAGGAAATGAGACATAATTCATCAGTCAGTTGTTTATTTCTATCGCATCAAGCTAGCAATAGTCTTTGAAAATTTAAACATAGATATGCAGTTACTTACCTTGGACTGGATATTATGAACTTGGTAGGTGTCTGCATGACAGCACTCCACCAGTCATGGTCGTAGTAGTTGAGTAAGATGAGGATGTTACACCACTGTAGAGTGATGGTTGGGAAACTAAGTCCCAGGCGCAGGAAGTTACGGTTAATCTCAACCATATTATACATGCCAGGTTCCATATCCTCTTGGACTATTCCCATGGCAGCTGTAGCTACACGCCGGAAAAGGCCTGGAAAATCAGAAATTTTTTTTAGTTTGTTTCATATGTAAGAAACATATTCGTAATTAGTCAATTAACTATTCTGTGATGCTGAAGAGAAATATACAAAATTTTTTTTTTTTTTACAGGAGAAATTTTTATTATGCGGGTAAGTCAAAAATTACCCCCACTTTTGCCATAACATATGTTTAGGTTTGTCACACTGCTTTCTGCTCATGCAAACTTATAATTGGTACTATTATTGTCACATGATCAAAGTTTGAGCTTGATTGTGCTAGTTTTCTAGCTGCTGTTACAGTGTAAACATGGCTGCTTCACTAGCAGTGTGCATTAAATAGGAACAAAGAGCAAGGATCTGATTTCTCTGGTTGGAAGGTATGTCAGGGAGTGAAATTCATTGGAAGCTTTTAATACAGCAAGAGAGCACTACCACATGGAAATGTGTATAAGTGGATCAAGAAATTTAAAAGTGGTCAGACAAGCATAACACATGAAGGAGGAGCAGAATACACATTAACTTCCACTGACAAGAATACTTAGCAAGATCAAGAGATGGTAATGGCAAACTGCTAGCGAAGCGGCCATGTTCACACTGTAACAGCAGCAGGAAAACTAGCATGATCAAGTTCAAATTTCAATCATGTAACCACAATAGTACCAATTATAAGTACATGAAAGTGTGGATAATTTTTGATTTGACCTTTTTTTTTTTATTAGTATTATTATATTCCAGAAGAGCACAATTTCAAGAAAGGATAAAGAAAAGACTGCATTTAACAATATTTTGACAGAATGTATATCTTCAAGTTATATATAAAACAAGAATGCAATGTGTGAGATATATATATATATATATATATATATATATATATATATATAAAACTTGAAGAGAAATATATTGTTGAAACATTGTTACACTCTGTCATTTCTTTGCTTATTGGAAATCACACACTTCTGAAAGAATTGCAAAATGTTCAAAAAGTTAAATCAATCATTTCTATTAGTCTGCTTTAACAAGTGTTCTCATCTTCATTATTACTGCCACAAGATTTCAGCCAGCTTTCTTCTTTATTAATATGAAAGATCCTCTGGAATAGACAGTAGAATAAGAACAATCTCCATGGATTGAATAAAGTGTTTTTTTTTTTTTTTCAAAATTACCCAAAAGCTACCAACTTCAACAGAGTAAAAATGCAAAAAATAAATTCTTCATTTGCTTACTTCAGATTGCTTAAAAATTTTAAAAGAAAAAATATTAAGCTGCAGATAATTGTAACAAGTGTTTTCATATCTGTTTTTATGTTATAGTGTCTCGACTGATGTCGTGCATTATTCTTCGTTTTATCTCATCAATAGGAACAGTTTATAGCTTCCATGTGAAAACATGCCATTTTTGTCTGATTTTTTTGAGATGAGGACTTACCATTATCATACACTGATATAGTTCTATCTTCATTGTATACAATGTTTTGACCATACTGCTTTCCAACCTTCATTGGGTACTGGGCAAAGGGATAGTCAGAGTAAGTAAATAGTAGAAAAATGAAAATGAATTTTTGTAATCTTTACCTGATTGGAACATATGTGTGATAAATAAGAGTAAGTGAGCCAATTGTTGACATAAAAATTGAATGTTTTGGCCTCCTTGCAGGAGAACCAAATTAGTAGCTTTTTGGCTAATCGTATCAGCAACCAAACCAGCCACTTGGAATAAAAATCTACAAAATAAGAAGAAAGCATGAATGTATCAAATAAAGTATAGGAATTGATCCTGTCATTCAAATAAAGTAATGAAAATTATATACAATGACTAAGCTGGTTCACTTAAAGAAAGAAAGAAATAGAAAGAAACAAGAAAAGAAAAGGGAATTCCATACAGACTCCTGCATGTATGCTTTCCTGAACACTACAATCTTAACCACTTCATGTATAAGATTAACGATTATCTATCTACAATGTCCTCCTATCTTTTTTTAACCCCATCTCTTTCACTTCCACGCCCCCAGCTCTTTCACTTCTGCACCCCCCTCAACCTCTTTCACTTCCGGGTCTCTCCCCGCCACATCTCTTTCACTTCCCCACCCCCTACACACCTCTTTCACTTCCAGTAGCTGTTGCATTTTGGTGGTATTATCAAGATGCTTAGAGTGGATTGGTTAAAATAAAAAATAAAAAAGTCAAAAGAAATACTAGGTAAAAATGAATAATTTTGATTATATTTCTTACCTGGCAATTGTTTCTTCTGGAGGCAAACCCTGAGGCAACTCTTTGGCCAAAACCTCAACCCCTTCTGCATCTCCTTGAGCTGTAACAATTTCAGGAGTTCGTTTTAGTACACAAACTGAGAGACTTAATTCTTCAAGGCGAGACAACACCACTTCTTCCTTGGACTGGGAGATAATCACTCTCAACAGAGACAACACCAAACACAGCCATCGTTGCAGGCCTGTCACAGTTGACTAAAAGAGAGAAGACAAACAGTGTAATTTCAGCTGAAAGCCTTACAAATAATAGAATGATGAAGTCATCTGCTAAATTATAATTTATGGGTTTAACTATGAAAAAAATATTAAATGTTATTGATATTAATATTGATTTTTCTATACAGACCATGTTGAAATATTAATTTTGCCAAGTTTTTACATGTTAGTATTCACCAAAACCATTTCAACTTTATTAAACAATTATTGCTGGGAGGCAGCATTTGAGACCACACCTATTGCCAGAATTCAGATGAGGCAGAACTAGCAATATTTCAAAGAGCTATTATTCACTATTTTCATGGTAAATGTTCAGATGAGCTATATTGCTTAGATCAGACTTTTACAGCTAGAACCCCACTCCCCACTAATGTTACATATACAGGATCAGTTTGTTCTCTTTCCCTTTGTAGTACATTTGTGCAAAGGAAGTTTCTCTCAGCCAGCTTCTTCCACAGAACTGTTACTTTGTGAATGGATGCTTCCCCAATCACTATGACCTTAAAATATTCAACTGTTATTTATCCTACATATCCTCATAATATGCACTTAGTTCCTCCATTTATACCCTTACAACCACCTCATTCAGTAACGCTCTAACTTGAGTGGCTCTTGGGCTTTATATTTATAAAAAAATAAAATAACAAAAGAATACTGCATTTCATTGTAAATTAAGATGGCAGAAAACATAAAAGCACTAATGATATATAAAGTCCAGCATGTGACAGTTTATTTGTTTATTTAATAGCATATCAAATTTTCAGGGGTCATTTAATGCCAAAATTTTTTTTCTTGGGAGCTAGAGTAAGTTTTTTTTTCTCTTTACAAAAGTCTATTACTGGTAATTTATTTATTTTTTTTAAATCTATACTTCCATTATTTATTTTACCCCAGTTTGGTGGTTCACTATTTACCCATAGCTAGGACCCTAACAGGTGCTACCACCCTGGGTCAGAATAGACCTAGGAACAACACTAATTAAGAGGTGGTTCCACACTCCTCAAAACCTCTTATACAAGAAACCAGAAACCTAACAGAACACAAAGGAATTTTATAAATCTATAATAGTTTATTTTACAGAATAAATTATGTTACTCACCACATCCATGGGTTTAGCTACTAGTGTCTTCAACAGAATGTCAACTGGACGAAACACACTGGGGGCCACCGATTCAAAAAGATGGTGCAAGACATCCAAGGCAACTAGATTATCAAGATTTACCTGGGGAAAAAAAAAAGGAAAACAAGGCCAGATTTAGCTGAACATCAAGAAAAACAATCAGATTACAGACTAAATAATAATAATAATAATGGGAATAATAATAATAGATAAAAAAACAGTTTCCTGTGCCAGTGTTAATAATAAGTTTGAGTTTTACTGAATGTCCCATTAATAAGATCTCGGCATAACAGTTACTGGCATGAAGAGTGGAATTAGCATGTAGAGTTCATATTCCAGTCTTGTCTGTTGCATTTACTTTCACACAAATGCCCTGGGGAAGTAAATTCATCTCTCTTCTATTTTTCTAACTAGGAGTTAAATAGCAGGGTGGACCGAGTTCTCTAGCCTCGGAAGGACAACTAATTTGAAATCATGGAGCAGCTAGCAGGAAACCATTCCACAGTTTTTGCCAGGATGTCATGGCAATTTGCAAGAGCGTCAACATCCTGATGGAGTATGGCATTTAAGAAAAATAAAAGAAGTTAACTTAATATCTATACCTGTTGTAAAACAAGAGATAGAAGTATAAAGAGTTAAATCCTAGCTGGAGGCACCACCAATATAATGCTATACAAGATCGTACTTAGTTTAGTAAATATCAATTTAAGAACCCTCAGGAAATAGGATGCTTTGGATCAAGGGACACCAAATTATGACCATATCTGATCTGCTACCAGATTTTATCCAGTCAGCATGAAATATTTTGAAATGAATAAACTTAGCTTTTCTAATCACTTTTTTTTTTTAAGCAGGTTTTCTAATTCTAGATATTTTCACTCATCCTTTCTCAGTGTAATCATTTGAAGATAATGTTTATTCTTTTTTTACTTCTAAAAATATATAAGTTGCATACTGTCTTTCAGACTAGATCTGTATTTCCATCCTTCAATAAAGATTGGTTATCCTATTTTCAGAATAAGGCTGTTATATACAAATTTAAATGCTGTTGTGATGCAGCATATATAGGATGGACTGATCAAAGGTCAAAAACTCACATTATGCAATATGTGCCTGCTTATTTATGATCAAGTAGTCAGAGCCATTTATTGAGACCACCCAATCTGTTCATGACTTGGCCATTGGACAAAATTTATTAGACAATCCGGACTATGCTGCCAAATATAAGGACACATTTTTCTCCATTTTAGAAAGAGCCCACTCTGTCCACGACCTTAGAGTTCTCAAGGCTGTGTACATCAAAATTCATCAGCCTAGCCTATGTAAGCAGTGTTTATTCTGGGAAATATGATTAAATTTTTCTATTTTATATTCTTTTTGGAACCTTTTATTATTTGCTTTTAATTGTCAATTCATTTACAATTAAAATCTATTTTAATCATGTTCCAGTTTCCCCTCCTCATTCACTATTTCTGCAATTGTGTCTACCTTATTTTGTTCTATTCGCCAACATCTACCGTTTAATAAACTGTTGACAAAGATTTTCCTTCAAGGGATAATGATGTGTATATATATATATATATATATATATACACACACACACACAAAGTAGTAATATTAAAAGCTAAAGCTTAAAATATAAAACGAGAGCTCAACATCAAAGTCAACAGATTATATCCACCTGATTGTTATTACATGAAACTGAGTAGTGTATTTTGATATATATATATATATATATATATATATATATATATATATATATATATATATTATGCCTTTAAATTCCTTAAGGAATATAGAGCCACAAGATATCAATGTGATTTATGTAACAAGCCAGTTTTTAAGTGAATAGGCTGTTAGCCTACTGCACAACCCCCAATCTGGAGGATCAGGTTTTGAATTCAGAGTTGTCCTTCTCCTAGACCAGTTGGCACCCAAGGCTATAGAACCCAGTCTTTCCTCCTATTTACCCATATATTTCCCAAGGGTATTAGCACATAAGTGAATGTAAAGGATTTGACTGGAATTCAAACTCAGCTCTCTGATTCCTCAATCTGAGCTGCTATCCATTACTCCACTGCACCTCCTGCATATTATTATATAAATTATATAATTTATATACTGTAAAAAAAAAAAAAAAAAAATGCTCAAAATATTATGGAAATAAATTAAATTTACTTGTTGCTGGGCAATAGCAGGTAAGACCATGTCAGTCACCTGCCTGGACAACCTTTTCCATTTATCTTCATTCTCTTTTCGACACTGCTGCAATATGATGACAAACATCTCCAGGGCCTGAAATGATATTAAAAACAAAGCATTAACATACATACACACACACAAAAAAAAAAAAAAAAAAAAAAAAAAAGTTCTTTTAGTATTTGAGTACCTCTGTAGGAATAAATAGCATTTAAATAAGAAAAAAAAAAAAATGGTCAAATGAACTATTTCACAGCTTTTATTCTTCACAAATACAAGTGTACAACAAATGTCAACTATTGTAAAGGCTTTATGCAAGAAAGTTTTTGATAAATATTTGTTACCTCAAGATGGAACTTTTGTAAAGATACGGCATGATAGAAGGAGTCAGATATCTCCTGGAGTTATAGATTGATTGTGTTTAGCAGCCTCTAAACCTCTTGTGGATCATTTAGAGCCAAATTGATTGTGTTGAAAACATATTTTATACATAATCAAGTATGGATAAGAGCAAGTTTTACAGTTCTTCAGATAGGGTTGAAGGAAAATTTTTCACAAGTATGGTATAAAAAGTTTTATTCTTCATCAGGTATAGTCGAAACAAGTTTTATTTGTTTGTCAGAAATGATTGAAGATAAGTTTTATTGTTTGTGTAAACACACAAACATTTTTTTTTAATATTTTATTGTAAAGTCCAATCTTTTTGACAAATTGCAGTATGTCATCTTATTTAATGTTTTCAAAAAGTTCTCTAAGATTGTTCCTTCTGTAATACTCGTTTCAGATTTTCAGGAAGTGGTAACATTTCAACAATATGTGCCTAACGGTATTTGACTCCTGACATGGTACCTATATTGGTGGGATTAGAATGGTGAAGCAATAGAATGAGCTGACCATTTTCCCAGCATTTTAAGCAATATGAGTTCCACTTGAGGTCTGGAATGAACTTGAAACTCAAAGCCTTATTGAGAGTGCAAACATTCATTGTGACTTGAGAAAACTCAGGATCTGACCAGTGATGATGAAACAATATAAGTTTGGTTTTTGAGTTATTAAAAGTTACAGGCTAGTTTATGTTTGCCCAATTGAGTCGTTTAAGCTCAGTTAGAGGAGAAATTAGCTGCAAGGTTCAAGTTATCTTGGTTTTAGAGGTACATCAATAAACTGTAGAGAATGGTCATAGACCAGTAATTCTCGACCACCAAGAAATATTGTGACAATATATATGTGTGTGCGTGTGTACAAGTAGTAATGTTATAGCATTAGTATTTGAATAAGTATTAAACTCCTTTTTTTTAAATAATTCTTTTTACTATTCTTGATACATTTTGGATTTCAATACAAAAGGAATATCCCATATTAACTAAAAAGGCTTTATTAGCTTTATTGCAATTTTCTACTTATTAATGTAAATTAGGCGTCTCAACTCTAAATAACAATAAAAATAACAAGCAAGAAAGACTACACTGAACTAAAGAAGAAATGAAGGTCTGCATTTGACTAAACATTGAAGAAATCTTGAAAAAAACACCAGGCACCAGTTTCACACTAAATAAACTGCACAAATAGTTGAATAGAAACTTTAAAATAAAATAAGTTCATATTTGTGTGTATATTTTTTTTTTTTTTAAATCTATGGTTTTATTTTATACCCTTTAAAAATTTTGCTAAGTGTGTGCCGTGATATTTTCATTTGCTCCTAGGTGTGCCATTGCTTAAAAAAGATAGAGAAACACGGCCATAGTTCGTTAATAAAAAGCAAAAAGAGTGTAAAACTGAGGAGAGACCCTTCGGAGAGAACTTCATTCATCACGTGAGCTCTGGCCATTTATAGTGACTTTTATAGGCCTATTTGATTGATTGATCTGTCTTCTACAGCTTATCAACACATTGCAGGTTATTTAAAGCCAGAAAATATTTTTTTTAGATTGTAAGAATATTTAGGAGAGATAATGATTTAGTGATACAAGTCTTACTAATTAAATCATAGGTGGGGGAGCAGAGATGGCTTCATACATTTCCCAAGTGTATTTGCGTGTAAGTGAATACAATGAACCTGATTGGAATTGGAACTCAGCTCTCCAATTAACAATTCTAAGTCTTTATCTATTATGTCACACACACATTCAAGGTTACAGCACCTGGTATTCCTAAGCAGTCACTCATCTAGGTACTGACCAGGCTCAATGTTGTTTAATTTCAATGATTGTATGGGAACTGGTGTTTCAGCATGATATGGCCCTAAGCCTAACCCCAAGAGAAAGGACTTAAAAGACTGGTAAGGAATATGGCAAAAACAAATCTCAGTTACATAACTTTCATTCCACTCTATTGTTATAATTGTCCTATTATTTTTTTTAGTTATTGTTGTTAATCTCTTATTGTGCCTAATAAGATCTACAGTAAGAACGAATCTCGTATCTATCACAGATTTTATTACAGTATATAATTAGAACTGTTCTATTATTAATTACTAGAAAGACCTATGAAAATGTCACAGTTTTCCTATTTTAATTTTATGATGAATCTTAATTCTTAAGTTCAGATTGAATAAGCTCATGGCGATTCCTATGACAATTGAATATATCCATATAATTCCCTTATCATATCATTAAATATTTGAGCTTAACAACATTAACAAAATATGTCAATAACAATCATAAATATGAATGCTGGTCTATATTTTAAGAAGTGGGTACAAATGAAAAGATTTGAAATCAACAACTTTTTCAATTTCACTGAAACAACCATTAAAAACTTCTATCTTCCCTTCTTTCTTTGATTCATTTTCTTATTGAAACCAAGTAGCATCACTGATATGCTTTGTTTTTCTATGTAATCAAAACAGAATAATCCATTATTTATGAAATATTAGCAGGAGATGTTAAACACTTCTATCTTCCCTTCTTTCTTTGATTCATTTTCTCACTGAAACCATGTCTTTTCCCCCACGATCAAAACAGAATAGTCCATTATTTATGAGGTACTGGAAGAGCATAACAGTCATGCAAACTGAAGAACTAATGAAAGGAGGGACAAACACCATTATTACAATATTGTTAATTGCTCATTGTGCCTAATAAGATCTACAGTAAATCTTGTATATATTGTAGCTTTTATTACAGTATATTTTTATATTCCTTATTGTGCCTAATTCATAAATTAAACTTTATGGCAGGTATGTATGGATAAACTAAAATGCTGGGTTTCATACTATCTGCAATTTAACACATTCAGCAATGATCTTGTAATACACCATCTGTTGATACTGCCTATGAGTGCAAAAAAAAGTTGGGGGTCTGCTTACCTGATAGAAATTAATAAGCCGCAGTAGCATGGAAACAACAACTTCCCGTTGGGTCTCCAAGTCCTTGCCCCCATCACTCTTGTTGTTGCCTCGGAGCAAGAACAGGTCATAGACAATGGGTTGCAGGGCAGGTATAGCTGCAAGAAGGAAACAAATTAAAATTAGTAAAATATTGCAATTATTTCTGGTTTCTCTATTTTTTGTAAATCATATCTACACTATTTACATTCAGACTATTGACCTCATCTTTGTTGTTATCACAACGTTTCAGCTGCTGAGCCCTCCAGCCATCATCAGGTGTATATATCGATCCAGGTAACCTACGGGGAATTACAAACTGAACCCTTTTATTTAAACCACAGGGTAAACTGTTCACATTCTACTGCCCATATCCTGTAGGGTTTATGTAGGTGTTTACAGGTGGTTATCATTGGAGAACATACTTAATCCCTATATAAAACAACTTTTGGCCTTTTAAAATTGCATGCAAAGATAATTAGTAGAAAGATATATTTTGCATGTACTGATAAAATTTTATATCTTTTAAAATAAAATATACAATATTTAAAAGAATTCATAAGTCCATATCAGAAAGTTCTTGTGTTGAACATCTAAGTCCTTTAGCATAAGATAAAGAGAAGAGATTCCTGTGAATGTGTATGTATATATGTATCTCATTGATACTGGCAATCCTTTAGACTCTCTTTGGGATTTTTACGTGTCTTGATAATTTAGGACATGGAAGAATGGACAAAATTATTTTATTGACATTCTGGTTCCTTTTTCTGGTCGTCTGTGTTTATCCACTTTTTCGAGGCAAAGGAATTAATTTCAGAATTGTCTCTTGCTTCCTGATTGGTTCACAGGTGTGATTCATTTGACAATCACTTTTTCTTCACCTATATTTGTGAATGATGACCTTTTGACCTCTTATTTCTTTTTTTTTCTTTGTTTTGTTTTTATTTCTTTAAGGCAAACCAAAATGCTTTGCTAATTTTTTTTTTTTTTGAAATATTGAACTTTTTATTTTTCTATCACTACAATCCTGTCAAGTTCTTATATTTTTAGAATTATTCAGTTATTACTCACCATGTTTCCACTTAGTCCAAATACACCCCTTGCCTGGGTAAGGATTGTACACAAAAGTACTATGTCACCAAATTCGTATCTTCATTTTTGTTGTTTTTAATACACTCTCTTGGATAATGTGGTATAGCTGGCCCCTTGTATTCGAAGATACTCATGTACTGGAGCAGCTAACCAATCCCTATTGCAGACACTTGCTCAGGCACATTCTGTGTTTATTCAACACCCACCTGAGGTTTATACTGCAACTATGCTGAGCAGACCTTAGTTACAGTTTCTGGGAAAGAGTGTGTTATCTAGCGTGATCAACAATTTGAACAAGGCCAGCACACTCAAGCACTCAACCACGATAACTTGTGACTGTGCTAGCACAGATATTGATGGCCCCAAGGGTATTGTCTACCCAAACTCACTCACAAGGCTTGGGTCAACCCGTGGTATGGTTTTTCAGGCATTTTCTAAAGGTGCTGCACGCCAGGATCGACCCTTCCAGTCTGATAACATCAGGAAGTGTCCTTCTGACAAATCGACCATGGTGAAATTCAAACCCGGGTCTCATGATCAGAATGCAAATGTTCTAACAACTTGGCCATATGCCCTCATTTGGATAATATAGTGAAAAATGAAAATATGCAATAACCAAGGCCATCAGATGCAACATCCACTGAAGAACAGAATGCTTAAAATGCTAAACATAATAAAAATAAAGATGCTAGTCAGGAAAATCTGCTCATTAATCCAATTTCTCAGGTTATTCATCCAATAATTTGGCTAGATTAGGTTGGCTGATTTTGACATGCCAACACTCATTAGGCTATTTAACATGTTTACTGCCAGACATCAATTACAAAATAAAACTTCAATTGCCGATTTCATAATAGCCAACATGTTTAATGAAAAAAGAACTCCACTAATAATGCACCAGGCAAAAAAAACATTTACTTGAAAACCAGAGACTGAGTTGGCTGAAACATTGTTAATGAAACAATAACAAAGATGAAGATAACACCTCAAAATCATTTAATACTAGAGTATTGATTTTCATATGAGAGTGTTTTAACATGTTGACTGACAGAGGTCAATTACAAAATCTGATTTCAAACGTCAACTTTATAATTAAAATTTTTATGAGTTGATTTATAGCTTCAATTGAATTCTTAACATTATTTTTATACTAAAAGTATCAATGCAAATAAACTGGTTGTTGATGCCCACAGATGAAAGTTTATCAGAAAATGCTAAGCACATGATAACCTTTAGTTAATGTAATAATAAAAACTACCAATCACAAAGTATTTTGTGGTTTGCAGTCAATGTGTTAATGTCAAAGCTTTTCCTTATGCCCTACCCAATCCAAGACTAAATATATATCTCTTCTTGGACAAAAAAGAAATCAATAGTTTTAATGTTAGCCTTTGTATATTATTCACCATCAAAAACATTTCTTTAAACTAGTTTTAACCCGTGAAAGTTTCACGGTTTTCCTATTTTAATTTTCTGATGAATCTTACTTCTTAAATTAATGATTGATTAAGCTCATAGTTAGTTCTACAACAATAAAATATCTGTAGAAATTCCCGTATTGCCTTGTTAAATATTTGAGCTTAACAAAATATCGCAATAACAATCATAAATATGAATGAATTATTTTAACTGGATACAAATGAAAAGATTTGAAATTGAACAAAACAGTTGTTAAACACTTCTATTTTTTTCTTTCTTTCATTAATTTTCTCACTGAAACCAAATAGCATCTTTTTTCTCTTTCCACACAATCAAAACAGAATAGTCTGTTATTTATGAGGTATTGGCAGGGCGTAACGGTCATGCAAACTAACAAAAGGAGAGACAAACACAATTATAATAGGATTTTTTATGCAATTCTTTGTTTTTTCAATTTAAAAAAAATCTAAATATGAAAATACAAGTAACATTTTGAAAATTTAAGAACAGGTGGAAATGGTATCTTTAAAATAATTCTTTGGTGGTTAGGAGAAAATGATTTTTGTTATAACAAAATGTAATGTTATGAGAAATGTTCCTTTAACATTATCAGATGTCAAAGCCAAAGACAGAAACAGACATTTGTACTTATGTTTAACCAACAAGTGATTTAAATTATTTGAAAAGGAAATTAGTTCTTTTCGACAAGAGTGTGGCAAGTATCTCTTTGTGTCTTAGTGGCATTATCACCTTGCTTGGGGTGGATTGATAAAAAAAAAAGTAGAAGCAATCATGTTTAATGAGTTTGTTGTCAATTTACAAGAATAAAGAAAATGTATAAGTCCACTTTCATGTTTAGATTTTATAAAATTTCTAATCATGGCTTTTTTAAAACAACAAAAATTGCAGAGGGAGGTAAAAGTGTATACAATAATAGTAGTGCCAAGGGAATAACTTCTTTTGACACACTGTTTTTGTTTTGTTTTTTTACAGGCAGGACTGTTTAACATTGCCAATATATTAATATCCTTACCATGGGTAGTAGGTTGTAGTCCACTTGCCATAATACCATCACAAAGTTGAATGATTTTAGGCATACCAATGATAGGTTTGGTGTGGAATTTCTCATAGGACAACATCACCAAAAACTGAAAGATGTGTGGAACAAGACTGTCGGAGTATCTGGAAAACAAAATAAAAGCCAAAATATTAGTTGTCACAACTGAAGAAAATTATCAACATAACCAAATACAAAACAGAATGAAAATTACTGCTACTAGCTGAAAACTCACTAGATGGTTGGGATTTTAAGCTAATTCCGAACCAATGCTTAATTGGGGCTTCTGAATCGAACAACAGAATCATGAAATCTTTAATCAAATTTAATCGACAGACTGATTCCTTTTTTGCAGGTTATTTAAAGTCAGAAAATATTTTTATATTGTAAGAATTTTATTTATTTTTATTTTTTTTTTTTTTTTGAGATAATTATTTTGTGATACAAGTTTTACTACTTAACCCGTAGTTGATGAAAGAAGAGGTGGATTAATCAGAATGTGATAAACAAGAAATTATAATCTGGATAAAAAGGGATCAATTCTATATTACAATTAATAAATAAACTGATCCCTCACTTTGTGGCTATGCTAGTTTCTATCCGTTTACATTCCTGAGAATGTAACTAAATCTAAAAGACATGCCTGTGTAGCTAATCAGTATTTCACTGATTGATTGATTCATTTTCTATGGCTTATTAACCCCTTTTGCAGGTTATTTAAAGCCAGAAAATATTTTTAGATTGTAAGAATTTTTTTTTTCTTTAGATAATAGCGATTACATTATATTGCAGCACCTGGTATTCCCTAATAGACACCCATCCGGGCACTGATCGTATCGGAACTGGTGTTTTAGCATGATGTGATCATAACGCAAAGAATGTATGGACACAACACTCAAATTAGTTTTTTCAAATTTTTTTTTCTATTGTTCCCTTTGGGAAAATTCAAAATATGATATAAGTCTGAGGAAAGCCAAAGAACACACCAGCTGAAAGTGATCAAAATAACAAAAACCAGGATGTTAGTCCAAATCTTTCAAATGTTAGTCAAATTCTTTCTCTCAAGAATTCACACAAATTGTTTAAAAATGTTCAAATTTCTCCATTTTAGGAAAAGTATATTTCTTAAACCAGACCGTTTACTCCAAGTCAGTTATGGTTGATGAGCATTAACCATACAAACACTATACTGAATCATAAACTATGTGACCACTACTTTAACATTTAAGCTACTCAGGTAGAATAGCTGAAGACAATATATTTGAAATAATACTTGCCTTATTTGTCCCTCTTCTATGAATTCAAATTGCTTTATCACAAATCCAATGAAAATCTACAAACATGAATTTAAAAAAGATTTATTGAAATAATAAAGCAACACAAAAAGTTTTCAATAAAACTAGCAAGATGACCCAGTGTTATCCAGTATAAAGTAGTTTCTATTAATTTTTGTCATTTTTTTTTTCCACTTAATTTTAAAGTTCATAAATGTTTTAAGTCCCAGTAAAAAATGTTTAATGTCTGATTATTTTTTTCAAGTATTATAAATTACACATACTTTTTAGTGTAGAGATATACATAAAAATTTTTTAAATCTATCAGCATTTTATATAGAGAATCTAAAAAAAATAATTTATATTATAAACTACATTTCAGATTCTTCTTTGTATTTTATCAAGAATCTCTAAATACATAACAGAAGCAAAAGACAAAATGTGGCGGCAATATTCAATGTATGGATGAATGATAGACTTCTAAGATAGATTCTATCAAGAAAAATTATCTAGCCCGGCACAATTATTTATACATTTAGTACTTACAATATTAGTTTACAGATACCATAACAAATGATCACATATTCTCTTTAGTCCTTACTACTTGAAGATTGTCACCTGTGAGACTAAATACATTTTTCAATGATATTATTAACCTTTTAATGTCTATGGTTTCACTAGTGGAACATATTTTAAAATTTTATATATATATATATACTAAAATCATCATTAATTGTATTTTAACATGTTTAAACAGATATATTTTAATTTTTCTGTGTATATTATCAATAGTCTGAATTTCTGGGATGAGGAGTTAGCTATCTTTATTTACGCTATTTATATTTGGACTATTGTTCAACATCCTTGTTGCTGTTATCACAATGTTTTGACTTGTGCTCTCCAGCCTTCATCAGGTGTATATCAATTTGGGTAACCTAAAGAGAAGTCCAAACTGAACCCTTTATTCAAGTCTACAAAGATAGACTGTTCTCATTCCCTTCCTTATGTCTAGGGATATCTGGTCTAGTTTTTATTTTTAATACGGTTCAGCTATTGCTTACCCTGTTTCTACTGAGTAGCAAGTACACACTGCCCAGCCCAGGGATTGAACTCAAAATTACTATGTCACTAAATTCACATAGAGCAATATCCTAGTGGATTAAAGTGTTGGTTTGCAAATTTGGAGATGTAGTAATTGTGAGTTCAATTCTTGGTCCAGGAAGGGTGTACTTGGACTCATTGGAAACATGACAAGCAATAACTTAGCAGTACTAAAAATAAGAACTAAACAAGATAACTCAAGGCATGGGCAGTGAAATGAGAATAATCTACTCCTGTAGATTAAATAAAGGGAATTCCCTGTAGGTTACTCACATTGACACACACCTGATGAAGGCTGGAGGGAACAACAGCTGAAACGTTGTGATAACAACAAAGATGGAGAAAATAGTCCTCACATAAATATATCATTGTAGTAAAACTAAGCAAGATAAATAGGAGTGTAAATTTTCTTTTCCTGAAGAAAGCTGAAAATGGAGAGGGGGGGGTCTTATACAACTATAAATACATTAAGTAATCTATTTAAAACAAAAAAATTCTATTAAAAATAAACATCTGTGTAAAAAAAAAAAAAAAAAATCCTTGTTGTATTATAATCATGCTTGTTCCTCTGTTAGCATGCACATTACATCCTGCCACTACATTAAATAAATAATGGCCCATTCCATTCTCATTGCAAGGAAAAATGGAAGAAAAAAAATTATATATCAGAGATGCTGTTTGGATTTGTAAGGAAAAGAAAGCATACATAAGAAGTGGCAGATAGCGGAGACTATAACTCTCACATGTATTTAACGTCTTCTTCAGTGAATTGGAAAATCTTGTCAATTATTAATCCTTATATTTGTACCCTCTTACTTCTTTAAATAATTACTTGCATTCATACTTATGATTGTTATTGCAATATTTTGTTAAACTTATTAAATATTTCACGATTCAGTTGGGGAATTTCCACAGTTTTTTAGTTTTAGTTTTTTTATAGTCATGGAACTCGTAAAGAGCTTATTCAATGAGCAAATGTCTTCTGATTAAGTTTTATGGAGAACATGCTTGTAAGGACTTCCACTGATTTTAAGGTAACTGCAGCTAATCTTCTGCCAAACGAAAACAATAATTACAGTTTCTTACTCTCATATGGTAACATATTTAATGTTGTAAAAAAACAAGTTGAAATGGTTAAAAATATTAACATACCTGGTCTGAATCTAGGAGGCAGTAGTTGACTCTCAACTGGACAAGTTGAGAAAGTAAACCCAGCACTTCTGTCTGTAGGGGCAAGGAACTTGTTACAGTGTACTGCTTCAGGGCTTTAATGACCAATGGTTCAAATAACCGGATATAGGAGGCAATTGCAGTCTTCATCAGAAAGAAGAAAAACAAAAGACATTTTAACAGTGACACATGTATGTGTCTATATAAAGTACAATGGGTAAATTGTCACCATTCTATATTTTTAATTTTGTACATTGTTTTTGATTTTGTCAACTGCACAGTCTAGTAGGGTCTGTTGGGCACCCTCTGTGAAAAAAAGTGTACCATGATGCAATTCACTTCTTTGTTTGGGTGTCAATCTGAGGACAGTGCAGCTGGTTCATAAAGAGTTTGATGAGTCTAATGGTGATTGCAAAGGTGTTTAGAGTGATTACGAGTGATGGCAACACTATGCTTCCATTGATCTTCTCACAAGGCCTCAGACTTAACACGGAGACCTACATCAAGTGCATTGAGGAGATAGTGCTATCCTCGGCCAAGAGCAAGGCTGCTGGAAGACCCTATGTCTGACTCTGCACCATGCCACACAAGCAGGAGAACCCAGTCATGGCTGTCAGACAATTTCTGCGACCACA
Organism: Acanthosepion lycidas; assembly: GCA_963932145.1. NCBI lineage: Eukaryota > Metazoa > Mollusca > Cephalopoda > Sepiida > Sepiidae > Acanthosepion > Acanthosepion lycidas. The sequence goes on along the minus strand of OZ010575.1, from coordinate 10,130,620 downwards.
TCATCCTTTACATCTGGCCAGCTAACTCCTCAGACTGCAACCCTCTTGATTGTGTGGAGTGCAGTTGATCAAGAGACCAACAAAACTCCTTGTAACACCAAAGATGAACTGAAGGCAAGGATTATGGCAGCATTCATCAACTTAACGAGACTGTCCAGAAGAGTTGCAGGAGATTCCGAAGTCATCTGAAGGCCATGGTTGAAGCCAATGACGATTTTATTGAATATATTTACTCTTTAGTATTTCAAGATATTTTTGTGTAATTTTTGGTAAATATATCTGTTAAAATAAGATATCAGTGTTATTTTCATTTTTACATTATTTAGACAACAATTCAGTCATTGCACCCTGTATATATATTATATAAAGCAGTAGAAAGAGAGATTATAATGAGGAGACAGTTGCAAATGTTGCATGATCATTTACAGGATCCTTGTACAATTTTATCCAAGGAGTTTTTTTTTTTTTTTGTTTTTTTAAGGACTTTGGTTGAAATCTAATAGAGTTGATTGCAGAGAATGGAAAATTTTTGGATGTGGCTCATGTGTATGCACTTGGGGCTCCCCACTTCTTTAAACTGGCCTTGTGCCTTATCTCACTACCATGAATAACAAGTGTAGTATCTGTTTTTAAGCTCTCTGCTGTGCTTCTGTCCTCAGATAGTTCACAAAGAAGCTTTGAAGTATGCTTGGTCCCAGGGATTCCAATCTTGTGGCAGCACCTCCCTTTCATGAACCCTCTGCTTTTTGGTACACTGAGTCAGGTGCAGAGTTGGGATCCCAGAACCAGGCATCTCTCAATGTTTTTTGATCCCAATTCAAAAGCTGGATAAAGGAGCACTGATTGACTACTTACCAACCTCTTCACAGTTTCAAAATGTGATACAATGTCGTCTATTTTTTTTTTTTTTTTTAATTAAGGAGAGCCGTACATATAGGCCAAGGACAAAGACTGACCAGTCCTCACAACCACTGTTACACTAGTTTCAGTATGCACCAACTCCTGGTTTGTTAATGAAATGAGTAAGTTACTGCTGCAGGCATGGAATTCCCAGGGTTCAGCCACATAGCATTAAGTGGAATCTGAACAGTTACATCCCAGCTTGAAGACCAGGAAAAAAGGAGAGCTTCCTTAATATTTATTTTAAAAACAATTTTAATTTAATTTTTATAGATTTAAAAATATGCATATTAATTTAAATCTTAATTTGCTTGAATTTCTTAAAGATCTTGTTACTGACTTTTTTTTTTTTTTTTTAAATAAAGTTGAAAAAAAAGTAAATAAAAATGTAGAAATAAGGGAAATACTTTAAGAAATCCAGACATACCAAAACAATTAAATCCAGATCTAAACAATATGGTGTTACTAAAATCAAATGGGAGAATATGATATATCAAAACAATGTTAGGTAATTGTATGACAAAATAGAAAAATGATAAGACAAAACAGAAAAAAAAACAACAATGCATTTGATTTTCTAAAAGAACTTCATCAGATTAAAGTAATGTTCCTATTGATGGAATTATACAGGATGCAGCAAATGGAATGCCCTTTTTTTTTTTTTTTTTTTCAACCGAGATGGATAGGATCACATGGAGCAATTGAGTAGACATCACGATCACCAGACGTAACACTAGAGACTTTCTTGTGGGGTGTACTGAAAGATCTTGCTTGTAGAATCAAACCAAATAACAATTCCTAAATTATAAGAAGCAATTTCAGATGAATTTTCTGAAATTAATATAGAAATGTGTTAAATGTTTTGTAGAAGTGTTACTGATAGGGTTATAATGAACATGAAGGGGAGCATTTTGAACATATTAAATAGTTTTTCAATCATAATAAATCATGTTGTTTTGATGTGACAATACTTATAAGCTTTCTTAAACTTCTGTCATTTATTCTTATTCAATAAAAGTTAAGAAAAAAAAAAAGGCTTTTACTTCTCTGTACCCTGTATGCAGAGAAGAGGAAGGGGATATATAATTATAACCAACATTTCCATCTGTATCTCCCAGCTGTCCATTATATATATATATATATATATATATATATATATATATATATATATAATTCTACCAATTAAAACTTTTAGAGGATGAAACAGGTTACATAGAATTAAACAGAGTAATGGCCTATTCCTCCACATGTATCTAGGGAAGACCCACGGCTAACAAAGGATCTTCACAGGCTGAGAAAAAAAAGCCTCTTTTACTAAAACCACATAAAAGGCTACAAAAATGCTAAAGGACAAAGGCATAATAACCACTTTTGATTCAAATTGCTTAATGAAAAATAAGAAGTCTTTTTTAATGACAAAAGAAATACTTACTTTATCAGCTCGACTGCCAGGCTTCAGGATAGCTGGAGTCTTTCTTTCAATTCTTTTCTTAAACCATGCAAGACTGCTAAAATATAACAAAGCAAGATAAAACAATGTACAAAAATGTTTATACACTTTGTCTTGGCATTCAGACCACAAAGCAAAAAAAAATATAATGTAACCAGATGACTGGAGATTCATCATGAGAAAAAACACCTGATTACTCTCTTCTCTTTCTGTTCATCATTAATGTTTCTGTTCCTAATTCTTCCACACCCTGACACCCCTTGTGTTTTAGTAGCATTTATTATTAGGGTGATTAAAAAAAAAAAAATTTCTATTATGGATCTTCTTCCTTATCAATGGAATATGAAGGCAATGAAGATGAATCGACTGTGTATGTGGCATAGTGGGTCCAAGCTGGGAAGGTCTGAACTAGTGGAACCAGGGAATGTATGGAAAGGTCAAGTCAGTCTCTCATGACTCCAAAATGACTAAGATGAGGTAAAAACATGACGGTATGCTTGCTTAACATGTTGCTTGAAATGGGGATTCAGAGAAAATAATTTCAGTTATATTAAAATGTTAATGATTTTTTTTTTTCCTTGTTGGATCCAAGCATGCTAATTCACTAAGCAGCTTTAGAAAAAACAAATGAATAAAAAATATATCTCATCACACTTAAAAGCCATATACAGTTTTTGACAAATGTGCAAAACTTGTTTAAAGATTTCATTCAATTACCAAAATGGTATAACTACCTCTGTCAACAAAGTTCAACCAAGGTTATATATTCCTCCATGTTTGTCTACTTGTTTGTCAACAGAATATTTTCAAAAGTTCTAAAAGAATTTCAATAAAATTTTGTCAAAGGACAGGCGATGGATCAAAAAATAATTTATTAAATTTTGGAGCAGAACCAAGATTATTTTTAATATTGTGAAATAGGACCATTTTTTCTACTATTTAACACTTTCACTGCTGCATTGTTAGAGCATTGTAACCTGGCTGTGCTGGCTTGTTTTGGGGAAAATAAGAAATTGTCATTTACTAGAAGTAAACGATGATGCCTATTTCTTATGGATGTCTCCATTCATGTTTTGATCAGATACTCTACATTACAGACTAACCTAAACAACGACCACAGCAGACAATATAATAAAAATATGTCAGAAAATAGATTGTATTGCATGCTACTTGCTTGGTTAATGAATGTCCAAATGTTTTCTCACGAAGAAATAACTAATATTAGCATTAGAAAAAAGAAGAACAGATTCTAGACTTTGATCCCAGCCCAATAGCCATAGAATGAAAAAAATTTAACCTGAAAGACACTGGCTGTTCAGTCATTGAATATTTCCTCATAAGGAAATGGCTAATATTACCATATTTCTATGCTGGTTTAAAAATAGTACTAAGTTAGTTTATAACAACACAAATAGTAGGGAAAAAAAACTTGAAAATGTATATATATGTCAACAGCAGGCAATGCAAGATTTATAAAGTATAAGTATATCTATAGCAGCAGATAGGCAGGCTTTTACACTAGTGTGTGCGTATATATGACGTCACACACTACAAAACGAACTAAGTCTGGCAATCATTTTAATATATTTTCCTGTTATACATTATTTATATAGACACAAATATTTGATGCTCTGCTCACAATAAACAGTATTAACAACATTTACCACCTAAACTTCCTAGAAATTTCATAGAAAATATGTGTCCTCCGACAGGAATCAAACCTGTACCCTACACAGAACCAATCATATAGCCTGATGTGCCATACCAGATTAGCTATAAAGGTGAGTCTAGTTAGCAAGGTCAATTTTACTGCTTTTAAACTACAAATTTCTCATGATTTCCTCAAACGTCAATATTATTTTTTTCTTTTTTCCTCTGACTACTCTCTCTCTTGCTCGCTCTATATTTTTTTTCTCTTTTCTGTGTCTTTTCTTCTCTTATTTCTATACTCCCCTTTCACTTTTCTGCTGGATATACTGAATAAAAAGGTCAGCATTTCAAACACAGCCCAGACCTTCCCCATCCTTATTTTATGTTTTGTTATTAAAATGGATGTAAATACATGTATCTTTTTTTTCCTAATGTTGTTTGCGTGTCTTATCTTCCACTCACTCAATCACTTTTGCCCTTTCGAGAGATATATTTCCTTCAACCACCCCCATGACCACCAACCCCTCCTGCCACCAATTTAAACCTGCCTCCTTAAACACATGTGCGCATAAATTGAAAATAATAATGCTAAATTCTCCTTATACTTGGAATATTTGTTACCTATTTATCTGTATGAAAATGTTGGTCTGAGGAATTAGATTCGAATTTCAATTCTAATGAAATAAATTATAATCACCATAAACCCTTAAAGTTGTCTGTTTCTTAATATAATTAATATTTGCTCTGTTTTTACATTGAGCTCTCTGGATTATATCCTCCCTGGAATTATCCATACAGATTACCAAACAGACCTCTTTATATATATATATATATATATATATATATATATATTTACAGTTTGGAAGTAATCTGATTTATATAAAAAGCATATCTCTAACAAAACAAAAATAAAAATAGAAAATAAAAATAATTTCAGAGAACACAAAAGTATACACACTTGGAACTGTCATCCTGATCTGCCTGGCCACTTTTGAAGGCAGCCCCAGCCAAACTCTGGGTGAATTGAGTATATGGGTGGGTGAAACAGCAGTGGTAGAGTCCAGGCTTCATGTTTGTGGACAGCCTGCTGCCCTTGCCATGTCGAAGACGTGAAGAATTCAGGCTCTGGGGCAGCTCCCACTGACTGGACAAGTTGGTGCCAAACAAGGCCTTCAGCAGCTAAAATTTCAAAATAGAAACAAGTTGGTCCAAAATCAAAGTTCAACACAAACTGACCAGGTTTCTAAAGGTTCAACAAGAAAATGGATGGGTGTTATTTTATGAACTTTTAATAAAAAAGTATTTTTCTTCTTTCTTTTATACAATAGACATTAAGAAAACTTGGACAATTTACTGTTTAAATATGGAAAATAGACATGGAATAAAATTTCATTCACCAATTTGTAAAAATTGATTAAAATGTTTTTTTTTTTTTTAAATCTTTTAAATGAAAAAAATGAAAAAACAATGCAAATTTTTACTCTTAAACACATTAATCTTTAGCACTCTACATTATAAGTATTACTTCTCCATCCACTATATATGGAGGTTCCTCAAATACAAACTACAGTAGCCTTGTCGAGATTTAATCAAGCCTGTTTTTTGCTGTTGCTATAGCAGGATGTGATAACACAACCGTGAAATTTAAATATACTGTTATTTAGTAATTGGTGTCAACTATAATGGCAGGACAAATGCTTTCCTTGTTGATTGAAGTTGCCTAAAGAGTGTTTAAAGTTAAATGGCAGATATTTTTAAGAATGTTATAGGCAAAATTAGTGACGTCAACTTGCTGTTTGAGTTCTATAGTATTTTCATGAATAAACAAGTTTTTATATTCTTTTAGCATCATTTTGATATAAACTTTAAAGCTGTTTACACCTTTTTCGAGGGAAAGTATACAATAAGATTGCATTTTCAAACAGCAAATTATGTAAGTTAAAAATAAGATTTAAAAACTTTTGTTATTGATTACTTTCTATTGTTTGAACAAAGAAATTCTTAAATGATAGTTTCTGACATTATTCATTCACACTGCCATGAGATTCTCGTCTTTTAAAGCCATGTTCCTCCAGGAAATTGGTAATCATAGTTCTCTACATCTTTTTCCTTAATATTTGCATTACAATATGATTGCTCTTAGGAAAATTAATGACAATAGTTTCCATTGCCTTCTCCTGTCAGTTTTTCAATTCAGCATTATTCTCCCAGACTGGTTGCCAAGCAAAGCTAGAGAGTATCATTCTCTGCTTTTTGACATGCCACTAGTGGAATGAAGAGAAATGAATTCATGACTTTCAAAAAGGCATTAGTGCAAGCAAATATAAGATAACTGTCTAGGCCAGAATTTGAACTCTGATTACCAATTTCATTGTCCTTAAATGTTAACTGTTAGTTTATCCATATTTCTGCAGAGATACTATTAAATAGAAAGACTTTTCTTGCTAGATGTACCTTAGAGGACAGAAGAAATCATTTGGTATTACTATCTCCTCTCCTTGTATTATAGTTAGTACTAAGTTATAGGGTAGTATTAGTTGCATCAGAGAAAAATCTCTAATTTTTATCAAGTCAGTTGCTGCTAAAAGATGATTCACTGACAATTTTTCTTGCCAGAATCTGCAATGTTATCAGTCTTGACCTGGCATCTTGGCTTCAGTCACGTTTCCACTGCTGTAATTATCATGGCAATTGTTCTGATAAGTTTTCTTCTTTGGTCCCTCGACTTTAGGAATTTTGAGCTTAGTACTAGATTGGTAGCTAGGTCTCATCATTTTAATCTTTTTTGTATTTATGCTAATGTTCACAAAGCCCAAGAGCCACTCAAGGCAGAGGGTCACTTCATGTTGTATGAGTGTAAGAGAAGGTAAGAAGTTCAGTTTATGAGGTTATGTAGTCTGTTCCACAAAGCAGAAGTTCTTGGGAAGAAGCTGTTCAAATGGAACTTACTCCTTACTAATGGAATACGAAGGAAATGAGAATGAATCCGTCTCATGCACGTGTCATGGTGAGGTCCAGCTGCAAAGGTCATGACTGGTGGAACCAAGGAATGTATCTCATCAAAACACTTGCCACAGAAATAGCAATAGAGTGGTGAGAAGCTTGCAATGTTTCATCTGGAGGGAAAGGGGTTGTAGGATGAAAAATAATTCATCATCCACAAGGCTGTATAAATGCTTTTGAACTTTATCAAGGTAGGCAATTGAGGACTGGACAGCTCCAGCCCAAATATAGCAGCAATACTCTATATTTGGTTGTGTAACCATAAGTTTTATACTGATAGTTTGTTTTTTTTTTCTCACACATTTTTCACCTAGGGAAGTATACTCTGGCTTCTTGCCTTCCTGTCAACTATGGTCTTCAAAAATTTAAATGCAATTTTGTCATCATCTGTCTTCTTGAATCCTGTTCTTGTTATTGCCCTTCCTCCTCAGTAATGTTTTCTCATTTCCATCTATCCCACTAACCCTTTGCATCTTGGCAGCTTTATCACCTTGCTTGGGGATGAGAGGATTAAAAAGAAACTTGAGTGAGCTCTTCTTTCTTAGCGCCACTAACATACTATGATCAAGACTCTTGTCAAAGATAGTTACCAATAAGAAAGAGCACAAGGAAAGATGGATTCATGCCTTTTCCAAGAGCAAACACAAGCAGACAGACAAAATTTGAATTATTTACCAATTTAATTTTCTATATGTCACCTTGCATTGTTGTTTTGTTTTTTTAAATTAAACTCTTTAAAGGATACAAGAGATATTAAAACAAGATAGTGACATCTTGTAACTGACCTGTTGTACACATAGAACTGTGGCAGTGGCTTCCATGGCAAATGTACTCTTGAGATAAGTAAGGAATTCCTCAGCATATTTGCCAATGTCAAACAAAGAGGAAATTTCCAGAAGTTGTGCCAAGACTTCCAAAGCCACTTTTAACAAACTGCAAAACTTGTCCGACACATTTAAATCCAAGGAAATCTGCGTGACAAAAAAACATTTTTAATTCACTTATGAAAACATTTTTGAAAAAAAGAAATAGATTTAGGTTTCTTTTTTTAATCCTTCCCATTTCTCACTTTCTTCCCCAGCTTGGTCGAAAGATTTTTTTCATTTTTGTAAAGTCAGGCAAAAGAAAAAGCATTAGGGGTAGTCAAAAGTTTCCAGAATCCTCAAAAACAAAAAAAAAAAAAAAAAAAAACTTCAGACAGAATATACAGCAGACAAAAAACAAAAAAAAACAAAAACGTCTCACTTAAATTAAAGTCAGCAGTTGAAATAACTTAAGAATTTATTTATTGCAGTCATTTTTTATGAAAATACAGGAGTTAATGCTCATAAAAATCATAAATAAAAGTGACTTTTTTTTCATTTCACACAAATTGATAATTAAATATCAACATGCTTAAAATTAATTTATGGAAAAACATTAAAAGATTTTTTTTATAATCTGAGTTATTTCACTCTGAATAAAATAAATGTTGGTTAAAAATGTAAGTGTTATCTAGTTGTTATAAGTTCAATCCCAGATTAGGCAATGAAATAATATACACTGGTCTAGCATGAATGAACAAGAACTGACATCAGAGTGACAAAATAATACAATAATCAACAGATATCTCATATAAGCCAAAAATAATAGACACCTGAAGATGATTAGAGAGTAGTTGACCAAAATCCTGTGTCTATAATAATCTCTATAATAAAAATGAAAACAATAGTTCAAAGAAATTAAAGTATATTGACAATTTCTCATCTCAAAAATGGAATAAGTATAATTAAAAGTTATCTATTAAAAAAACTTATTACTGTTTCTATAATTGAGAGGAGTAATTGGCTTTGAATTTTTCTTTTTCCTTGACTAGTTTCCAATGACATCTACAGAAACATGTCTGCCCTTCTATTTTAACCATAGCTAAAGGAAAAGAATAGATGGTTCATATTCTTCCCAAAGTAAACACCAACTGTCTTAAACTGAATTTGGACTCTTCATGCTGATACCATTTTCTGTGCTGTTGACCATTAAAGACCTCTAGACATGATTCATGTCAAAATTATAACAACATTACATAAATATATAAAGCTTATATTCATATATTCAATAAACTGAACAATTTCAAATTATGAGATTGATCAATTTTTCTTTTTTTTTTTTTACAGCTTGACCCTTTGTAGGTTATTTAATGCTCAAACTTATTTTGGATTGTTTAATATTTTTACAAGTGAATATTGCATTAATAGTTTTTTGACAACAACAATGATTTTTACTGTTTAACCCATATCTGAGGGGGAAGATGGATTCATATCTTTCCCAAGGATTTTTGCATGTAAATGAACCAGACTGGAATTCAAATTTCTTATTCAGAGCCACTATTCATAATCAAACTGTGAGAAACAAATCCCTCCATT
>OZ010575.1:10106218-10116218 GCA_963932145.1 Acanthosepion lycidas | reverse complement strand
GTGTTAAGATTAAATTTCTCTTTGTGATTTGGTGTAAGTACACAATCGTGTGTGGGGTTAGAAGGACAGGAAGAGAGTTTTAGATAGTATTGAGTTGCTAGTTTCTCCATTCTTAGTTGTAATGGGGGTTCGTTTGCCTCTACATGTAGACTCTCTATAGGTGAGGTGGGATAGGCTCCTAGAGCTATCCGAAGGCCTTCATGGTGTATTGTGTTTATTGTTTTTAGATAAGACTTTCTAGTTGATTGGTAGACCATGCTGCCATAGTCCAGTTTGGAGCGGATCAATGTTCTATAAAGTTTAAGAAGGGTTTCTTTGCTAGCTCCCCATTCTGTATGGGCTACTGTTCGCAGTAGTTGGAGAGCTTTAAAACATTTTGTTTTTAGGTAATTGATATGTGGTCTGAAGGTCAGTTTGCTGTCAAAGATCATTCCTAGAAATTTATATTGCTGAACTACTGGTATTTCTTCATTTCCTAGTTTTAGAGTTGGGTTATTGTGTAATTTTTTCATTTGGCAGAAGACTACAGATTTTGTTTTTGTTTTTGATATTTTAAAACCGTTTTCAAGTGTCCATTTGTTTATTTGATGTAAGCATTGTTGAAGTTGTCTTTCTGCTGTGTTGAGGTTTCTCGATTTGTAATATATTGTAAAATCATCAACATAAAGGCTACAGTGTATTCCTGATTTGATGTTTTTTATTATGTCATTTATTTTTACTTTGAAAAGTGTAGGGGAGAGTACACTTCCCTGTGGTACTCCCTCTTCTTGCTTTTGATAATCAGAACGTGTAGCATCTATTTGTACTTGGAAGAGTCTATCTGTTAAAAATCCTTTTACAAAGTTTGGTAGTCGACCTCTTAATCCTAGTTTATGCAGATCTTTCATTATACCATGTTTCCAGGTTTGATCAAATGCTTTTTCTGTATCAAAGAATATAGCTATTAGATGTTGTTTGTTTAAATTGGCCTCTCTTATGGCTGTTTCTAGTCTTATTATGTGATCTATTGTACTTCTTCCTTTATTATATCCACATTGATATTTTGATATGTGTTTTCCTTCTTCTAGAAACCAACTCAATCTGGCGTTGACCATTCGCTCCATTGTCTTACATAGACAGCTTGTTAATGCTATTGGTCGGTAACTTTGTGGGTTGTTTCCCTCTCTTCCTTCTTTGAGTATGGGAATAATTACTGATTCTCTCCATATTTTGGGAAATTTCCCAGTAGTCCAAATATTGTTAAAAATATTCAAAAGGTATTTCAGCGATTCTTGTGGTAGTTGTTTAATAAATTCATAGTGGATTTGGTCTGGGCCTACTGCTGTATTATGGGATTTTTTTAAGGCTTCTATTAGTTCTGCTTCGGTGAATAGATTGTTGTAGGCTTCTGTATTTTTAGATGTAAAATTTAGTTGGTTATTTATATCTTTTTGTTTACACTTTTGTAGGTAGGTTTTGATTTTTGCTCATTTATAGAGTTTTCTGCAAATGTCTCTGCTAGCAGGTTTGCTATCTCTTTTTTGCTAGTTACTTTAGTGTTGTCCTTTTTAAGATGTATTATTGGGTATATTTGATTTTTCCCAGCTATTTTCCTCATCATTTCCCATATTGTCTTGGTTTTGGAATGTGTATTTAGGCTATTTACATATTTTTTCCAACATTCCCTTTTTGCTTCTTTAACAGTTTTCCGTGCTACTGCTTTGAGTTTTTTCATTTCAATCAAATTTTGGGTTGTGGGTTCCTTTTTGAATTTTCGCAATGCTGCTTCCCGGTTTCTGACTGCTTTTTGGCAGTTTTTGTCATACCAGGGTTTAGTTTTTTTATAATTATTTTGCTTTTTTGGTATATTTTCTGAGGCAATGGTTATTAATGTTTTGGTAAAATATTCTATCGAGTTGTCTGTGTCTTTTGACTGTATCAGTAATTGTTTACATTTGTTTTTGAAACCCTCCCAGTTGGCTCTTTTCAGTTTCCATCTGACGGGGCCTATCTTTTCTTCCTTGGCAGGCTTTTGATTTTCTAGAATGATCGGGTAATGATCACTGCCACATGTGTCGCTATGTGTTTTCCATGTATAATCCATACAAATTTCTGGATCGCATATACTTGTCTATTGACGATTCTGTTCCATTGGAGGGATTAAGGTAGGTTGAGGATTTATGATTTAATAGACATAAGTTATGGGTGTTAATTATTTCTTCCATTATTTTACCTTTAGTATCTATTTTTTTGCTATTCCAAATAGGATTATGACTGTTAAAGTCTCCTAGTAAGATTCTGGGTTTAGGGAGTTGCTCCATCAAGTTGTTTATTTCTGTTGTATTTATTGGTTCCTGTGGGGGTATATAGATGGAAAGAATTGTGATGGTTTTATCTAGTGTCACTTGTGTTGCTATTGCTTGTAATTTAGTTTTAATGTGTACTTTACTTTGCGGTATGTCATTTCTAATCAATATTGACACTCCTCCATTAGCTCTATGTCCTGTATTGTGGTTATAGTGGTATTGTTTATAATTTTTAAGTTGGCATTTTCTTGTAAAAAAAGTTTCCTGTAAGCAGATGACGGCTGGATACAGTAGTGACATAAGTATGAGTAGGTCATTGTAATTAGATTTTATTCCACGACAGTTCCATTGCAGGATCTTATGTGCCATGATTATACTTTCAATTTTTGGGGGTGAAGTTACCTGCTAGGTTTATATCATTTGTCCTCTCTAGTTTTTTTCCATCTCTTGAGTTTTTAGAAGCTTTGTCTTCAACTGCTTGTGGTATCCTTCGGTCAGATTTTTGGTTTTGTTTTGAATTTTGTTTGTTTTCTTTCTCTTCTATTTCCATATATTCCATACGCTCAAATTTATTTTCATTTGATATATTGATTCTTGATTTTGAATTAGATCTTGATCGGGTGCTTTCTTGCTCTGTTGTCATTTTTTTTTCTTTTTGTTTATTTTTCATTTTCTTATTTTGGGTTTGGGAAGAAGAGGGTTCGCTGGAGTTTTTTTCTATGTTTTCTTTCAAAAGTTTTTTGCCTTCTTCTGGGTTTATTCCAATTGATCTGGATTGTTGAGTTTTATTTTGATCCGATTTAAGTTCAATTAAAAAGGTTTTTAATTCTTCGAGGAAAGCTTTTAATTCTTTGCATAAATTTGTTATTTCAATTGAACCTTTTATTTTATCTTCATTGTTTATTTTATTTGCTTTTTGTGCCATGGAAGCATAGGTGTTTTCTTTTATGTTATTTTTAACTTCCTTTCGTGCTTCTATGAAAGATATATTTTTTTTGTATTTTATTCTAATTATTTCTTTCTCCTGTTTATATATACTGCATTGTTTTGAAAGCGCAGAGTGGTTTCCCAAACAGTTTGAGCATAGGCTCTCATTTGGGCAGTTCTCTTCTTTATGTTCAGGTTCTTTTTCATTACATTTTCCACATATTCTTTTATTTCTACAGGAATCTCTGTGATACCCAAATTTGTGGCATCTATAGCATTGAAGAGGGTTTGGTACGTATTGTTCTACTTTTATACTTTCATATCCAATTTTAATTGTTGTTGGAATTTGGGGGGGGGAGTTGAAAGTTATAATGTAGGTATTAGTTTGTATCTCTACTTCATTTTTCTTTGTTATTCTTTTGACATTTGTAACTCCTTGAGTTTGGAGTTCTGTTTTTATCTCCTCTAGAGTGCACAAGGAGAGCTCCTTGCTTTTTACTACTCCCTTTGAGAAATTTAGGGTTTGGTGTGGGTAGGCTTTTATTTCTATTTCTTGTAGTTTTTTTTGTCTTATTAATGTGTCCGCATATATCTTTTTTTCTACTTCTATTAGTAGTGTTCCATTTTGTAATTTTTTTTACATTTTTTGGTATAATGATATTTGATATTGCTTTTTGTATTTTAAATGGTGAAATTTCTGTTAATGCTTTTTTGCTTATTGCTTCAAGTACAATAAATCGTGGAAAGTTTTCGCTGTCATTTTCTGTTTCCGAGTCGTTATCCACATGTGGTCTCTTGGAAGATTTCTTTTTTTCCATTGATTGTTTTTATTTTTTTTCATCATTCTCGCTCCCTACCCACCGCGGAGTCCAGTATTGGGACATGACAAGGGGGAAACCCATTCGCCTTGCCATGTCGGGGCTACGTGAATGATATACTCTCTTTGGGAGGAGTCTATGAGCACGCGTGTTCCTTTGTTTCCGTTTTCCAAGTATTACGGCTGTGAAGGTTTAGCAAGTGTGTCAGATCCTTTTTTTCTCCCAAATTGATTGACCCTCAGCCACCGCCTTCCATCACATATTTAGGGTTAAGTGTTAGTTTTGGTTGGGAAGAGGAGTGTCAGTTATAGGTTTGGGATGGATTATATATGATGGGGCTTGACATGACCAGCTGATTGATCGGATCGGGCCCCTCCGACCGCCCGTCTAGCCCAGGTAAGGGCCAAAGTGGTGTGTTACAGGATTGTGACCGCTTTACACCTGGGTTACAACCTGCTCAACCACCAGGATCCCGTCCCCAGACATTACGGGTCGCCACCCACAGCCAACAGGTGGCCCCATTGAGGGACTTTTACCCTCTGCAGGGGGGCAGTCTGCGTATTCTGATGCCCCACCAACTGGGCCGGTTACAGAAGGATAAAGAAAGAAACAAAGTTGAAGTTGTGAATAGTTCAATACAATCTTCAATCTGTGTCTCTGAAGAACTTCCATGCCTTGTGACTATTGGAACAAAAGGAAATGTATGTTGCTGCTTCAAAAGTCAAAGAGAAAAGAAGAGACTTTCCAATATTGTGCCACCTGTGATTATCGTCAGGGAGCGGTAATCCAACAAATATAAACAGATGTGGCATACACATGAGTAAGGCTGGAAAATACACTGATCAAAATATAGCAACCAAAATAACAAAACTAAGGTTTCTGTCACACAATTAAGACAACTGATGACACAAGAATGAAGGTTTCTTAATGACCTATAATGAATCATCTAGAGATTGACAAGTTCTCTTGGTCATTGCAACAGGTATTTGAACATGGCCCTGACCCTACACCTTTTAACGTAATAGTGATCTACTATATGGCAGGATAGTTATATGGCTACAAGGTTTGTGTGGGACCTTGACCAGAAAGATAAATAAATAGAATGAGCTACTGACCTTTCTGAATTGATTTAGCAGCTGCCTTGGCATCTATGGTCGTTCCAAGTACAGACTGTCCAGTACTGTCTTTTTCACCCTTTGCTTTCCGTTTGATAGGACTTAGAGAGGGAGCTGTTGGGAGGGAAGGAAGTGAGGGCTTGATTTGTGGGGGCCCTGGAACAATATCATCTATCACATGGGTGCAGGAATTCAAAAGCCTGAAAAATGTGGAGGAAAAAAAAAAAGAAAAAAAAAAGAAAGATATGAAATTATTTGTGATTTAATTTTTTTTCAAGTAAAACATCATAAAAGGAAAGAAAGAAATACCTGTTGCAAAGAAAATGTCTCCACGTGCATTTCAAGTGGAGCCATGAACTGATGTTCAATTGCCTGTTGAAAGTTTAATTTTAGTGGAAACCAAAGTTATTTAATTCTGGGGGGGGGGTTGAACTGTCAGTTAAGTGCCATATGTGATACACGCTTGGGCGATCATGTACATTTCAATACATGACTGACAAGACAGATCCTCCCCCTGCTGTGGGATTACCATTTCTTTTTGCAGTAGACAACTGCCAACCAAGGTTAAAGAACACAGTCTGTCCTGCTATTCAACCCACAGCCGGGGGGAGAAAAGATAGATTCTTACTTTTGCCAAGGGTATGTGTGCATAAGTCAATCCAATGAACTCAAATGGAATTCAAACTTAGCTCCGAGTTCTCACTCCGAGCCAATATTCATTAAACCACAATGAAATCCCTATAAAGCAGCAAAATATGTCGATGAGCAGCTGAAAAAATTGAGTGTCCAGATAATATTTTTTTTAGACAATTATTGTTTTTTTTCTTTTGTCTGGACTTTATGAAACAAAATGTTCATTACTTGTAACAGAAGAAGCATAATCAGTGGTATGGTTTATTTGGTGGATTGCTTTACTATCTAACATTATCTATAGTTATAATTCTTTATGCATTATGCAATTATATATATATATATATATATATATATATATATATATATATATATATATACACACACACACACACTTTCAAATATGGGTATCCATTAAAAATTACCTATAAGCAATAAATTATGTTGGTTTAATAAATGAAAAATCCATTCATATGTGTATTATATATATATATATATATATATATAATAAAAAGCTTTAAACACTAATATCCCATGGTCATAATTTATTCCATTGGAATCATAAATACGATGCAATTCATCAGAACTACAAATTCAAAAAGAAAACAGAAAAAACAACTACGGAAATAAAAAATAAAATTTAGGAGAGAGTGTAAGTATGAGAGTGTGGGATGAATGTTAGAGCTATAGAGAGGGGTAACAGACATAGGGATACAGTGTTTATTTGTTTAGATGGGTGTATGTAATTGTATGGAGATCTAAGGTTTTATGTATATATGTTTATGTGCACGTATGTGTATGTCTGTATGCATATATGTGTGTAAATGTATATGTATGTAGGAGTGGATGTGTATGTATGTATATATCCACTTTCCAAAATTAAGTTTATCTAAAGTACCTGGCTATATGAGTTAGCAATGTTTCAACCATGGGCACCAGCTGACGATCAGAGACACACACCCATTTGCCATCATCCACACCACACAAGTTGTTGGTTTCATCAGCTGATCTTAAACAACGGTATGCAGTTCCTAAAAAATAGAAAAGAAAAGATTTCATTGAAGTATTAGAAAAAAATGTTCACATAAAATCTTAAGAAAAAAAAAAAAAAAATTAAATTTTAACCATTATGACTGGCAGAGCACACTGTCCGGCTGAAAGATGCCACAGCTACCTTAGAAGAGTGTTGAAAGAGTGTATCCAATTTTCACAGTTGAGGTAAATAGTATATAACAGTACCTTACACATCAAAACACTTATTTCAAGTATTTCAATAACATTTCAAAGATTTATAATATAAAGGGAAAATACCAGATTATTATACAAAGCAAACAATTACAATTACCGGAAAAGGATAATAAGCAACTTAAAACTATTTTGTGACCAATTGGTGACATAAGACTGGCATTGTCTGAAGTACCAAAGTAAAGGAGTGTCATTAGTCATTAATGTCTATTATTTACATCATTCAAACTGTTGTCGTCATCTTTATCTGGCCTTCTTCAGGTTATATATGTTGGAATTTCAAACTAAACCCTTTATTTAGCCTACAGGGATAGAGTGTTCTAATCCCATGTGACATGCTTTGGGGGGGGGCGGGGATGTCTCAGTTTCTGTTAATTTCCTTTGGCCAGGTACTGAACTCAGAACACTTTGGGTTAAGTTACTTTTTAGATTATTCAACCAACACTTTTATGTCTACCTATGTGATTTCAATCACTACACTTTGACAGTAAGCTTGTAAGCATTTCCAAGATGGATAGTACATTAAAGATAAAAATGAAAATAAATTATGAAAAAATTTAATGTTTGATTAATCTTTGTCACTTGGGCCAGTAAAGAGATAGGGATTGTAATAAATTCTTTTAATGTTATATCTCTTCAGGAAGTATGCGATCATGGCTTTCCACAGCTTCCTTTTCTTTAGTATCATCTGTGAATTGCCATGACTTCTTGGGGAAGATAGTGGCATGATTTCCTGTTGCCTTCTCCATCATTTCTGAATTCAGACTTGTCCATCTCCTAAAGTGGCTGCCAGCGAAGGCAAGAGTTATTTAACCCATGTGTGTGTGTGTGGGGGGGGGATTGATGCATTTCTCATCAGTATGCAGTGAATGCAACAGACTAGGACAGAACCAGAGTTTAGTTTGTCAATTCCAATTTCTGTACTAATAGACATTAAACTATCAGCACATTATAATAATAATAGTAATCTATTAACTGATTTGCTTTTTTTTACAGCTTATCAACCTTTTCAACATTATTTAATGCCAAAAAATATGTTTTTGATTCTAAGAATTTGTTTTTGAGATAATGATTTACTGATAGAAGTCCTTTTAATTAATCTATAGCTTGGAGAGGAAAAGGTGGATTCATACCTTTTCCAAATTCATTCAAGTCACTCATGGTAGCGGGTTATTGAACAAGTTGCATGGTATGAATGTAAGGAGGTAAATGGAAATGAAGATTATGAGGATAAAGATCAACCTCCAACTTGAAGAATCCATTACAAACCCAAGGGCCACTCAAGATAGAGGATTACTGAATGATGTGTGTGATATTAATATGGAAGTAAAAGATATGGATTGATTGATTCATTTTCTATGACTTATCAACCCTTTGCAGGTCATCTAAAGCCAGAAAATATTTTTTGGTTTAAAGAATTTCTTTTGGAGATAATGATTTAGTGATACAAGTCTTACTTGTATCACCAAATCATATTATTTGGGAGTAAGTGAATATAAATGAATTCAACTGGAATTCAAATTTGGCTCTCTGATTAGCAATTCTGAGCCATTATCCATTACATCACCCACACATGATGTTGCTTATATACAATGATTATATGGGAATCAGTGTTTTAACATTATATGGCCATAATCCTGAAGATATGAAGGACAGATAATGATTGACTCTAAACTTGAAGAAGTTAGGATCGTAGTATTCAAAGAAGAATCCATATGGGAATTTGTGCCACAAAGTAGCAGTTCTTGGGAAGAAGCTGTCCGATTGGAACTTTCTCTTTACATTTGGAATACAGGGAGATTCAACTCCATGGACATAGCATGTTAAGTCCAAGTTATAAAATATTAAGAAGATCTGTGGCATGCTGTCAAAAGGGTCCAGCTCGCCGACCACCCACACTCCCCTATGACTCCTGCTCACAACTCTTCAGGAATAGGATGGGCCTTCACAGCCATTTCCATCACCACCACTAAAGGAGCGAAAGAAAATAAAGAGAGAGAGGGATGATGATACCGATGCTGGGATGTGAGCAGAACGCCAATGACTGTGTGTTGTGATACATTCATTCCTTCTTGATTAAAACAATGTGCAATTTGTACAAGAGTAAGTGTTCTTTGCTTATTTCACACATCAATAAGTCTTGCCTACCAGAGTGTCTTCTTGTTACATTCTTCAGCCACTGTTTATATATTCTCACTACATTTGAATATAAATTCCCCACAAGTCATACAGTTTCAGAAACGCTCCAACCAAATTTCTTGACCATAACAATTTAGGCTTTATAAAAATCCTCAAATCATTCTTTTGCCCATAACTACAAACACTTCAAATGAAAGTACTTGAGGCTGGTTTACTTCTAACCCTGATGTATATCCGTTATTTATTCTCAATTTTCAATGCACAGCATATAGGGTAGCAAAACACATTTTCAGTGGTTAAATCATTAAATTCCATTTTTAAGCACTTATGATATTTTGGTGATGCTCATTGGTTCAGTATCTTATAAACACTTTTTAATTCCTTGAACCAAAATCAAAACTCACCAAGAGTGGGCTAGTACAAATTCTTCAGTGAGGAAGGTCGAAATGTCCATTCTACCCTCAAGGCATACCTCTAAAGTTGATATTTTTAATTATTAGTTTTATAGTCACTATATCTGTAACTAAGTGCACTATGGAAATTTTAACATTTGCTTACTTTCTACATATGCCTTTAGTATTTTCCATATAATTATAATATATAATCCTTAGAGAAAACAAGTTAACATATTGAATAGATTCTCCTTGCAATATCACAGGAAGCATTAGAAAACAAGTTATATTAATGAACTACAATCCTTAAGATGTTGATTCAATATTCGACAGAACATTACAAAGAAACACATGATTTTATCAAAAGGAAAAAAAAGAAAGAAGGAAGATAACACCATCTAATGCTATAAATACTTACCTGAGAGTAAATTGCCAGCCAGTAGCAAAGT